>CAXDIW010000500.1:0-484000 GCA_963989415.1 Cerceris ruficornis | reverse complement strand
GGATGCTTTGCATATATGTTTCTTAGGCTATATAGAAGCAATATATACAAAGATTTCAACCGTCTACCTGTTCCATTCATTGTTCTACTTGTCGAAAGTTACAAATAATTTCCGTTAAAGGATTAACAATGGGGCTCGTTGTTCACATAAACTTGAAGAACAAAAAATTGGCGAATGGTACTGCTTGGATGATTTGCATATAGGTTTCATAGACTATATAGAAGCAATATATACAAAGATTTCAACAGTCTATCTGTTCTATTCATTGTTCTACTTGTCGAAAGTTACAAATAATTTCCGATAAAGGATTAACAATGGGACTCATTGTTCACTTAAACTTGAGGAACAAAAAATTGGCGAATTGTACTGTTTGGATGCTTTGCATATGTGTTTCTTAGACTATTTAGAAGCAATATGTAGAAAGATTTCACCCGTCTACCTGTACTATTCATTGTTCTACTTGTAGAAAGTTACAAATAATTTCCATTTCATGATTATCATTGGGGCTCGCTGTTCACTTAAACTTGAAGATCAAAAAATTGGCGAATGTCACTGTTTAGATGCTTTGCATATAGGTTTCTTAGACTATATAGAAGCAATATATACAATGATTTCAACCGTCTACCTATTCCATTCATTGTTCTACTTGCCGAAATTTACAAATAATTTCATTTAAAGGATTAACAATGGGGCTCGTAGTTCACTTAAACTTGAAGAACAAAAAATTGGCGAATGGTACTGTTTGGATGCTTTGGATATATGTTTCTTAGATTATATAGAAGCAATATATACAAAGATTTCAACAGTGTACCTGTTCCATTCATTGTTCTACTTGTCGAAAATTACAAGTAATTTCCGATAAAGGATTAACCATTGGGGCTCATTGTTTACTTAAACTTGAAGAGCAAAAAATTGGCGATTTGTACTGTTTGGACGCTATGCATATATGTCTCTTAGACTATATAGAAGCAATATATACTAAGATTTCAACCGTCTACCTGTTCTATTCATTGTTCTACTTGTCGAAAGTTACAAATAATTTCCGATAAAGGATTAACAATGGGACTCATTGTTCACTTAAACTTGAAGAACAAAAAATTGGCGAATGGTACTGTTTGGATGCTTTGCGTACATGTTTGTTAGACTATACGGAAGCAATATATACAAAGATTTCAACCGTCTACCTGTTCCATTCATTGTTCTACTTGTCGAAAGTTACAAATAATTTCCGATAAAGGATTAACCATTGGGGCTCGTTGTTCACTTAAACTTGAAGAACAAAAAATTGGCGAATTGTACTGTTTGGATGCTTTGCATATATGTGTTTTAGACTATATAGAAGCAATATATACAATCATTTCAACTGTCTACATGATCCATTCATTGTTCTACTTGTCGAAATTTACAAATAATTTCCGTTAAAGTATTAACAATGGGGCTCGTAGTTCACTTAAACTTGAAGATCAAATAATTGGCGAATAGTACTGTTTGGATGATTTGCATATATGTTTCTTAGACTATATACAAGCAATATATACAATGATTTCAACCGTCTACCTGTTCCATTCATTGTTCTACTTGTCGAAAGTTACAAATAATTTCCGTTAAGGGATTAACAATCGGGATCGTAGTTTACTTAAACTTGAAGAACAAGAAATTGGCGAATTGTACTGTTTGGATGCTTTGCGTACATGTTTCTTAGACTATATGGGAGCAATATATACAAAGATTTCAACCGTCTACCTGTTCCATTCATTGTTCTACTTGTCGAAAGTTACAAATAATTTCCGATAAAGGATTAACCATTGGGGCTCGTTGTTCACTTAAACTTGAAGAACAAAAAATTGGCGAATTGTACTGTTTGGATGCTTTGCATATATGTTTCTTAGGCTATATAGAAGCAATATATACAAAGATTTCAACCGTCTACCTGTTCCATTCATTGTTCTACTTGTCGAAAGTTACAAATAATTTCCGTTAAAGGATTAACAATGGGGCTCGTTGTTCACATAAACTTGAAGAACAAAAAATTGGCGAATGGTACTGCTTGGATGATTTGCATATAGGTTTCATAGACTATATAGAAGCAATATATACAAAGATTTCAACAGTCTATCTGTTCTATTCATTGTTCTACTTGTCGAAAGTTACAAATAATTTCCGATAAAGGATTAACAATGGGACTCATTGTTCACTTAAACTTGAGGAACAAAAAATTGGCGAATTGTACTGTTTGGATGCTTTGCATATGTGTTTCTTAGACTATTTAGAAGCAATATGTAGAAAGATTTCACCCGTCTACCTGTACTATTCATTGTTCTACTTGTAGAAAGTTACAAATAATTTCCATTTCATGATTATCATTGGGGCTCGCTGTTCACTTAAACTTGAAGATCAAAAAATTGGCGAATGTCACTGTTTAGATGCTTTGCATATAGGTTTCTTAGACTATATAGAAGCAATATATACAATGATTTCAACCGTCTACCTATTCCATTCATTGTTCTACTTGCCGAAATTTACAAATAATTTCATTTAAAGGATTAACAATGGGGCTCGTAGTTCACTTAAACTTGAAGAACAAAAAATTGGCGAATGGTACTGTTTGGATGCTTTGGATATATGTTTCTTAGATTATATAGAAGCAATATATACAAAGATTTCAACAGTGTACCTGTTCCATTCATTGTTCTACTTGTCGAAAATTACAAGTAATTTCCGATAAAGGATTAACCATTGGGGCTCATTGTTTACTTAAACTTGAAGAGCAAAAAATTGGCGATTTGTACTGTTTGGACGCTATGCATATATGTCTCTTAGACTATATAGAAGCAATATATACTAAGATTTCAACCGTCTACCTGTTCTATTCATTGTTCTACTTGTCGAAAGTTACAAATAATTTCCGATAAAGGATTAACAATGGGACTCATTGTTCACTTAAACTTGAAGAACAAAAAATTGGCGAATGGTACTGTTTGGATGCTTTGCGTACATGTTTGTTAGACTATACGGAAGCAATATATACAAAGATTTCAACCGTCTACCTGTTCCATTCATTGTTCTACTTGTCGAAAGTTACAAATAATTTCCGATAAAGGATTAACCATTGGGGCTCGTTGTTCACTTAAACTTGAAGAACAAAAAATTGGCGAATTGTACTGTTTGGATGCTTTGCATATATGTTTCTTAGGCTATATAGAAGCAATATATACAAAGATTTCAACCGTCTACCTGTTCCATTCATTGTTCTACTTGCCGAAATTTACAAATAATTTCATTTAAAGGATTAACAATGGGGCTCGTAGTTCACTTAAACTTGAAGAACAAAAAATTGGCAAATTGTACTGTTTGGATGCTATGCATATATGTTTCTTAGACTATATAGAAGCAATATATACAATGATTTCAACCGTCTACCTATTCCATTCATTGTTCTACTTGTCGAAATTTACAAATAATTTCCTTTAAAGGATTAACAATGCGGCTCGTAGTTCACTTAAACTTGCAGAACAAAAAATTGGCGAATTGTACTGTTTGGATGCTTTGCGTATATGTTTCTTAGACTATATAGAAGCAATATATAGAAAGATTTCACCCGTCTACTTTTACTATTCATTGTTCTACTTGTAGAAAGTTACAAATAATTTCCATTTCATGATTATCAATGGGGCTCGTTGTTCACTTCAACTTGAAGAACAAAAAATTGGCGAATTGTACTGTTTGGATGCTTTGCATATATGTTTCATAGACTATTTAGAAGCAATATATAGAAAGATTTCACCCGTCTACCTTTACTATTCATTGTTCTACTTGTAGAAAGTTACAAATAATTTCCATTTCATGATTATCAATGGGGCTCGCTGTTCACTTAAACTTGAAGATCAAAAAATTGGCGAATTGTACTGTTTGGATGCTTTGCATATATGTTTCGTAGATTATATAGAAGCAATATATACAATGATTTCAACCGTCTACCTGATCCATTCATTGTTCTACTTATCGAAATTTACAAATAATTTCCTTTAAAGGATTAACAATGGGGCTCGTAGTTCACTTAAACTTGAAGAACAAAAAATTGGCGAATTGTTCTGTTTGGATGCTTTGCGTATATGTTTCTTAGACTATACAGAAGCAATATATACAAAGATTTCAACCGTCTACCTGTTCCATTCATTGTTCTACTTGTCGAAAGTTACAAATAATTTCCGATAAAGGATTAACCATTGGGGCTCATTGTTCACTTAAACTTGAAGAACAAAAAATTGGCGAATTGTACTGTTTGGATGCTTTGCATATATGTTTCTTAGACTATATAGAAGCAATATATACAAAGATTTCAACCGTCTACCTGTTCCATTCATTGTTCTACTTGTCGAAAGTTACAAATAATTTCCTTTAAAGGATTAACAATGGGGCTCATTGTTCACTTAAACTTGAAGAACAAAAAATTGGCGAATTGTACTGTTTGGATGCTTTGCATATATGTTTCTTAGACTATATAGAAGCAATATATACAATGATTTCAACCGTCTACCTGTTCCATTCATTGTTCTACTTGTCGAAAGTTACAAATAATTTCCGTTAAGGGATTAACAATGGGGATCGTAGTTTACTTAAACTTGAAGAACAAAAAATTGGCGAATTGTACTGTTTGGATGCTTTGCATAGATGTTTCTTAGACTATTTAGAAGCAATATATAGAAAGATTTCACCCGTCTACCTGTACTATTCATTGTTCTACTTGTAGAAAGTTACAAATAGTTTCCATTTCATGATTATCAATAGGGCTCGCTGTTCACTTAAACTTGAAGATCAAAAAATTGGCGATAGTTACTGTTTAGATGCTTTGCATATATGTTTCTTAGATTATATAGAAGCAATATATACAAAGATTTCAACCGTCTACCAGTTCCATTCATTGTTCTACTTGTCGAAAATTACAAATAATTTCCGATAAAGGATTAACCATTGGGGCTCATTGTTCACTTAAACTTGAAGAACAAAAAATTGGCGGATTGTACTGTTTGGATGCTTTGCATATATGTTTCTTAGACTA
Organism: Cerceris ruficornis; assembly: GCA_963989415.1. Classification (NCBI taxonomy): domain Eukaryota; kingdom Metazoa; phylum Arthropoda; class Insecta; order Hymenoptera; family Crabronidae; genus Cerceris; species Cerceris ruficornis. Next base: position 478,941 of record CAXDIW010000500.1, on the reverse strand, counting down.
TATAGAAGCAATATATACAAAGATTTCAACCGTCTACCTGTTCAATTCATTATTCTACTTGTCGAAAGTTACAAATAATTTCCGATAAAGGATTAACAATGGGGCTCATTGTTCACTTAAACTTGAAGGACAAAAAATTGGCGAATGGTACTGTTTGGATGCTTTGCGTACATGTTTCTTAGACTATATGGAAGCAATATATACAAGGATTTCAACCGTCTACCTGTTCCATTCATTGTTCTACTTGTCGAAAGTTACAAATAATTACCGATAAAGGATTAACCATTGGGGCTCATTGTTCACTTAAACTTGAAGAACAAAAAATTGGCGGATTGTACTGTTTGGATGCTTTGCATATATGTTTCTTAGACTATATAGAAGCAATATATACAATGATTTCAACCGTCTACCTGTTCCATTCGTTGTTCTACTTGTCGAAAGTTACAAATAATTTCCGTTAAGGGATTAACAATGGGGATCGTAGTTTACTTAAACTTGAAGACCAAAAAATTGGCGAATTGTACTGTTTGGATGCTTTGCATATATGTTTCTTAGACTATATAGACGCAATATATACAATGATTTCAACTGTCTACCTGTTCCATTCATTGTTCTACTTGTCGAAAGTTAGAAATAATTTCCTTTAAAGGATTAACAATGGGGCTCATTGTTCACTTAAACTTGAAGAACAAAAAATTGGCGAATTGTACTGTTTGGATGCTTTGCATATATGTGTTTTAGACTATATAGAAGCAATATATACAATCATTTCAACTGTCTACATGATCCATTCATTGTTCTACTTGTCGAAATTTACAAATAATTTCCGTTAAAGTATTAACAATGGGGCTCGTAGTTCACTTAAACTTGAAGATCAAATAATTGGCGAATAGTACTGTTTGGATGATTTGCATATATGTTTCTTAGACTATATACAAGCAATATATACAATGATTTCAACCGTCTACCTGTTCCATTCATTGTTCTACTTGTCGAAAGTTACAAATAATTTCCGTTAAGGGATTAACAATCGGGATCGTAGTTTACTTAAACTTGAAGAACAAGAAATTGGCGAATTGTACTGTTTGGATGCTTTGCGTACATGTTTCTTAGACTATATGGGAGCAATATATACAAAGATTTCAACCGTCTACCTGTTCCATTCATTGTTCTACTTGTCGAAATTTACAAATAATTTCCTTTAAAGGATTAACAATGGGGCTCGTAGTTCACTTAAACTTGAAGAACAAAAAATTGGCGAATTGTACTGTTTGGATGCTTTGCATATATGTTTCTTAGACTATTTAGAAGCAATATAATGAAAGATTTCACCCCTCTACCTGCACTATTCATTGTTCTACTTGTAGAAAGTTACAAATAATTTCCATTTCATGATTATCAATGGGGCTCGCTGTTTACTTAAACTTGAAGATCAAAAAATTGGCGAATGGTACTGTTTAGATGCTTTGCATATAGGTTTCTTAGACTATATAGAAGCAACATATACAAAGATTTCAACCGTCTACCTGTTCCATTCATTGTTCTACTTGTCGAAATTTACAAATAATTTCCTTTAAAGGATTAACAATGGGGCTCGTAGTTCACTTAAACTTGAAGAACAAAAAATTGGCGAATGGTACTGTTTGGATGCTTTGCATATATATTTCTTAGTCTATATAGAAGCAATATATACAAAGATTTCAACCGTCTACGTGTTCCAATTATTGATCTACTTGTAGAAAGTTACAAATAGTTTCCGATAAAGGATTAACAATGTGGCTCATTGTTCACTTAACCTTGAAGAACAAAAAATTGGCGAATTGTACTGTTTGGATGCTTTGCATATATGTTTCTTAGTCTATATAGAAGCAATATATACAAAGATTTCAACCGTCTACGTGTTCCAATTATTGATCTACTTGTAGAAAGTTACAAATAGTTTCCGATAAAGGATTAACAATGTGGCTCATTGTTCACTTAACCTTGAAGAACAAAAAATTGGCGAATGGTACTATTTGGATGCTTTACATATATGTTTCTTAGGTTATATAGAAGCAATATATACAAAGATTTCAACCGTTTACATGTTCCATTCATTGTTCTACTTGTCGAAAATTACAAATAATTTCCGATAAAGGATTAACAATGGGGCTCATTGTTCACTTGAACTTGAAGAACAAAAAATTGGCGAATGGTACTGTTTGGATGCTTTGCATATATGTTTCTTAGACTATATGGAAGCAATATATACAAAGATTTCAACCGTCTACGTGTTCCAATCATTGTTCTACTTGTCGAAAGTTACAAATAATTTCCTTTAAAGGATTAACAATGGGGCTCGTAGTTCACTTAAACTTGAAGAACAAAAAATTGGCGAATGGTACTGTTTGGATGCTTTGCATATATGTTTCTTAGACTATATAAAAGCAATATATACAAAGTTTTCAGCCGTCTACCTGTTCCATTCATTGTTCTACTTGTCGAAAGTTACAAATAATTTCCGATAAAGGATTAACAATGGGGCTCATTTTTCACTTAACCTTGAAGAACAAAAAATTGGCGAATGGTACTGTTTGGATGCTTTGCATATATGTTTCTTAGACTATATAGAAGCAATATATAGAAGGATTTCACCCGTCTACCTGTTCCAATCATTGTTCTACTTGTCGAAATTTAGAAATAATTTCCTTTAAAGGATTAACAATGGGGCTCGTTGTTCACTTAAACTTGAAGAACAATAAATTGGCGAATTGTACTGTGTGGATGCTATGCATATATGTTTCTTAGACTATATAGAAGCAATATATATAATGATTTCAACCGTCTACCTGTTCCATTCATTGTTCTACATGTCGAAAGTTACAAATAATTTCCGTTTCATGATTATCAATGGGGCTCGTTGTTCACTTAAACTTGAAGAACAAAAAATTGGCGAATGGTACTCTTTGGATGCTTTGCATATATATTTCTTAGACTATATAGAAGCAATATATACATTGATTTCAACCGTCTACCTGTTCCATTCATTGTTCTACTTGTCGCAAGTTACAAATAATTTCCGTTAAAGTATTAACAATGGGGCTCGTAGTTCACTTAAACTTGAAGATCAAATAATTGGCGAATTGTACTGTTTGGATGATATGCAGATATGTTTCTTAGACTATATAGAAGCAATATATACAATGATTTCAACCGTCTACCTGTTCCATTCATTGTTCTACTTGTCGAAAGTTACAAATAATTTCCGATAAAGGATTAACCATTGGGGCTCATTGTTCACTTAAAGTTGAAGACCAAAAAATTGGCGAATGGTACTGTTTGGATGCTATGCGTACATGTTTCTTAGACTATATGGAAGCAATATATACAAAGATTTCAACCGTCTACGTGTTCCAATCATTGTTCTACTTGTCGAAATTTACAAATAATTTCCTTTAAAGGATTAACAATGGAGCTCGTTGTTCACTTAAACTTGATGAACAAAAAATTGGCGAATGGTATTGTTTGGATGCTTTGCATATATGTTTCTTAGACTATATAGAAGCAATATATACAAATATTTCAACCGTCTACCAGTTCTATTCATTGTTCTACTTGTAGAAAGTTACAAATAATTTCCTTTAAAGGATTAACGATGGGGCTCGTTGTTCACTTAAACTTGAAGAACAAAAAATTGGCGAATGGTACTCTTTGGATGCTTTGCATATATATTTCTTAGACTATATAGAAGCAATATATACATTGATTTCAACCGTCTACCTGTTCCATTCATTGATCTACTTGTCGCAAGTTACAAATAATTTCCGTTAAAGTATTAACAATGGGGCTCGTAGTTCACTTAAACTTGAAGATCAAATAATTGGCGAATTGTACTGTTTGGATGATATGCAGATATGTTTCTTAGACTATATAGAAGCAATATATACAATGATTTCAACCGTCTACCTGTTCCATTCATTGTTCTACTTGTCGAAAGTTACAAATAATTTCCGATAAAGGATTAACCATTGGGGCTCATTGTTCACTTAAACTTGAAGAACAAAAAATTGGCGAATTGTACTGTTCGGATGCTTTGCATATATGTTTCTTAGACTATATAGAAGCAATATTTACAAAGATTTCAACCGTCTACCTGTTCCATTCATTGTTCTACTTGTCGAAAGTTACAAATAATTTCCGATAAAGGATTAACAATGGGGCTCATTGTTCACTTAAACTTGAGGAACAAAAAATTGGCGAATGGTACTGTTTGGATGCTTTGCGTACATGTTTCTTAGACTATATAGAAGCAATATATACAAAGTTTTCAACCGTCTACCAGTTCTATTCATTGTTCTACTTGTAGAAAGTTACAAATAATTTCCGATAAAGGATTAACAATGGGGCTCATTTTTCACTTAAAGTTGAAGAACAAAAAATTGGCGAATTGTACTGTTTGGATGATATGCAGATATGTTTCTTAGACTATATAGAAGCAATATATACAATGATTTCAACCGTCTACCTGTTCCATTCATTGTTCTACTTGTCGAAAGTTACAAATAATTTCCGATAAAGGATTAACCATTGGGGCTCAGTGTTCACTTAAACTTGAAGAACAAAAAATTGGCGAATTGTACTGTTTGGATGCTTTGCATATATGTTTCTTAGACTATATAGAAGCAATATTTACAAAGATTTCAACCGTCTACCTGTTCCATTCATTGTTCTACTTGTCGAAAGTTACAAATAATTTCCGATAAAGGATTAACAATGTGGCTCATTGTTCACTTAACCTTGAAGAACAAAAAATTGGCGAATTGTACTGTTTGGATGCTTTGCATATATGTTTCTTAGTCTATATAGAAGCAATATATACAAAGATTTCAACCGTCTACGTGTTCCAATTATTGATCTACTTGTAGAAAGTTACAAATAGTTTCCGATAAAGGATTAACAATGTGGCTCATTGTTCACTTAACCTTGAAGAACAAAAAATTGGCGAATGGTACTATTTGGATGCTTTACATATATGTTTCTTAGGTTATATAGAAGCAATATATACAAAGATTTCAACCGTTTACATGTTCCATTCATTGTTCTACTTGTCGAAAATTACAAATAATTTCCGATAAAGGATTAACAATGGGGCTCATTGTTCACTTGAACTTGAAGAACAAAAAATTGGCGAATGGTACTGTTTGGATGCTTTGCATATATGTTTCTTAGACTATATGGAAGCAATATATACAAAGATTTCAACCGTCTACGTGTTCCAATCATTGTTCTACTTGTCGAAAGTTACAAATAATTTCCTTTAAAGGATTAACAATGGGGCTCGTAGTTCACTTAAACTTGAAGAACAAAAAATTGGCGAATGGTACTGTTTGGATGCTTTGCATATATGTTTCTTAGACTATATAAAAGCAATATATACAAAGTTTTCAGCCGTCTACCTGTTCCATTCATTGTTCTACTTGTCGAAAGTTACAAATAATTTCCGATAAAGGATTAACAATGGGGCTCATTTTTCACTTAACCTTGAAGAACAAAAAATTGGCGAATGGTACTGTTTGGATGCTTTGCATATATGTTTCTTAGACTATATAGAAGCAATATATAGAAGGATTTCACCCGTCTACCTGTTCCAATCATTGTTCTACTTGTCGAAATTTAGAAATAATTTCCTTTAAAGGATTAACAATGGGGCTCGTTGTTCACTTAAACTTGAAGAACAATAAATTGGCGAATTGTACTGTGTGGATGCTATGCATATATGTTTCTTAGACTATATAGAAGCAATATATATAATGATTTCAACCGTCTACCTGTTCCATTCATTGTTCTACATGTCGAAAGTTACAAATAATTTCCGTTTCATGATTATCAATGGGGCTCGTTGTTCACTTAAACTTGAAGAACAAAAAATTGGCGAATGGTACTCTTTGGATGCTTTGCATATATATTTCTTAGACTATATAGAAGCAATATATACATTGATTTCAACCGTCTACCTGTTCCATTCATTGTTCTACTTGTCGCAAGTTACAAATAATTTCCGTTAAAGTATTAACAATGGGGCTCGTAGTTCACTTAAACTTGAAGATCAAATAATTGGCGAATTGTACTGTTTGGATGATATGCAGATATGTTTCTTAGACTATATAGAAGCAATATATACAATGATTTCAACCGTCTACCTGTTCCATTCATTGTTCTACTTGTCGAAAGTTACAAATAATTTCCGATAAAGGATTAACCATTGGGGCTCATTGTTCACTTAAAGTTGAAGACCAAAAAATTGGCGAATGGTACTGTTTGGATGCTATGCGTACATGTTTCTTAGACTATATGGAAGCAATATATACAAAGATTTCAACCGTCTACGTGTTCCAATCATTGTTCTACTTGTCGAAATTTACAAATAATTTCCTTTAAAGGATTAACAATGGAGCTCGTTGTTCACTTAAACTTGATGAACAAAAAATTGGCGAATGGTACTGTTTGGATGCTTTGCATATATGTTTCTTAGACTATATAGAAGCAATATATACAAATATTTCAACCGTCTACCAGTTCTATTCATTGTTCTACTTGTAGAAAGTTACAAATAATTTCCTTTAAAGGATTAACGATGGGGCTCGTTGTTCACTTAAACTTGAAGAACAAAAAATTGGCGAATGGTACTCTTTGGATGCTTTGCATATATATTTCTTAGACTATATAGAAGCAATATATACATTGATTTCAACCGTCTACCTGTTCCATTCATTGATCTACTTGTCGCAAGTTACAAATAATTTCCGTTAAAGTATTAACAATGGGGCTCGTAGTTCACTTAAACTTGAAGATCAAATAATTGGCGAATTGTACTGTTTGGATGATATGCAGATATGTTTCTTAGACTATATAGAAGCAATATATACAATGATTTCAACCGTCTACCTGTTCCATTCATTGTTCTACTTGTCGAAAGTTACAAATAATTTCCGATAAAGGATTAACCATTGGGGCTCATTGTTCACTTAAACTTGAAGAACAAAAAATTGGCGAATTGTACTGTTCGGATGCTTTGCATATATGTTTCTTAGACTATATAGAAGCAATATTTACAAAGATTTCAACCGTCTACCTGTTCCATTCATTGTTCTACTTGTCGAAAGTTACAAATAATTTCCGATAAAGGATTAACAATGGGGCTCATTGTTCACTTAAACTTGAGGAACAAAAAATTGGCGAATGGTACTGTTTGGATGCTTTGCGTACATGTTTCTTAGACTATATAGAAGCAATATATACAAAGTTTTCAACCGTCTACCAGTTCTATTCATTGTTCTACTTGTAGAAAGTTACAAATAATTTCCGATAAAGGATTAACAATGGGGCTCATTTTTCACTTAAAGTTGAAGAACAAAAAATTGGCGAATTGTACTGTTTGGATGATATGCAGATATGTTTCTTAGACTATATAGAAGCAATATATACAATGATTTCAACCGTCTACCTGTTCCATTCATTGTTCTACTTGTCGAAAGTTACAAATAATTTCCGATAAAGGATTAACCATTGGGGCTCAGTGTTCACTTAAACTTGAAGAACAAAAAATTGGCGAATTGTACTGTTTGGATGCTTTGCATATATGTTTCTTAGACTATATAGAAGCAATATTTACAAAGATTTCAACCGTCTACCTGTTCCATTCATTGTTCTACTTGTCGAAAGTTACAAATAATTTCCGAAAAAGGATTAACAATGGGGCTCATTGTTCACTTAAACTTGAGGAACAAAAAATTGGCGAATGGTACTGTTTGGATGCTTTGGGTACATGTTTCTTAGACTATATAGAAGCAATATATACAAAGTTTTCAACCGTCTACCTGTTCCATTCATTGTTCTACTTGTCGAAAGTTACAAATAATTTCCGATAAAGGATTAACAATGGGGCTCGTAGTTCACTTAAACTTGGAGATCAAATAATTGGCGAATTGTACTGTTTAGATGATATGCAGATATGTTTCTTAGACTATATAGAAGCAATATATACAATGATTTCAACCGTCTACCTGTTCCATTCATTGTTCTACTTGTCGAAAGTTACAAATAATTTCCGATAAAGGATTAACCACTGGGGCTCATTGTTCACTTAAACTTGAAGAACAAAAAATTGGCGAATTGTACTGTTTGGATGCTTTGCATATATGTTTCTTAGACTATATAGAAGCAATATTTACAAAGATTTCAACCGTCTACCTGTTCCATTCATTGTTCTACTTGTCGAAAGTTACAAATAATTTCCGATAAAGGATTAACAATGGGGCTCATTGTTCACTTAAACTTGAGGAACAAAAAATTGGCGAATGGTACTGTTTGGATGCTTTGCGTACATGTTTCTTAGACTATATAGAAGCAATATATACAAAGTTTTCAACCGTCTACCTGTTCCATTCATTGTTCTACTTGTCGAAAGTTACAAATAATTTCCGATAAAGGATTAACAATGGGGCTCGTAGTTCACTTAAACTTGAAGATCAAATAATTGGCGAATTGTACTGTTTGGATGATATGCAGATATGTTTCTTAGACTATATAGAAGCAATATATACAATGATTTCAACCGTCTACCTGTTCCATTCATTGTTCTACTTGTCGAAAGTTACAAATAATTTCCGATAAAGGATTAACCATTGGGGCTCATTGTTCACTTAAACTTGAAGAACTAAAAATTGGCGAATTGTACTGTTTGGATGCTTTGCATATATGTTTCTTAGACTATATAAAAGCAATATATACAAAGTTTTCAACCGTCTACCTGTTCCATTCATTGTTCTACTTGTCGAAAGTTACAAATAATTTCCGATAAAGGATTAACCATTGGGGCTCATTGTTCACTTAAACTTGAAGAACAAAAAATTGGCGAATTGTACTGTTTGGATGCTTTGCATATATGTTTCATAGACTATATAGAAGCAATATTTACAAAGATTTCAACCGTCTACCTGTTCCATTCATTGTTCTACTTGTCGAAAGTTACACATAATTTCCGATAAAGGATTAACAATGGGGCTCGTAGTTCACTTAAACTTGAAGATCAAATAATTGGCGAATTGTACTGTTTGGATGATATGCAGATATGTTTCTTAGACTATATAGAAGCAATATATACAATGATTTCAACCGTCTACCTGTTCCATTCATTGTTCTACTTGTCGAAAGTTACAAATAATTTCCGATAAAGGATTAACAATGGCTCTCATTGTTCACATAAACTTGAGGAACAAAAAATTGGCGAATGGTACTGTTTGGATGCTTTGCATATATGTTTCTTAGACTATATAGAAGCAATATTTACAAAGATTTCAACCGTCTACCTGTTCCATTCATTGTTCTACTTGTCGAAAGTTACAAATAATTTCCGATAAAGGATTAACAATGGGGCTCATTGTTCACTTAAACTTGAGGAACAAAAAATTGGCGAATGGTACTGTTTGGATGCTTTGCGTACATGTTTCTTAGACTATATAGAAGCAATATTTACAAAGATTTCAACCGTCTACCTGTTCCATTCATTGTTCTACTTGTCGAAATTTACAAATAATTTCCTTTAAAGGATTAACAATGGGGCTCGTAGTTCACTTAAACTTGAAGAACAAAAAATTGGCGAATGGTACTGTTTGGATGCTTTGCATATATGTTTCTTAGACTATATAGACGCAATATATACAAAGATTTCAACCGTCTACCTGTTCCATTCATTGTTCTACTTGTCGAAAGTTACAAATAATTTCCGATAAAGGATTAACCATTGGGGCTCATTGTTCACTTAAACTTGAAGAACAAAAAAATTGGCGAATTGTACTGTTTGGATGCTTTGCATATATGTTTCTTATACTATATAGAAGCAATATATAGAAGGATTTCACCCGTCTACCTGTTCCAATCATTGTTCTACTTGTCGAAATTTAGATATAATTTCCCTTTCATGATTATCAATGGGGCTCGTAGTTCACTTAAACTTGAAGATCAAATAATTGGCGAATTGTACTGTTTGGATGATATGCAGATGTGTTTCTTAGACTATATAGAAGCAATATATACAATGATTTCAACCGTCTACCTGTTCCATTCATTGTTCTACTTGTCGAAAGTTACAAATAATTTCCGATAAAGGATTAACCATTGGGGCTCATTGTTCACTTAAACTTGAAGAACAAAAAATTGGCGAATTGTACTGTTTGGATGCTTTGCATATATGTTTCTTAGACTATATAGAAGCAATATTTACAAAGATTTCAACCGTCTACCTGTTCCATTCATTGTTCTACTTGTCGAAAGTTACAAATAATTTCCGATAAAGGATTAACAATGGGGCTCATTGTTCACTTAAACTTGAGGAACAAAAAATTGGCGAATGGTACTGTTTGGATGCTTTGGGTACATGTTTCTTAGACTATATAGAAGCAATATATACAAAGTTTTCAACCGTCTACCTGTTCCATTCATTGTTCTACTTGTCGAAAGTTACAAATAATTTCCGATAAAGGATTAACAATGGGGCTCGTAGTTCACTTAAACTTGGAGATCAAATAATTGGCGAATTGTACTGTTTAGATGATATGCAGATATGTTTCTTAGACTATATAGAAGCAATATATACAATGATTTCAACCGTCTACCTGTTCCATTCATTGTTCTACTTGTCGAAAGTTACAAATAATTTCCGATAAAGGATTAACCACTGGGGCTCATTGTTCACTTAAACTTGAAGAACAAAAAATTGGCGAATTGTACTGTTTGGATGCTTTGCATATATGTTTCTTAGACTATATAGAAGCAATATTTACAAAGATTTCAACCGTCTACCTGTTCCATTCATTGTTCTACTTGTCGAAAGTTACAAATAATTTCCGATAAAGGATTAACAATGGGGCTCATTGTTCACTTAAACTTGAGGAACAAAAAATTGGCGAATGGTACTGTTTGGATGCTTTGCGTACATGTTTCTTAGACTATATAGAAGCAATATATACAAAGTTTTCAACCGTCTACCTGTTCCATTCATTGTTCTACTTGTCGAAAGTTACAAATAATTTCCGATAAAGGATTAACAATGGGGCTCGTAGTTCACTTAAACTTGAAGATCAAATAATTGGCGAATGGTACTGTTTGGATGCTTTGCATATATGTTTCTTAGACTATATAGAAGCAATATATACAAAGATTTCAAAAGTCTACCTTTTCCATTCATTGTTCTACTTGTCGAAAGTTACAAATAATTTCCGATAAAGGATTAACAATGGGGCTCATTGTTCACTTAAACTTGAGGAACAAAAAATTGGCGAATGGTACTGTTTGGATGCTTTGGGTACATGTTTCTTAGACTATATAGAAGCAATATATACAAAGTTTTCAACCGTCTACCTGTTCCATTCATTGTTCTACTTGTCGAAAGTTACAAATAATTTCCGATAAAGGATTAACAATGGGGCTCGTAGTTCACTTAAACTTGGAGATCAAATAATTGGCGAATTGTACTGTTTGGATGATATGCAGATATGTTTCTTAGACTATATAGAAGCAATATATACAATGATTTCAACCGTCAACCTGTTCCATTCATTGTTCTACTTGTCGAAAGTTACAAATAATTTCCGATAAAGGATTAACCACTGGGGCTCATTGTTCACTTAAACTTGAAGAACAAAAAATTGGCGAATTGTACTGTTTGGATGCTTTGCATATATGTTTCTTAGACTATATAGAAGCAATATTTACAAAGATTTCAACCGTCTACCTGTTCCATTCATTGTTCTACTTGTCGAAAGTTACAAATAATTTCCGATAAAGGATTAACAATGGGGCTCATTGTTCACTTAAACTTGAGGAACAAAAAATTGGCGAATTGTACTGTTTGGATGCTTTGCATATATGTTTCTTAGACTATATAGAAGCAATATTTACAAAGATTTCAACCGTCTACCTGTTCCATTCATTGTTCTACTTGTCGAAAGTTACAAATAATTTCCGATAAAGGATTAACAATGGGGCTCATTGTTCACTTAAACTTGAGGAACAAAAAATTGGCGAATGGTACTGTTTGGATGCTTTGGGTACATGTTTCTTAGACTATATAGAAGCAATATATACAAAGTTTTCAACCGTCTACCTGTTCCATTCATTGTTCTACTTGTCGAAAGTTACAAATAATTTCCGATAAAGGATTAACAATGGGGCTCGTAGTTCACTTAAACTTGGAGATCAAATAATTGGCGAATTGTACTGTTTGGATGATATGCAGATATGTTTCTTAGACTATATAGAAGCAATATATACAATGATTTCAACCGTCTACCTGTTCCATTCATTGTTCTACTTGTCGAAAGTTACAAATAATTTCCGATAAAGGATTAACCACTGGGGCTCATTGTTCACTTAAACTTGAAGAACAAAAAATTGGCGAATTGTACTGTTTGGATGCTTTGCATATATGTTTCTTAGACTATATAGAAGCAATATTTACAAAGATTTCAACCGTCTACCTGTTCCATTCATTGTTCTACTTGTCGAAAGTTACAAATAATTTCCGATAAAGGATTAACAATGGGGCTCATTGTTCACTTAAACTTGAGGAACAAAAAATTGGCGAATGGTACTGTTTGGATGCTTTGCGTACATGTTTCTTAGACTATATAGAAGCAATATATACAAAGTTTTCAACCGTCTACCTGTTCCATTCATTGTTCTACTTGTCGAAAGTTACAAATAATTTCCGATAAAGGATTAACAATGGGGCTCGTAGTTCACTTAAACTTGGAGATCAAATAATTGGCGAATTGTACTGTTTGGATGATATGCAGATATGTTTCTTAGACTATATAGAAGCAATATATACAATGATTTCCACCGTCTACCTGTTCCATTCATTGTTCTACTTGTCGAAAGTTACAAATAATTTCCGATAAAGGATTAACCACTGGGGCTCATTGTTCACTTAAACTTGAAGAACAAAAAATTGGCGAATCGTACTGTTTGGATGCTTTGCGTACATGTTTCTTAGACTATATAGAAGCAATATATACAAAGTTTTCAACCGTCTACCTGTTCCATTCATTGTTCTACTTGTCGAAAGTTACAAATAATTTCCGATAAAGGATTAACAATGGGGCTCGTAGTTCACTTAAACTTGGAGATCAAATAATTGGCGAATTGTACTGTTTGGATGATATGCAGATATGTTTCTTAGACTATATAGAAGCAATATTTACAAAGATTTCAACCGTCTACCTGTTCCATTCATTGTTCTACTTGTCGAAAGTTACAAATAATTTCCGATAAAGGATTAACAATGGGGCTCATTGTTCACTTAAACTTGAGGAACAAAAAATTGGCGAATGGTACTGTTTGGATGCTTTGCGTACATGTTTCTTAGACTATATAGAAGCAATATATACAAAGTTTTCAACCGTCTACCTTTTCCATTCATTGTTCTACTTGTTGAAAGTTACAAATAATTTCCGATAAAGGATTAACAATGGGGCTCGTAGTTCACTTAAACTTGAAGATCAAATAATTGGCGAATTGTACTGTTTGGATGATATGCAGATATGTTTCTTAGACTATATAGAAGCAATATATACAATGATTTCAACCGTCTACCTGTTCCATTCATTGTTCTACTTGTCGAAAGTTACAAATAATTTCCGATAAAGGATTAACCATTGGGGCTCATTGTTCACTTAAGCTTGAAGAACAAAAAATTGGCGAATTGTACTGTTTGGATGCTTTGCATATATGTTTCTTAGACTATATAGAAGCAATATTTACAAAGATTTCAACTGTCTACCTGTTCCATTCATTGTTCTACTTGTCGAAAGTTACAAATAATTTCCGATAAAGGATTAACAATGGGGCTCGTTGTTCACTTAAACTTGAAGAACAAAAAATTGGCGAATGGTACTCTTTGGATGCTTTGCATATATATTTCTTAGACTATATAGAAGCAATATATACATTGATTTCAACCGTCTACCTGTTCCATTCATTGATCTACTTGTCGCAAGTTACAAATAATTTCCGTTAAAGTATTGACAATGGGGCTCGTAGTTCACTTAAACTTGAAGATCAAATAATTGGCGAATTGTACTGTTTGGATGATATGCAGATATGTTTCTTAGACTATATAGAAGCAATATATACAATGATTTCAACCGTCTACCTGTTCCATTCATTGTTCTACTTGTCGAAAGTTACAAATAATTTCCGATAAAGGATTAACCATTGGGGCTCATTGTTCACTTAAACTTGAAGAACAAAAAATTGGCGAATTGTAATGTTCGGATGCTTTGCATATATGTTTCTTAGACTATATAGAAGCAATATTTACAAAGATTTCAACCGTCTACCTGTTCCATTCATTGTTCTACTTGTCGAAAGTTACAAATAATTTCCGATAAAGGATTAACCATTGGGGCTCATTGTTCACTTAAACTTGAGGAACAAAAAATTGGCGAATGGTACTGTTTGGATGCTTTGCGTACATGTTTCTTAGACTATATAGAAGCAATATTTACAAAGATTTCAACCGTCTACCTGTTCCATTCATTGTTCTACTTGTCGAAATTTACAAATAATTTCCTTTAAAGGATTAACAATGGGGCTCGTAGTTCACTTAAACTTGAAGAACAAAAAATTGGCGAATGGTACTGTTTGGATGCTTTGCATATATGTTTCTTAGACTATATAGACGCAATATATACAAAGATTTCAACCGTCTACCTGTTCCATTCATTGTTCTACTTGTCGAAAGTTACAAATAATTTCCGATAAAGGATTAACCATTGGGGCTCATTGTTCACTTAAACTTGAAGAACAAAAAATTGGCGAATTGTACTGTTTGGATGCTTTGCAGATATGTTTCTTAGACTATATAGAAGCAATATTTACAAAGATTTCAACCGTCTACCTGTTCCATTCATTGTTCTACTTGTCGAAAGTTACAAATAATTTCCGATAAAGGATTAACAATGGGGCTCATTGTTCACTTAAACTTGAGGAACAAAAAATTGGCGAATGGTACTGTTTGGATGCTTTGGGTACATGTTTCTTAGACTATATAGAAGCAATATATACAAAGTTTTCAACCGTCTACCTGTTCCATTCATTGTTCTACTTGTCGAAAGTTACAAATAATTTCCGATAAAGGATTAACAATGGGGCTCGTAGTTCACTTAAACTTGGAGATCAAATAATTGGGGAATTGTACTGTTTGGATGATATGCAGATATGTTTCTTAGACTATATAGAAGCAATATATACAATGATTTCAACCGTCTACCTGTTCCATTCATTGTTCTACTTGTCGAAAGTTACAAATAATTTCCGATAAAGGATTAACCACTGGGGCTCATTGTTCACTTAAACTTGAAGAACAAAAAATTGGCGAATTGTACTGTTTGGATGCTTTGCATATATGTTTCTTAGACTATATAGAAGCAATATTTACAAAGATTTCAACCGTCTACGTGTTCCATTCATTGTTCTACTTGTCGAAAGTTACAAATAATTTCCGATAAAGGATTAACAATGGGGCTCATTGTTCACTTAAACTTGAGGAACAAAAAATTGGCGAATGGTACTGTTTGGATGCTTTGCGTACATGTTTCTTAGACTATATAGAAGCAATATATACAAAGTTTTCAACCGTCTACCTGTTCCATTCATTGTTCTACTTGTCGAAAGTTACAAATAATTTCCGATAAAGGATTAACAATGGGGCTCGTAGTTCACTTAAACTTGAAGATCAAATAATTGGCGAATTGTACTGTTTGGATGATATGCAGATATGTTTCTTAGACTATATAGAAGCAATATATACAATGATTTCAACCGTCTACCTGTTCCATTCATTGTTCTACTTGTCGAAAGTTACAAATAATTTCCGATAAAGGATTAACCATTGGGGCTCATTGTTCACTTAAACTTGAAGAACAAAAAATTGGCGAATTGTACTGTTTGGATGCTTTGCATATATGTTTCTTAGACTATATAGAAGCAATATATACAAAGTTTTCAACCGTCTACCTTTTCCATTCATTGTTCTACTTGTCGAAAGTTACAAATAATTTCCGATAAAGGATTAACAATGGGGCTCGTAGTTCACTTAAACTTGAAGATCAAATAATTGGCGAATTGTACTGTTTGGATGATATGCAGATATGTTTCTTAGACTATATAGAAGCAATATAAACAATGATTTCAACCGTCTACCTGTTCCATTCATTGTTCTACTTGTCGAAAGTTACAAATAATTTCTGTTAAAGGAATAACAATGGGAATCGTAGTTCACTTAAACTTGAAGAACAAAAAATTGGCGAATTGTACTGTTTGGATGCTTTGCATATATGTCTCTTAGACTATATAGAAGCAATATTTACAAAGATTTCAACCGTCTACCTGTTCCATTCATTGTTCTACTTGTCGAAAGTTACAAATAATTTCCGATAAAGGATTAACAATGGGGCTCGTTGTTCACTTAAACTTGAAGAACAAAAAATTGGCGAATGGTACTCTTTGGATGCTTTGCATATATATTTCTTAGACTATATAGAAGCAATATATACATTGATTTCAACCGTCTACCTGTTCCATTCATTGATCTACTTGTCGCAAGTTACAAATAATTTCCGTTAAAGTATTGACAATGGGGCTCGTAGTTCACTTAAACTTGAAGATCAAATAATTGGCGAATTGTACTGTTTGGATGATATGCAGATATGTTTCTTAGACTATATAGAAGCAATATATACAATGATTTCAACCGTCTACCTGTTCCATTCATTGTTCTACTTGTCGAAAGTTACAAATAATTTCCGATAAAGGATTAACAATGGGGCTCATTGTTCACTTAAACTTGAAGAACAAAAAATTGGCGAATGGTACTGTTTGGATGCTTTGCATATATGTTTCTTAGACTATATAGAAGCAATATATACAAAGATTTCAAAAGTCTACCTTTTCCATTCATTGTTCTACTTGTCGAAAGTTACAAATAATTTCCGATAAAGGATTAACAATGGGGCTCATTGTTCACTTAAACTTGAGGAACAAAAAATTGGCGAATGGTACTGTTTGGATGCTTTGGGTACATGTTTCTTAGACTATATAGAAGCAATATATACAAAGTTTTCAACCGTCTACCTGTTCCATTCATTGTTCTACTTGTCGAAAGTTACAAATAATTTCCGATAAAGGATTAACAATGGGGCTCGTAGTTCACTTAAACTTGGAGATCAAATAATTGGCGAATTGTACTGTTTGGATGATATGCAGATATGTTTCTTAGACTATATAGAAGCAATATATACAATGATTTCAACCGTCAACCTGTTCCATTCATTGTTCTACTTGTCGAAAGTTACAAATAATTTCCGATAAAGGATTAACCACTGGGGCTCATTGTTCACTTAAACTTGAAGAACAAAAAATTGGCGAATTGTACTGTTTGGATGCTTTGCATATATGTTTCTTAGACTATATAGAAGCAATATTTACAAAGATTTCAACCGTCTACCTGTTCCATTCATTGTTCTACTTGTCGAAAGTTACAAATAATTTCCGATAAAGGATTAACAATGGGGCTCATTGTTCACTTAAACTTGAGGAACAAAAAATTGGCGAATGGTACTGTTTGGATGCTTTGGGTACATGTTTCTTAGACTATATAGAAGCAATATATACAAAGTTTTCAACCGTCTACCTGTTCCATTCATTGTTCTACTTGTCGAAAGTTACAAATAATTTCCGATAAAGGATTAACAATGGGGCTCATTTTTCACTTAACCTTGAAGAACAAAAAATAGGCGAATGGTACTGTTTGGATGCTTTGCATATATGTTTCTTAGACTATATAGAAGCAATATATACAAAGATTTCAACCGTCTACCTGTTCCATTCATTGTTCTATTTGTCGAAAATTACAAATAATTTCCGATAAAGGATTAACAATGGGGCTCGTAGTTCACTTAAACTTGAAGAACAAAAAAATTGGCGAATTGTACTGTTTGGATGCTTTGCATATATGTTTCTTAGACTATATAGAAGCAATATATAGAAGGATTTCACCCGTCTATCTGTTCCAATCATTGTTCTACTTGTCGAAATTTAGAAATAATTTCCCTTTCATGATTATCAATGGGGCTCGTTGTTCACTTAAACTTGAAGAACAAAAAATTGGCGAATGGTACTGTTTGGATGCTTTGCATATATGTTTCTTAGACTATATAGAAGCAATATTTACAAAGATTTCAACCGTCTACCTGTTCCATTCATTGTTCTACTTGTCGAAAGTTACAAATAATTTCCGATAAAGGATTAACAATGGCTCTCATTGTTCACTTAAACTTGAGGAACAAAAAATTGGCGAATGGTACTGTTTGGAAGCTTTGCGTACATGTTTCTTAGACTATATAGAAGCAATATATACAAAGTTTTCAACCGTCTACCTGTGCCATTCATTGTTCTACTTGTCGAAAGTTACAAATAATTTCCGATAAAGGATTAACAATGGGGCTCGTAGTTCACTTAAACTTGAGGAACAAAAAATTGGCGAATGGTACTGTTTGGATGCTTTGCATATATGTTTCTTAGACTATATAGAAGCAATATTTACAAAGATTTCAACCGTCTACCTGTTCCATTCATTGTTCTACTTGTCGAAAGTTACAAATAATTTCCGATAAAGGATTAACAATGGGGCTCATTGTTCACTTAAACTTGAGGAACAAAAAATTGGCGAATGGTACTGTTTGGATGCTTTGGGTACATGTTTCTTAGACTATATAGAAGCAATATATACAAAGTTTTCAACCGTCTACCTGTTCCATTCATTGTTCTACTTGTCGAAAGTTACAAATAATTTCCGATAAAGGATTAACAATGGGGCTCATTTTTCACTTAACCTTGAAGAACAAAAAATTGGCGAATGGTACTGTTTGGATGCTTTGCATATATGTTTCTTAGACTATATAGAAGCAATATATACAAAGATTTCAACCGTCTACCTGTTCCATTCATTGTTCTATTTGTCGAAAATTACAAATAATTTCCGATAAAGGATTAACAATGGGGCTCGTAGTTCACTTAAACTTGAAGAACAAAAAAATTGGCGAATTGTACTGTTTGGATGCTTTGCATATATGTTTCTTAGACTATATAGAAGCAATATATAGAAGGATTTCACCCGTCTACCTGTTCCATTCCTTGTTCTACTTGTCGATATTTACAAATAATTTCCTTTAAAGGATTAACAATGGGGCTCGTTGTTCACTTAAACTTGAAGAACAATAAATTGGCGAATTGTACTGTTTGGATGCTTTGCATATATGTTTCTTAGACTATATAGAAGCAATATATAGAAAGATTTCAACCGTCTACCTGTTCTATTCATTGTTATACTTGTAGAAAGTTACAAATAATTTCCTTTTCATGATTATCAATGGGGCTCGTTGTTCACTTAAACTTGAAGAACAAAAAATTGGCGAATGGTACTGTTTGGATGCTTTGCATATATGTTTCTTAGACTATATAGAAGCAATATATACAAAGATTTCAACCGTCTACCTATTCCATTCATTGTTCTATTTGTCGAAAATTACAAATAATTTCCGATAAAGGATTAACAATGGGGCTCATTTTTCACTTAACCTTGAAGAACAAAAAATTGGCGAATGGTACTGTTTGGATGCTTTGCATATATGTTTCTTAGACTATATAGAAGCAATATATACAAAGATTTCAACCGTCTACCTGTTCCATTCATTTTTCTATTTGTCGAAAATTACAAATAATTTCCGATAAAGGATTAACATTGGGGCTCGTAGTTCACTTAAACTTGAAGAACAAAAAAATTGGCGAATTGTACTGTTTGGATGCTTTGCATATATGTTTCTTAGACTATATAGAAGCAATATATAGAAGGATTTCACCCGTCTACCTGTTCCAATCATTGTTCTACTTGTCGAAATTTAGAAATAATTTCCCTTTCATGATTATCAATGGGGCTCGTTGTTCACTTAAACTTGAAGAACAATAAATTCGCGAATGGTACTGTTTGGATGCTTTGCATATATGTTTCTTAGACTATATAGAAGCAATATATACAAAGATTTCAACCGTCTACCTGTTCCATTCATTGTTCTATTTGTCGAAAATTACAAATAATTTCCGATAAAGGATTAACAATGGGGCTCGTAGTTCACTTAAACTTGAAGAACAAAAAATTGGCGAATCGTACTGTTTGGATGCTTTGCATATATGTTTCTTAGACTATATAGAAACAATATATACAAAGATTTCAACAGTCTAACTGTTCTATTCATTGTTCTATTTGAAGAAAGTTACAAATAATTTCCCTTTCATGATTATCAATGGGGCTCGTTGTTCACTTAAACTTGAAGAACAAAAAATTGGCGAATGGTACTGTTTGGATGCTTTGCATATATGTTTCCTAGACTATATAGAAGCAATATATACATTGATTTCAACCGTCTACCTGTTCCATTCATTGTTCTACTTGTAGAAAATTACAAATAATTTCCGTTTCATAATTATCAATGGGGCTCGTTGTTCACTTAAACTTGAAGAACAAAAAATTGGCGAATGGTACTGTTTGGATGCTTTGCATATATGTTTCGTAGACTATATAGAAGCAATATATACAATGACTTCAACCGTCTACATGATCCATTCATTGTTCTACTTGTAGAAAATTACAAATAATTTCCGTTTCATAATTATCAATGGGGCTCGTTGTTCACTTAAACTTGAAGAACAATAAATTGGCGAATTGTACTGTTTGGATGCTTTGCATATATGTTTCTTAGACTATATAGAAGCAATATATAGAAAGATTTCAACCGTCTACCTGTTCTATTCATTGTTATACTTGTAGAAAGTTACAAATAATTTCCCTTTCATGATTATCAATGGGGCTCGTTGTTCACTTAAACTTGAAGAACAATAAATTCGCGAATGGTACTGTTTGGATGCTTTGCATATATGTTTCTTAGACTATATAGAAGCAATATATACAATGATTTCAACCGTCTACCTGTTCCATTCATTGTTCTACTTGTCGAAAGTTACAAATAATTTCCGATAAAGGATTAACCACTGGGGCTCATTGTTCACTTAAACTTGAAGAACAAAAAATTGGCGAATTGTACTGTTTGGATGCTTTGCATATATGTTTCTTAGACTATATAGAAGCAATATTTACAAAGATTTCAACCGTCTACCTGTTCCATTCATTGTTCTACTTGTCGAAAGTTACAAATAATTTCCGATAAAGGATTAACAATGGGGCTCATTGTTCACTTAAACTTGAGGAACAAAAAATTGGCGAATGGTACTGTTTGGATGCTTTGCGTACATGTTTCTTAGACTATATAGAAGCAATATATACAAAGTTTTCAACCGTCTACCTGTTCCATTCATTGTTCTACTTGTCGAAAGTTACAAATAATTTCCGATAAAGGATTAACAATGGGGCTCGTAGTTCACTTAAACTTGAAGTTCAAATAATTGGCGAATTGTACTGTTTGGATGATATGCAGATATGTTTCTTAGACTATATAGAAGCAATATATACAATGATTTCAACCGTCTACCTGTTCCATTCATTGTTCTACTTGTCGAAAATTGCAAATAATTTCCGATAAAGGATTAACAATGGGGCTCGTAGTTCACTTAAACTTGAAGAACAAAAAAATTGGCGAATTGTACTGTTTGGATGCTTTGCATATATGTTTCTTAGACTATATAGAAGCAATATATAGAAGGATTTCACCCGTCTACCTGTTCCAATCATTGTTCTACTTGTCGAAATTTAGAAATAATTTCCCTTTCATGATTATCAATGGGGCTCGTAGTTCACTTAAACTTGAAGATCAAATAATTGGCGAATTGTACTGTTTGGATGATATGCAGATATGTTTCTTAGACTATATAGAAGCAATATATAGAAGGATTTCACTCGTCTACCTGTTCCATTCATTGTTCTACTTGTCGAAAGTTACAAATAATTTCCGATAAAGGATTAACAATGGCTCTCATTGTTCACATAAACTTGAGGAACAAAAAATTGGCGAATGGTACTGTTTGGATGCTTTGCATATATGTTTCTTAGACTATATAGAAGCAATATTTACAAAGATTTCAACCGTCTACCTGTTCCATTCATTGTTCTACTTGTCGAAAGTTACAAATAATTTCCGATAAAGGATTAACAATGGGGCTCATTGTTCACTTAAACTTGAGGAACAAAAAATTGGCGAATGGTACTGTTTGGATGCTTTGGGTACATGTTTCTTAGACTATATAGAAGCAATATATACAAAGTTTTCAACCGTCTACCTGTTCCATTCATTGTTCTACTTGTCGAAAGTTACAAATAATTTCCGATAAAGGATTAACAATGGGGCTCATTTTTCACTTAACCTTGAAGAACAAAAAATTGGCGAATGGTACTGTTTGGATGCTTTGCATATATGTTTCTTAGACTATATAGAAGCAATATATACAAAGATTTCAACCGTCTACCTGTTCCATTCATTGTTCTATTTGTCGAAAATTACAAATAATTTCCGATAAAGGATTAACAATGGGGCTCGTAGTTCACTTAAACTTGAAGAACAAAAAAATTGGCGAATTGTACTGTTTGGATGCTTTGCATATATGTTTCTTAGACTATATAGAAGCAATATATAGAAGGATTTCACCCGTCTACCTGTTCCATTCCTTGTTCTACTTGTCGATATTTACAAATAATTTCCTTTAAAGGATTAACAATGGGGCTCGTTGTTCACTTAAACTTGAAGAACAATAAATTGGCGAATTGTACTGTTTGGATGCTTTGCATATATGTTTCTTAGACTATATAGAAGCAATATATAGAAAGATTTCAACCGTCTACCTGTTCTATTCATTGTTATACTTGTAGAAAGTTACAAATAATTTCCTTTTCATGATTATCAATGGGGCTCGTTGTTCACTTAAACTTGAAGAACAAAAAATTGGCGAATGGTACTGTTTGGATGCTTTGCATATATGTTTCTTAGACTATATAGAAGCAATATATACAAAGATTTCAACCGTCTACCTATTCCATTCATTGTTCTATTTGTCGAAAATTACAAATAATTTCCGATAAAGGATTAACAATGGGGCTCGTAGTTCACTTAAACTTGAAGAACAAAAAAATTGGCGAATTGTACTGTTTGGATGCTTTGCATATATGTTTCTTAGACTATATAGAAGCAATATGTAGAAGGATTTCACCCGTCTACCTGTTCCAATCATTGTTCTACTTGTCGAAATTTAGAAATAATTTCCCTTTCATGATTATCAATGGGGCTCGTTGTTCACTTAAACTTGAAGAACAATAAATTCGCGAATGGTACTGTTTGGATGCTTTGCATATATGTTTCTTAGACTATATAGAAGCAATATATACAAAGATTTCAACCGTCTACCTGTTCCATTCATTGTTCTATTTGTCGAAAATTACAAATAATTTCCGATAAAGGATTAACAATGGGGCTCGTAGTTCACTTAAACTTGAAGAACAAAAAATTGGCGAATCGTACTGTTTGGATGCTTTGCATATATGTTTCTTAGACTATATAGAAACAATATATACAAAGATTTCAACAGTCTAACTGTTCTATTCATTGTTCTATTTGAAGAAAGTTACAAATAATTTCCCTTTCATGATTATCAATGGGGCTCGTTGTTCACTTAAACTTGAAGAACAAAAAATTGGCGAATGGTACTGTTTGGATGCTTTGCATATATGTTTCCTAGACTATATAGAAGCAATATATACATTGATTTCAACCGTCTACCTGTTCCATTCATTGTTCTACTTGTAGAAAATTACAAATAATTTCCGTTTCATAATTATCAATGGGGCTCGTTGTTCACTTAAACTTGAAGAACAAAAAATTGGCGAATGGTACTGTTTGGATGCTTTGCATATATGTTTCGTAGACTATATAGAAGCAATATATACAATGACTTCAACCGTCTACATGATCCATTCATTGTTCTACTTGTAGAAAATTACAAATAATTTCCGTTTCATAATTATCAATGGGGCTCGTTGTTCACTTAAACTTGAAGAACAATAAATTGGCGAATTGTACTGTTTGGATGCTTTGCATATATGTTTCTTAGACTATATAGAAGCAATATATAGAAAGATTTCAACCGTCTACCTGTTCTATTCATTGTTATACTTGTAGAAAGTTACAAATAATTTCCCTTTCATGATTATCAATGGGGCTCGTTGTTCACTTAAACTTGAAGAACAATAAATTCGCGAATGGTACTGTTTGGATGCTTTGCATATATGTTTCTTAGACTATATAGAAGCAATATATACAATGATTTCAACCGTCTACCTGTTCCATTCATTGTTCTACTTGTCGAAAGTTACAAATAATTTCCGATAAAGGATTAACCACTGGGGCTCATTGTTCACTTAAACTTGAAGAACAAAAAATTGGCGAATTGTACTGTTTGGATGCTTTGCATATATGTTTCTTAGACTATATAGAAGCAATATTTACAAAGATTTCAACCGTCTACCTGTTCCATTCATTGTTCTACTTGTCGAAAGTTACAAATAATTTCCGATAAAGGATTAACAATGGGGCTCATTGTTCACTTAAACTTGAAGAACAAAAAATTGGCGAATTGTACTGTTTGGATGCTTTGCATATATGTTTCTTAGACTATATTGAAGCAATATATACAATGATTTCAACAGTCTACCTGTTCCATTCATTGTTCTACTTGTCGAAATTTACAAATAATTTCCGATAAAGGATTAACCATTGGGGCTCGCAGTTCACTTAAACTTGAAGAACAAAAAATTGGCGAATGGTACTGTTTGGATGCTTTGCATATATGTTTCTTAGACTATATAGAAGCAATATATACAAAGATTTCAAAAGTCTACCTTTTCCATTCATTGTTCTACTTGTCGAAAGTTACAAATAATTTCCGATAAAGGATTAACAATGGGGCTCATTGTTCACTTAAACTTGAGGAACAAAAAATTGGCGAATGGTACTGTTTGGATGCTTTGGGTACATGTTTCTTAGACTATATAGAAGCAATATATACAAAGTTTTCAACCGTCTACCTGTTCCATTCATTGTTCTACTTGTCGAAAGTTACAAATAATTTCCGATAAAGGATTAACAATGGGGCTCGTAGTTCACTTAAACTTGGAGATCAAATAATTGGCGAATTGTACTGTTTGGATGATATGCAGATATGTTTCTTAGACTATATAGAAGCAATATATACAATGATTTCAACCGTCTACCTGTTCCATTCATTGTTCTACTTGTCGAAAGTTACAAATAATTTCCGATAAAGGATTAACCACTGGGGCTCATTGTTCACTTAAACTTGAAGAACAAAAAATTGGCGAATTGTACTGTTTGGATGCTTTGCATATATGTTTCTTAGACTATATAGAAGCAATATTTACAAAGATTTCAACCGTCTACCTGTTCCATTCATTGTTCTACTTGTCGAAAGTTACAAATAATTTCCGATAAAGGATTAACAATGGGGCTCATTGTTCACTTAAACTTGAGGAACAAAAAATTGGCGAATGGTACTGTTTGGATGCTTTGCGTACATGTTTCTTAGACTATATAGAAGCAATATATACAAAGTTTTCAACCGTCTACCTGTTCCATTCATTGTTCTACTTGTCGAAAGTTACAAATAATTTCCGATAAAGGATTAACAATGGGGCTCGTAGTTCACTTAAACTTGAAGATCAAATAATTGGCGAATTGTACTGTTTGGATGATATGCAGATATGTTTCTTAGACTATATAGAAGCAATATATACAATGATTTCAACCGTCTACCTGTTCCATTCATTGTTCAACTTGTCGAAAATTACAAATAATTTCCGATAAAGGATTAACAATGGGGCTCGTAGTTCACTTAAACTTGAGGAACAAAAAATTGGCGAATGGTACTGTTTGGATGCTTTGCATATATGTTTCTTAGACTATATAGAAGCAATATTTACAAAGATTTCAACCGTCTACCTGTTCCATTCATTGTTCTACTTGTCGAAAGTTACAAATAATTTCCGATAAAGGATTAACAATGGGGCTCATTGTTCACTTAAACTTGAGGAACAAAAAATTGGCGAATGGTACTGTTTGGATGCTTTGGGTACATGTTTCTTAGACTATATAGAAGCAATATATACAAAGTTTTCAACCGTCTACCTGTTCCATTCATTGTTCTACTTGTCGAAAGTTACAAATAATTTCCGATAACGGATTAACAATGGGGCTCATTTTTCACTTAACCTTGAAGAACAAAAAATTGGCGAATGGTACTGTTTGGATGCTTTGCATATATGTTTCTTAGACTATATAGAAGCAATATATACAAAGATTTCAACCGTCTACCTGTTCCATTCATTGTTCTATTTGTCGAAAATTACAAATAATTTCCGATAAAAGATTAACAATGGGGCTCGTAGTTCACTTAAACTTGGAGATCAAATAATTGGCGAATTGTACTGTTTGGATGATATGCAGATATGTTTCTTAGACTATATAGAAGCAATATATACAATGATTTCAACCGTCTACCTGTTCCATTCATTGTTCTACTTGTCGAAAGTTACAAATAATTTCCGATAAAGGATTAACCACTGGGGCTCATTGTTCACTTAAACTTGAAGAACAAAAAATTGGCGAATTGTACTGTTTGGATGCTTTGCATATATGTTTCTTAGACTATATAGAAGCAATATTTACAAAGATTTCAACCGTCTACCTGTTCCATTCATTGTTCTACTTGTCGAAAGTTACAAATAATTTCCGATAAAGGATTAACAATGGGGCTCATTGTTCACTTAAACTTGAGGAACAAAAAATTGGCGAATGGTACTGTTTGGATGCTTTGCGTACATGTTTCTTAGACTATATAGAAGCAATATATACAAAGTTTTCAACCGTCTACCTGTTCCATTCATTGTTCTACTTGTCGAAAGTTACAAATAATTTCCGATAAAGGATTAACAATGGGGCTCATTTTTCACTTAACCTTGAAGAACAAAAAATTGGCGAATGGTACTGTTTGGATGCTTTGCATATATGTTTCTTAGACTATATAGAAGCAATATATACAAATATTTCAACCGTCTACCTGTTCCATTCATTGTTCTATTTGTCGAAAATTACAAATAATTTCCGATAAAGGATTAACAATGGGGCTCGTAGTTCACTTAAACTTGGAGATCAAATAATTGGCGAATTGTACTGTTTGGATGATATGCAGATATGTTTCTTAGACTATATAGAAGCAATATATACAATGATTTCAACCGTCTACCTGTTCCATTCATTGTTCTACTTGTCGAAAGTTACAAATAATTTCCGATAAAGGATTAACCACTGGGGCTCATTGTTCACTTAAACTTGAAGAACAAAAAATTGGCGAATTGTACTGTTTGGATGCTTTGCATATATGTTTCTTAGACTATATAGAAGCAATATTTACAAAGATTTCAACCGTCTACCTGTTCCATTCATTGTTCTACTTGTCGAAAATTACAAATAATTTCCGATAAAGGATTAACAATGGGGCTCGTAGTTCACTTAAACTTGAGGAACAAAAAATTGGCGAATGGTACTGTTTGGATGCTTTGCATATATGTTTCTTAGACTATATAGAAGCAATATTTACAAAGATTTCAACCGTCTACCTGTTCCATTCATTGTTCTACTTGTCGAAAGTTACAAATAATTTCCGATAAAGGATTAACAATGGGGCTCATTGTTCACTTAAACTTGAGGAACAAAAAATTGGCGAATGGTACTGTTTGGATGCTTTGGGTACATGTTTCTTAGACTATATAGAAGCAATATATACAAAGTTTTCAACCGTCTAACTGTTCCATTCATTGTTCTACTTGTCGAAAGTTACAAATAATTTCCGATAAAGGATTAACAATGGGGCTCATTTTTCACTTAACCTTGAAGAACAAAAAATTGGCGAATGGTACTGTTTGGTTGCTTTGCATATATGTTTCTTAGACTATATAGAAGCAATATATACAAAGATTTCAACCGTCTACCTGTTCCATTCATTGTTCTATTTGTCGAAAATTACAAATAATTTCCGATAAAGTATTAACAATGGGGCTCGTAGTTCACTTAAACTTGAAGAACAAAAAAATTGGCGAATTGTACTGTTTGGATGCTTTGCATATATGTTTCTTAGACTATATAGAAGCAATATATAGAAGGATTTCACCCGTCTACCTGTTCCAATCATTGTTCTACTTGTCGAAATTTAGAAATAATTTCCCTTTAATGATTATCAATGGGGCTCGTTGTTCACTTAAACTTGAAGAACAAAAAATTGGCGAATGGTACTGTTTGGATGCTTTGCATATATGTTTCTTAGACTATATAGAAGCAATATTTACAAAGATTTCAACCGTCTACCTGTTCCATTCATTGTTCTACTTGTCGAAAGTTACAAATAATTTCCGATAAAGGATTAACAATGGCTCTCATTGTTCACTTAAACTTGAGGAACAAAAAATTGGCGAATGGTACTGTTTGGAAGCTTTGCGTACATGTTTCTTAGACTATATAGAAGCAATATATACAAAGTTTTCAACCGTCTACCTGTGCCATTCATTGTTCTACTTGTCGAAAGTTACAAATAATTTCCGATAAAGGATTAACAATGGGGCTCATTTTTCACTTAACCTTGAAGAACAAAAAATTGGCGAATGGTACTGTTTGGATGCTTTGCATATATGTTTCTTAGACTATATAGAAGCAATATATACAAAGATTTCAACCGTCTACCTGTTCCATTCATTGTTCTATTTGTCGAAAATTACAAATAATTTCCGATAAAGGATTAACAATGGGGCTCATTTTTCACTTAACCTTGAAGAACAAAAAATTGGCGAATGGTACTGTTTGGATGCTTTGCATATATGTTTCTTAGACTATATAGAAGCAATATATACAAAGATTTCAACCGTCTACCTGTTCCATTCATTTTTCTATTTGTCGAAAATTACAAATAATTTCCGATAAAGGATTAACATTGGGGCTCGTAGTTCACTTAAACTTGAAGAACAAAAAAATTGGCGAATTGTACTGTTTGGATGCTTTGCATATATGTTTCTTAGACTATATAGAAGCAATATATAGAAGGATTTCACCCGTCTACCTGTTCCATTCCTTGTTCTACTTGTCGATATTTACAAATAATTTCCTTTAAAGGATTAACAATGGGGCTCGTTGTTCACTTAAACTTGAAGAACAATAAATTGGCGAATTGTACTGTTTGGATGCTTTGCATATATGTTTCTTAGACTATATAGAAGCAATATATAGAAAGATTTCAACCGTCTACCTGTTCTATTCATTGTTATACTTGTAGAAAGTTACAAATAATTTCCCTTTCATGATTATCAATGGGGCTCGTTGTTCACTTAAACTTGAAGAACAATAAATTCGCGAATGGTACTGTTTGGATGCTTTGCATATATGTTTCTTAGACTATATAGAAGCAATATATACAAAGATTTCAACCGTCTACCTGTTCCATTCATTGTTCTATTTGTCGAAAATTACAAATAATTTCCGATAAAGGATTAACAATGGGGCTCATTTTTCACTTAACCTTGAAGAACAAAAAATTGGCGAATGGTACTGTTTGGATGCTTTGCATATATGTTTCTTAGACTATATAGAAGCAATATATACAAAGATTTCAACCGTCTACCTGTTCCATTCATTTTTCTATTTGTCGAAAATTACAAATAATTTCCGATAAAGGATTAACATTGGGGCTCGTAGTTCACTTAAACTTGAAGAACAAAAAAATTGGCGAATTGTACTGTTTGGATGCTTTGCATATATGTTTCTTAGACTATATAGAAGCAATATATAGAAGGATTTCACCCGTCTACCTGTTCCAATCATTGTTCTACTTGTCGAAATTTAGAAATAATTTCCCTTTCATGATTATCAATGGGGCTCGTTGTTCACTTAAACTTGAAGAACAAAAAATTGGCGAATGGTACTGTTTGGATGCTTTGCATATATGTTTCTTAGACTATATAGAAGCAATATTTACAAAGATTTCAACCGTCTACCTGTTCCATTCATTGTTCTACTTGTCGAAAGTTACAAATAATTTCCGATAAAGGATTAACAATGGGTCTCATTGTTCACTTAAACTTGAGGAACAAAAAATTGGCGAATGGTACTGTTTGGATGCTTTGCGTACATGTTTCTTAGACTATATAGAAGCAATATATACAAAGTTTTCAACCGTCTACCTGTGCCATTCATTGTTCTACTTGTCGAAAGTTACAAATAATTTCCGATAAAGGATTAACAATGGGGCTCGTTGTTCACTTAAACTTGAAGAACAATAAATTGGCGAATTGTACTGTTTGGATGCTTTGCATATATGTTTCTTAGACTATATAGAAGCAATATATAGAAAGATTTCAACCGTCTACCTGTTCTATTCATTGTTATACTTGTAGAAAGTTACAAATAATTTCCCTTTCATGATTATCAATGGGGCTCGTTGTTCACTTAAACTTGAAGAACAATAAATTCGCGAATGGTACTGT
Source organism: Cerceris ruficornis (assembly GCA_963989415.1). Lineage (NCBI taxonomy): Eukaryota > Metazoa > Arthropoda > Insecta > Hymenoptera > Crabronidae > Cerceris > Cerceris ruficornis. The sequence continues at coordinate 448,244 of CAXDIW010000500.1, read as the reverse complement.
TTGGATGCTTTGCATATATGTTTCTTAGACTATATAGAAGCAATATATACAAAGATTTCAACCGTCTACCTGTTCCATTCATTGTTCTATTTGTCGAAAATTACAAATAATTTCCGATAAAGGATTAACAATGGGGCTCGTAGTTCACTTAAACTTGAAGAACAAAAAAATTGGCGAATTGTACTGTTTGGATGCTTTGCATATATGTTTCTTAGACTATATAGAAGCAATATATAGAAGGATTTCACCCGTCTACCTGTTCCAATCATTGTTCTACTTGTCGAAATTTAGAAATAATTTCCCTTTCATGATTATCAATGGGGCTCGTTGTTCACTTAAACTTGAAGAACAATAAATTCGCGAATGGTACTGTTTGGATGCTTTGCATATATGTTTCTTAGACTATATAGAAGCAATATATACAAAGATTTCAACCGTCTACCTGTTCCATTCATTGTTCTATTTGTCGAAAATTACAAATAATTTCCGATAAAGGATTAACAATGGGGCTCGTAGTTCACTTAAACTTGAAGAACAAAAAATTGGCGAATCGTACTGTTTGGATGCTTTGCATATATGTTTCTTAGACTATATAGAAGCAATATATACAAAGATTTCAACAGTCTAACTGTTCTATTCATTGTTCTATTTGAAGAAAGTTACAAATAATTTCCCTTTCATGATTATCAATGGGGCTCGTTGTTCACTTAAACTTGAAGAACAAAAAATTGGCGAATGGTACTGTTTGGATGCTTTGCATATATGTTTCTTAGACTATATAGAAGCAATATATACATTGATTTCAACCGTCTACCTGTTCCATTCATTGTTCTACTTGTAGAAAATTACAAATAATTTCCGTTTCATAATTATCAATGGGGCTCGTTGTTCACTTAAACTTGAAGAACAAAAAATTGGAGAATGGTACTGTTTGGATGCTTTGCATATATGTTTCGTAGACTATATAGAAGCAATATATACAATGACTTCAACCGTCTACATGATCCATTCATTGTTCTACTTGTAGAAAATTACAAATAATTTCCGTTTCATAATTATCAATGGGGCTCGTTGTTCGCTTAAACTTGAAGAACAAAAAATTGGCGAATGGTACTGTTTGGATGCTTTGCATATATGTTTCGTAGACTATATAGAAGCAATATATACAATGACTTCAACCGTCTACATGATCCATTCATTGTTCTACTTGTCGATATTTACAAATAATTTCCTTTAAAGGATTAACAATTGGGCTCGTAGTTCACTTAAACTTAAAGAACAAAAAATTGGCGAATTGTACTGTTTGGATACTTTGCATATATGTTTCTTAGACTATTTAGAAGCAATATATACATTGATTTCAACCGGCTACCTGTTCCATTCATTGTTCTACTTGTCGCAAGTTACAAATAATTTCCGTTAAAGTATTAACAATGGAGCTCGTAGTTCACTTAAACTTGAAGATCAAATAATTGGCGAATTGTACTGTTTGGACGCTTTGCGTACATGTTTCTTAGACTATATGGAAGCAATATATACAAAGATTTCAACCGTCTACGTGTTCCAATCATTGTTCTACTTGTCGAAATTTACAAATAATTTCCTTTTAAGGATTAACAATGGGGCTCGTTGTTCACTTAAACTTGAAGAACAAAAAATTGGCGAATGGTACTGTTTGGATGCTTTGCATATATGTTTCTTAGATTATATAGAAGCAATATATACAATGATTTCAACAGTCTACCTGTTCCATTCATTGTTCTACTTGTCGAAATTTACAAATAATTTCCTTTAAAGGATTAACAATGGGGCTCGTAGTTCACTTAAACTTGAAGAACAAAAAATTGGCGAATGGTACTGTTTGGATGCTTTGCATATATGTTTCTTAGATTATATAGAAGCAATATATACAAAGATTTCGACCGTCTACCTGTTCCATTCATTGTTCTACTTGTCGAAATTTACAAATATTTTCCTTTAAAGGATTAACAATGGGGCTCGTTGTTCACTTAAACTTGAAGAACAATAAATTGGCGAATTGTACTGTTTGGATGTTTTGCATATATGTTTCTTAGACTATATAGAAGCAATATATACAATGATTTCAACAGTCTACCTGTTCCATTCATTGTTCTACTTGTCGAAATTTACAAATAATTTCCTTTAAAGGATTAACAATGGGGCTCGTTGTTCACTTAAACTTGAAGAACAAAAAATTGGCGAATGGTACTGTTTGGATACTTTGCATATATGTTTCTTAGACTATATAGAAGCAATATATACATTGATTTCAACCGTCTACCTGTTCCATTCATTGTTCTACTTGTAGAAAATTACAAATAATTTCCGTTTCATAATTATCAATGGGGCTCGTTGTTCACTTAAACTTGAAGAACAAAAAATTGGCGAATGGTACTGTTTGGATGCTTTGCATATATGTTTCGTAGACTATATAGAAGCAATATATACAATGACTTCAACCGTCTACATGATCCATTCATTGTTCTACTTGTCGATATTTACAAATAATTTCCTTTAAAGGATTAACAATTGGGCTCGTAGTTCACTTAAACTTAAAGAACAAAAAATTGGCGATTGTTACTGTTTAGATGCTTTGCATATATGTTTCTTAGACGATATAGAAGTAATATATACAAAGATTTCAACCGTCTACCTGTTCCATTCATTGTTCTACTTGACGAAAGTTACAAATAATTTCCGATAAAGGATTAACCATTGGGTCTCAAAGTTCACTTAAACTTGAAGAACAAAAAATTGGCGAATGGTACTGTTTGGATGCTTTGCGTACATGTTTCTTAGACTATATGGAAGCAATATATACAAAGATTTCAACCGCCTACGTGTTCCAATCATTGTTCTACTTGTCGAAATTTACAAATAATTTCCTTTTAAGGATTAACAATGGGGCTCGTTGTTCACTTAAACTTGAAGAACAAAAAATTGGCGAATGGTACTGTTTGGATGCTTTGAATATATGTTTCTTATATTATATAAAAGCAATATATACAAATATTTCAACCGTCTACCTGTTCCATTCATTGTTCTACTTGTCGAAAATTACAAATAATTTCCGATAAAGGATTAACCATTGGGGCTCATTGTTCACTTAAAGTCGAAGACCAAAAAATTGGCGAATGGTACTGTTTGGTTGCTTTGAATATATGTTTCTTATATTATATAGAAGCAATATATACAAATATTTCAACCGTCTACCTGTTCCATTCATTGTTCTACTTGTAGAAAGTTACAAATAATTTCCATTTCATGATTATCAATGGGGCTCGCTGTTCACTTAAACTTGAAGATCAAAAAATTGGCGATTGTTACTGTTTAGATGCTTTGCATATATGTTTCTTAGACTATATAGAAGTAATATGTACAAAGATTTCAACCGTCTACCTGTTCCATTCATTGTTCTACTTGACGAAAGTTACAAATAATTTCCGATAAAGGATTAACCATTGGGGCTCAAAGTTCACTTAAACTTGAAGAACAAAAAATTGGCGAATGGTACTGTTTGGATGCTTTGCGTACATGTTTCTTAGACTATATGGAAGCAATATATACAAAGATTTCAACCGTCTACGTGTTCCAATCATTGTTCTACTTGTCGAAATTTACAAGAAATTTCCTTTTAAGGATTAACAATGGGGCTCGTTGTTCACTTAAACTTGAAGAACAAAAAATTGGCGAATGGTACTGTTTGGATGCTTTGAATATATGTTTCTTATATTATATAAAAGCAATATATACAAATATTTCAACCGTCTACCTGTTCCATTCATTGTTCTACTTGTCGAAAATTACAAATAATTTCCGATAAAGGATTAACCATTGGGGCTCATTGTTCACTTAAAGTTGAAGACCAAAAAATTGGCGAATGGTACTGTTTGGTTGCTTTGAATATATGTTTCTTATATTATATAGAAGCAATATATACAAATATTTCAACCGTCTACCTGTTCCATTCATTGTTCTACTTGTCGAAAGTTACAAATAATTTCCGTTAAGGGATTAACAATGGGGATCGTAGTTTACTTAAACTTGAAGAACAAAAAATTGGCGAATTGTACTGTCTGGATGCTCTACATATATGTTTCTTAGACTATATAGAAGCAATATATACAATGATTTCAACAGTCTACCTGTTCCATTCATTGTTCTACTTTTCGAAAGATACAAATAATTTCCTTTAAATGATTTACAATGGGGCTCGTTGTTCACTTAAACTTGAAGAACAAAAAATTGGCGAATGGTACTGTCTGGATGCTCTGCATATATGTTTCTTATACTATATAGAAGCAATAGATACAAAGATTTCAACCGTCTACCTGTTCCATTCAATGTTCTACTTGTCGAAAGTTACAAATAATTTCCGTTAAGGGATTAACAATGGGGATCGTAGTTTACTTAAACTTGGAGAACAAAAAATTGGCGAATTGTACTGTTTGGATGCTTTGCATATATGTTTCTTAGACGATATAGAAGCAATATATACAATGATTTCAACCGTCTACCTGTTCCATTCATTGTTCTACTTGTCGAAAGTTACAAATAATTTTCGTTAAGGGATTAACAATGGGGATCGTAGTTTACTTAAACTTGAAGAACAAAAAATTGGCGAATGTTACTGTTTAGATGCTTCGCATATAGGTTTCTTAGACTATATAGAAGCAACATATACAAAGATTTCAACCGTCTACCTGTTCTATTCATTGTTCATCTTGTCGAAAGTTACAAATAATTTCCGTTTCATGATTATCAATGGGCCTCGTGGTTCACTTAAACTTGAAGAACAAAAAATTGGCGAATGGTACTGTTTGGATGCTTTGCATATATGTTTCTTAGACTATATAGACGCAATATATACAAAGATTTCAACAGTCTACCTCTTCCATTCATTGTTCTACTTGTCGGAAGTTACAAATAATTTCCGATAAAGGATTAACCATTGGGGCTCGTTGTTCACTTAAACTAGAAGAACAAAAAATTGGCGAACGGTACTGTTTGGATGCTTTGCATATATGTTTCTTAGACTATATAGACGCAATATATACATTGATTTCAACCGTCTACCTGTTCCATTCATTGTTCTACTTGTAGAAAGTTACAAATAATTTCCGTTTCATAATTATCAATGGGGCTCGTTGTTCACTTAAACTTGAAGAACAAAAAATTGGCGAATGGTACTGTTTGGATGCTTTGCATATATGTTTCGTAGACTATATAGAAGCAATATATACAATGACTTCAACCGTCTACATGATCCATTCATTGTTCTACTTGTCGATATTTACAAATAATTTCCGATAAAGGATTAACAATGGGGCTCATTGTTCACTTAAACTTGAAGAACAAAAAATTGGCGAATTGTACTGTTTGGATGCTTTGCATATATGTTTCATAGACTATTTAGAAGCAATATATAGAAAGATTTCACCCGTCTACCTGTACTATTCATTGTTCTACTTGTAGAAAGTTACAAATAATTTCCATTTCATGAATATCAATGGGGCTCGCTGTTCACTTAAACTTGAAGATCAAAAAATTGGCGATTGTTACTGTTTAGATGCTTTGCATATATGTTTCTTAGATTATATAGATGCAATATATACAAAGATTTCAACCGTCTACCTGTTCCATTCAATGTTCTACTTGTCGAAAGTTACAAATAATTTCCGTTAAGGGATTAACAATGGGGATCGTAGTTTACTTAAACTTGAAGAACAAAAAATTGGCGAATTGTACTGTTTGGATGCTTTGCATATATGGTTCTTAGACTATATAGACGCAATATATACTAAGATTTCAACCGTCTACCTGTTCCATTCATTGTTCTACTTGTCGAAATTTACAAATAATTTCCTTTAAAGGATTAACAATGGGGCTCGTTGTTCACTTAAACTTGAAGAACAATAAATTGGCGAATTGTACTGTTTGGATGCTTTGCATATATGTTTCTTAGACTATATAGAAGCAATATATACAACGATTTCAACAGTCTACCTGTTCCATTCATTGTTCTACTTGTCGAAAGTTACAAATAATTTCCTTTAAAGGATTAACAATGGGGCTCGTAGTTCACTTAAACTTGAAGAACAAAAAATTGGCGAATTGTACTGTTTGGATTCTTTGCATATATGTTTCTTAGACTATTTAGAAGCAATATATACATTGATTTCAACCGGCTACCTGTTCCATTCATTGTTCTACTTGTCGCAAGTTACAAATAATTTCCGTTAAAGTATTAACAATGGAGCTCGTAGTTCACTTAAACTTGAAGATCAAATAATTGGCGAATTGTACTGTTTGGAGGCTTTGCATATATGTTTCTTAGACTATATAGAAGCAATATATACAATGATTTCAAAAGTCTACCAGTTCCATTCATTGTTCTACTTGTCGAAATTTACAAATAATTTTTTTTAAATGATTAACAATGGGGCTCGTAGTTCACTTAAACTTGAAGAACAAAAAATTGGCGAATGGTACTGTTTGGTTGCTTTGAATATATGTTTCTTATATTATATAGAAGCAATATATACAAATATTTCAACCGTCTACCTGTTCCATTCATTGTTCTACTTGTCGAAAGTTACAAATAATTTCCGTTAAGGGATTAACAATGGGGATCGTAGTTTACTTAAACTTGAAGAACAAAAAATTGGCGAATTGTACTGTTTGGATGCTTTGCATATATGTTTCTTAGACTATATAGAAGCAATATATACAATGATTTCAACCGTCTACCTGTTCCATTCATTGTTCTACTTGTCGAAAGTTACAAATAATTTTCGTTAAGGGATTAACAATGGGGATCGTAGTTTACTTAAACTTGAAGAACAAAAAATTGGCGAATTGTACTGTTTGGTTGCTTTGAATATATGTTTCTTATATTATATAGAAGCAATATATACAAATATTTCAACCGTCTACCTGTTCCATTCATTGTTCTACTTGTCGAAATTTACAAATAATTTTTTTTAAATGATTAACAATGGGGCTCGTAGTTCACTTAAACTTGAAGAACAAAAAATTGGCGAATGGTACTGTTTGGTTGCTTTGAATATATGTTTCTTATATTATATAGAAGCAATATATACAAATATTTCAACCGTCTACCTGTTCCATTCATTGTTCTACTTGTCGAAATTTACAAATAATTTCCGTTAAAGTATTAACAATGGAGCTCGTAGTTCACTTAAACTTGAAGATCAAATAATTGGCGAATTGTACTGTTTGGAGGCTTTGCATATATGTTTCTTAGACTATATAGAAGCAATATATACAATGATTTCAACAGTCTACCTGTTCCATTCATTGTTCTACTTGTCGAAATTTACAAATAATTTTTTTTAAATGATTAACAATGGGGCTCGTAGTTCACTTAAAGTTGAAGACCAAAAAATTGGCGAATGGTACTGTTTGGATGCTTTGCATATATGTTTCTAAGACTATATAGAAGCAATATATACAAAGATTTCGACCGTCTACCTGTTCCATTCATTGTTCTACTTGTCGAAATTTACAAATAATTTCCTTTTAAGGATTAACAATGGGGCTCGTTGTTCACTTAAACTTGAAGAACAAAAAATTGGCGAATGGTACTGTTTGGATGCTTTGAATATATGTTTCTTATATTATATAAAAGCAATATATACAAATATTTCAACCGTCTACCTGTTCCATTCATTGTTCTACTTGTCGAAAATTACAAATAATTTCCGATAAAGGATTAACCATTGGGGCTCATTGTTCACTTAAAGTTGAAGACCAAAAAATTGGCGAATGGTACTGTTTGGTTGCTTTGAATATATGTTTCTTATATTATATAGAAGCAATATATACAAATATTTCAACCGTCTACCTGTTCCATTCATTGTTCTACTTGTCGAAAGTTACAAATAATTTCCGTTAAGGGATTAACAATGGGGATCGTAGTTTACTTAAACTTGAAGAACAAAAAATTGGCGAATTGTACTGTCTGGATGCTCTGCATATATGTTTCTTAGACTATATAGAAGCAATATATACAATGATTTCAACAGTCTACCTGTTCCATTCATTGTTCTACTTGTCGAAAGTTACAAATAATTTCCTTTAAAGGATTAACAATGGGGCTCGTAGTTCTCTTAAACTTGAAGAACAAAAAATTGGTGAATTGTACTGTTTGGATTCTTTGCATATATGTTTCTTAGACTCTTTAGAAGCAATATATACATTGATTTCAACCGGCTACCTGTTCCATTCATTGTTCTACTTGTCGCAAGTTACAAATAATTTCCATTTCATGATTATCAATGGGGCTCGCTGTTCACTTAAACTTGAAGATCAAAAAATTGGCGAATGGTACTGTTTGGATGCTTTGCGTACATGTTTCTTAGACTATATGGAAGCAATATATACAAAGATTTCAACCGTCTACGTGTTCCAATCATTGTTCTACTTGTCGAAATTTACAAATAATTTCCTTTAAAGGATTAACAATGGGGCTCGTTGTTCACTTAAACTTGAAGAACAAAAAATTGGCGAATGGTACTGTTTGGATGCTTTGCATATATGTTTCGTAGACTATATAGAAGCAATATATACAATGACTTCAACCGTCTACATGATCCATTCATTGTTCTACTTGTAGAAAATTACAAATAATTTCCGTTTCATAATTATCAATGGGGCTCGTTGTTCACTTAAACTTGAAGAACAATAAATTGGCGAATTGTACTGTTTGGATGCTTTGCATATATGTTTCTTAGACTATATAGAAGCAATATATACAATGATTTCAACAGTCTACCAGTTCCATTCATTGTTCTACTCGTCGAAATTTACAAATAATTTCCTTTAAAGGATTAACAATGGGGCTCGTAGTTCACTTAAACTTGAAGAACAAAAAATTGCCGAATGGTACTGTTTGGATGCTTTGCATATATGTTTCTTAGACTATATAGACGCAATATATACAAAGATTTCAACCGTCTACCTGTTCCATTCATTGTTCTACTTGTCGGAAGTTACAAATAATTTCCGATAATGGATTAACCATTGGGGCTCGTTGTTCACTTAAACTTGAAGAACAAAAAATTGGCGAATTGTACTGTTTGGATGCTTTGCATATATGTTTCTTAGACTATATAGAAGCAATATATAAAAAGATTTCAAGCGTCTACCTGTTCCATTCATTGTTATACTTGTCGAAATTTACAAATAATTTCCTTTAAAGGATTAACAATGGGGCTCGTAGTTTACTTAAACTTGAAGAACAAAAAATTGGCGAATTGTACTGTTTGGATGCTTTGCATATATGTTTCTTAGACTATATAGAAGCAATATATACAATGATTTCAACCGTCTACCTATTCCATTCATTGTTATACTTGTCGAAATTTACAAATAATTTCCTTTAAAGGATTAACAATGGGGCTCGTAGTTCACTTAAACTTGAAGAACAAAAAATTGGCGAATGGTACTGTTTGGATGCTTTGCGTACATGTTTCTTAGACTATATGGAAGCAATATATACAAAGATTTCAACCGTCTACCTGTTCCATTCATTGTTCTACTTGTCGAAATTTACAAATAATTTCCTTTAAAGGATTAACAATGGGGCTCGTTGTTCACTTAAACTTGAAGAACAATAAATTGGCGAATTGTACTGTTTGGATGCTTTGCATATATGTTTCTTAGACTATATAGAAGCAATATATACGAAGAATTCAACCGTCTACCTGTTCCATTCATTGTTCTACTTGTCGGAAGTTACAAATAATTTCCGATAATGGATTAACCATTGGGGCTCGTTGTTCACTTAAACTTGAAGAACAAAAAATTGGCGAATTGTACTGTTTGGATGCTTTGCATATATGTTTCTTAGGCTATATAGAAGCAATATATACAATGATTTCAACAGTCTACCAGTTCCATTCATTGTTCTACTCGTCGAAATTTACAAATAATTTCCTTTAAAGGATTAACAATGGGGCTCGTAGTTCACTTAAACTTGAAGAACAAAAAATTGCCGAATGGTACTGTTTGGATGCTTTGCATATATGTTTCATAGACTATATAGACGCAATATATACAAAGATTTCAACCGTCTACCTGTTCCATTCATTGTTCTACTTGTCGGAAGTTACAAATAATTTCCGATAATGGATTAACCATTGGGGCTCGTTGTTCACTTAAACTTGAAGAACAAAAAATTGGCGAATTGTACTGTTTGGATGCTTTGCATATATGTTTCTTAGACTATATAGAAGCAATATATACAAAGATTTCAAGCGTCTACCTGTTCCATTCATTGTTATACTTGTCGAAAGTTACAAATGATTTCCGATAAAGGATTAACAATGGGGCTCATTGTTCACTTAAACTTGAAGGACAAAAAATTGGCGAATGGTACTGTTTGGATGCTTTGCATATATGTTTCTTAGACTATATGGAAGCAATATATACAAAGATTTCAACCGTCTACCTGTTCCATTCATTGTTCTACTTGTCGGAAGTTACAAATAATTTCCGATAATGGATTAACCATTGGGGCTCGTTGTTCACTTAAACTTGAAGAACAAAAAATTGGCGAATTGTACTGTTTGGATGCTTTGCATATATGTTTCTTAGACTATATGGAAGCAATATATACAAAGATTTCAACCGTCTACGTGTCCCAATCATTGTTCTACTTGTAGAAAGTTACAATTAATTTCCGTTAAAGGATTAACAATGGGGCTCGTAGTTCACTTAAACTTGAAGAACAAAAAATTGGCGAATTGTACTGTTTGGATGCTTTGCATATATGTTTCGTAGACTATATAGAAGCTAGATATACAATGATTTCAACCGTCTACATGATCCATTCATTGTTCTACTTGTCGAAATTTGCAAATAATTTCCTTTAAAAGATTAACAATTGGGCTCGTAGTTCACTTAAACTTGAAGAACAAAAAATTGGCGAATTGTACTGTTTGGATGCTTTGCATATATGTTTCTTAGACTATTTAGAAGCAATATATAGAAAGATTTCACCCGTCTACCTGTACTATTCATTGTTCTACTTGTAGAAAGTTACAAATAATTTCCATTACATGATTATCAATGGGGCTCGCTGTTCACTTAAACTTGAAGATCAAAAAATTGGCGAATGGTACTGTTTGGATGCTTTGCGTACATGTTTCTTAGACTATATGGAAGCAATATATACAAAGATTTCAACCGTCTACGTGTTCCAATCATTGTTCTACTTGTCGAAATTTACAAATAATTTCCTTTAAAGGATTAACAATGGGGCTCGTTGTTCACTTAAACTTGAAGAACAAAAAATTGGCGAATGGTACTGTTTCGATGCTTTGCATATATGTTTCTTAGACTATATAGAAGCAATATATACATTGATTTCAACCGTCTACCTGTTCCATTCATTGTTCTACTTGTCGCAAGTTACAAATAATTTCCGTTAAAGTATTAACAATGGGGCTCGTAGTTCACTTAAACATGAAGATGAAATAATTGGCGAATTGTACTGTTTGGATGCTTTGCATATATGTTTCTTAGACTATTTAGAAGCAATATATAGAAAGATTTCACCCGTCTACCTGTATTATTCAATGTTCTACTTGTAGAAAGTTACAAATAATTTCCATTACATGATTATCAATGGGGCTCGCTGTTCACTTAAACTTGAAGATCAAAAAATTGGCGATTGTTACTGTTTAGATGCTTTGCATATATGTTTCTTAGATTATATAGAAGCAATATATACAAAGATTTCAACCGTCTACCTGTTCAATTCATTGTTCTACTTGTCGAAAATTACAAATAATTTCCGATAAAGGATTAACCATTGGGGCTCATTGTTCACTTAAACTTGAAGAACAAAAAATTGGCGAATGGTACTGTTTGGATTCTTTGCATATATGTTTCTTAGACTATATAGAAGCAATATATACGAAGAATTCAACCGTCTACCTGTTCCATTCATTGTTCTACTTGTCGAAAGTTACAAATAATTTCCGATAAAGGATTAACCATTGGGGCTCATTGTTCACTTAAACTTGAAAAACAAAAAATTGGCGAATGGTACTGTTTGGATGCTTTGCATATATGTTTCTTAGACTATATAGAAGCAATATATACATTGATTTCAACCGGCTACCTGTTCCATTCATTGTTCTACTTGTCGAAATTTACAAATAATTTCCTTTAAAGGATTAACAATGGGGCTCGTTGTTCACTTAAACTTGAAATACAAAAAATTGGCGAAAGGTACTGTTTGGATGCTTGCGTAGATGTTTCTTAGACTATATGGAAGCAATATATACAAAGATTTCAACTGTCTGCGTGTTCCAATCATTGTTCTACTTGTCGAAATTTACAAATAATTTCCTTTAAAGGATTAACAATGGGGCTCGTTGTTCACTTAAACTTGAAGAACAATAAATTGGCGAATTGTACTGTTTGGATGCTTTGCATATATGTTTCATAGACTATATAGAAGCAATATATACGAAGAATTCAACCGTCTACCTGTTCCATTCATTGTTCTACTTGTCGAAAGTTACAAATAATTTCCGATAAAGGATTAACCATTGGGGCTCATTGTTCACTTAAACTTGAAGAACAAAAAATTGGCGAATGGTACTGTTTAGATGCTTTGCATATATGTTTCTTAGATTATATAGAAGCAATATATACAAAGATGTCAACCGTCTACCTGTTCCATTCATTGTTCTACTTGTCGAAAAGTACAAATAATTTCCGATAAAGGATTAACCATTGGGGTTCATTGTTCACTTAAACTTTAAGAACAAAAAATTGGCGAATGGTACTGTTTGGATGCTTGCGTAGATGTTTCTTAGACTATATGGAAGCAATATATACAAAGATTTCAACCGTCTACGTGTTCCAATCATTGTTCTACATGTCGAAATTTACAAATAATTTCCTTTAAAGGATTAACAATGGGGCTTGTTGTTCACTTAAACTTGAAGAACAATAAATTGGCGAATTGTACTGTTTGGATGCTTTGCGTACATGTTTCTTAGACTATATGGAAGCAATATATACAAAGATTTCATCCGTCTACGTGTTCCAAGCATTGTTCTACTTGTAGAAAGTTAGAATTAATTTCCGTTAAAGGATTAACAATGGGGCTCGTAGTTCACTTAAACTTGAAGAACTAAAAATTGGCGATTGTTACTGTTTAGATGCTTTGCATATATGTTTCTTAGACTTTATAGAAGCAATATATACATTGATTTCAACCGTCTACCTGTTCCATTCATTGTTCTACTTGTCGAAATTTACAAATAATTTCCTATAAAGGATTAACAATGGGGCTCGTAGTTCACTTAAACTTGAAGAACTAAAAATTGCCGAATGGTACTGTTTGGATGCTTTGCATATATGTTTCTTAGACTATATAGAAGCAATATATACATTGATTTCAACCGGCTACCTGTTCCATTCATTGTTCTACTTGTCGCAAGTTACAAATAATTTCCGTTAAAGTATTAACAATGGGGCTCGTAGTTCACTTAAGCTTGAAGATCAAATAATTGGCGAATTGTACTGTTTGGACGCTTTGCATATATGTTTCTTAGACTATATAGAAGCAATATATACAATGATTTCAACAGTCTACCTGTTCCATTCATTGTTCTACTTGTCGAAATTTACAAATAATTTCCTTTAAAGGATTAACAATGGGGCTCGTAGTTCACTTAAACTTGAAGAACAAAAAATTGGCGAATGGTACTGTTTGGATGCTTTGCATATATGTTTCTTTGATTATATAGAAGCAATATATACAAAGATTTCAACCGTCTACCTGTTCCATTCATTGTTCTACTTGTCGAAATTTACAAATAATTTCCTTTAAAGGATTAACAATGGGGCTCGTTGTTCACTTAAACTGGGAGAACAAAAAATTGGCGAATTGTACTGTTTGGATGCTTTGCATATATGTTTCTTAGACTATATAGAAGCAATATATACAAAGATTTCAAGCGTCTACCTGTTCCATTCATTGTTCTACTTGTCGAAATTTACAAATAATTTCCTTTAAAGGATTAACAATGGGGCTCGTAGTTCACTTAAACTTGAAGAACAAAAAATTGGCGAATGGTACTGTTTGGATGCTTGCGTAGATGTTTCTTAGACTATATGGAAGCAATATATACAAAGATTTCATCCGTCTACGTGTTCCAAGCATTGTTCTACTTGTCGAAATTTACAAATAATTTCCTTTAAAGGATTAACAATGGGGCTCGTTGTTCACTTAAACTTGAAGAACAATAAATTGGCGAATTGTACTGTTTGGATGCTTTGCGTACATGTTTCTTAGACTATATGGAAGCAATATATAGAAAGATTTCATCCGTCTACGTGTTCCAAGCATTGTTCTACTTGTAGAAAGTTAGAATTAATTTCCGTTAAAGGATTAACAATGGGGCTCGTAGTTCACTTAAACTTGAAGAACAAAAAATTGGCGATTGTTACTGTTTAGATGCTTTGCATATATGTTTCTTAGATTATATAGAAGCAATATATACAAAGATGTCAACCGTCTACCTGTTCCATTCATTCTTCTACTTGTCGAAAATTACAAATAATTTCCGATAAAGGATTAACCATTGGGGCTCATTGTTCAATTAAACTTGAAGAACAAAAAATTGGCGAATGGTACAGTTTGGATGCTTTGCGTACATGTTTCTTAGACTATATGGAAGCAATATATACAAAGATTTCAACCGTCTACCTGTTCCATTCATTGTTCTACTTGTCGAAATTTACAAATAATTTCCTTTAAAGGATTAACAATGGGGCTCATAGTTCACTTAAACTTGAAGAATAAAAAATTGGCGAATGGTACTGTTTGGATGCTTTGCATATATGTTTCTTACGTTATATAGAAGCAATATATACAAAGATTTCAACCGTCTACGTGTTCCATTCATTGTTCTACTTGTCGAAAGTTACAAATAATTTCCGATAAAGGATTAACCATTGGGGCTCCTTGTTCACTTAAACTTGAAAAACAAAAAATTGGCGAATGGTACTGTTTGGATGCTTTGCATATATGTTTCTTAGACTTTATAGAAGCAATATATATATTGATTTCAACCGTCTACCTGTTCCATTCATTGTTCTACTTGTCGAAATTTACAAATAATTTCCTATAAAGGATTAACAATGGGGCTCGTAGTTCACTTAAACTTGAAGAACAAAAAATTGCCGAATGGTACTGTTTGGATGCTTTGCATATATGTTTCTTAGACTATATAGAAGCAATATATACATTGATTTCAACCGGCTACCTGTTCCATTCATTGTTCTACTTGTCGCAAGTTACAAATAATTTCCGTTAAAGTATTAACAATGGGGCTCGTAGTTCACTTAAACTTGAAGATCAAATAATTGGCGAATTGTACTGTTTGGACGCTTTGCATATATGTTTCTTAGACTATATAGAAGCAATATATACAATGATTTCAACAGTCTACCTGTTCCATTCATTGTTCTACTTGTCGAAATTTACAAATAATTTCCTTTAAAGGATTAACAATGGGGCTCGTAGTTCACTTAAACTTGAAGAACAAAAAATTGGCGAATGGTACTGTTTGGATGCTTTGCGTACATGTTTCTTAGACTATATGGAAGCAATATATACAAAGATTTCTACCGTCTACCTGTTCCATTCATTGTTCTACTTGTCGAAATTTACAAATAATTTCCTTTAAAGGATTAACAATGGGGCTCGTAGTTCACTTAAACTTGAAGAACAAAAAATTGGCGAATGGTACTGTTTGGATGCTTTGCATATATGTTTCTTACGTTATATAGAAGCAATATATACAAAGGTTTCAACCGTCTACCTGTTCCATTCATTGTTCTACTTGTCGAAAATTACAAATAATTTCCGATAAAGGAATAACCATTGGGGCTCATTGTTCACTTAAACTTGAAGAACAAAAAATTGGCGAATGGTACTGTTTGGATGCTTTGCGTACATGTTTCTTAGACTATATGGAAGCAATATATACAAAGATTTCAACCGTCTACCTGTTCCATTCATTGTTCTACTTGTCGAAATTTACAAATAATTTCCTTTAAAGGATTAACAATGGGGCTCGTAGTTCACTTAAACTTGAAGAACAAAAAATTGGCGAATGGTACTGTTTGGATGCTTTGCATATATGTTTCTTACGTTATATAGAAGCAATACATACAAAGATTTCAACCGTCTACCTGTTCCATTCATTGTTCTACTTGTCGAAAGTTACAAATAATTTCCGATAAAGGATTAACCATTGGGGCTCCTTGTTCACTTAAACTTGAAGAACAAAAAATTGGCGAATGGTACTGTTTGGATGCTTTGCGTACATGTTTCTTAGACTATATGGAAGCAATATATACAAAGATTTCAACCGTCTACCTGTTCCATTCATTGTTCTACTTGTCGAAATTTACAAATAATTTCCTATAAAGGATTAACCATTGGGGCTCATAGTTCACTTAAACTTGAAAAACAAAAAATTGGCGAAAGGTACTGTTTGGATGCTTGCGTAGATGTTTCTTAGACTATATGGAAGCAATATATACAAAGATTTCAACTGTCTGCGTGTTCCAATCATTGTTCTACTTGTCGAAATTTACAAATAATTTCCTTTAAAGGATTAACAATGGGGCTCGTTGTTCACTTAAACTTGAAGAACAATAAATTGGCGAATTGTACTGTTTGGATGCTTTGCATATATGTTTCTTAGACTATATAGAAGCAATATATACGAAGAATTCAACCGTCTACCTGTTCCATTCATTGTTCTACTTGTCGAAAGTTACAAATAATTTCCGATAAAGGATTAACCATTGGGGCTCATTGTTCACTTAAACTTGAAAAACAAAAAATTGGCGTATGGTACTGTTTGGATGCTTTGCATATATGTTTCTTAGACTTTATAGAAGCAATATATACATTGATTCCAACCGTCTACCTGTTCCATTCATTGTTCTACTTGTCGAAATTTACAAATAATTTCCTATAAAGGATTAACAATGGGGCTCGTAGTTCACTTAAACTTGAAGAACAAAAAATTGCCGAATGGTACTGTTTGGATGCTTTGCATATATGTTTCTTAGACTATATAGAAGCAATATATACATTGATTTCAACCGGCTACCTGTTCCATTCATTGTTCTACTTGTCGCAAGTTACAAATAATTTCCGTTAAAGTATTAACAATGGGGCTCGTAGTTCACTTAAACTTGAAGATCAAATAATTGGCGAATTGTACTGTTTGGACGCTTTGCATATATGTTTCTTAGACTATATAGAAGCAATATATACAATGATTTCAACAGTCTACCTGTTCCATTCATTGTTCTACTTGTCGAAAGTTACAAATAATTACGGATAAAGGATTAACCATTGGGGCTCGTTGTTCACTTAAACTTGAAGAAAAATAAATTGGCGAATTGTACTGTTTGGATGCTTTGCATATATGCTTCTTAGACTATATAGAAGCAATATATACAAAGATTTCAACCGTCCACCTGTTCCATTCATTGTTCTACTTGTCGAAAGTTACAAATAATTTCCGATAAAGGATTAACAATGGGGCTCATTGTTCACTTAAACTTGAAGGACAAAAAATTGGAGAATGGTACTGTTTGGATTCTTTGCATATATATTTCTTAGACTATATGGAAGCAATATATACAAAGATTTCAACCGTCTACGTGTTCCAATCATTGTTCTACTTGTAGAAAGTTACAATTAATTTCCGTTAAAGGATTAACAATGGGGCTCGTAGTTCACTTAAACTTGAAGAACAAAAAATTGGCGAATGGTACTGTTTGGATGCTTTGCGTACATGTTTCTGAGACTATATGGAAGCAATATATACAAAGATTTCAACCGTCTACGTGTTCCAATCATTGTTCTACTTGTCGAAATTTACAAATAATTTCCTTTAAAGGATTAACAATGGGGCTCGTTGTTCACTTAAACATGAAGAACAAAAAAGTGGCGAATGGTACTGTTTGGATGCTTTGCATATATGTTTCTTAGACTATATAGACGCAATATATACAAGGATTTCAACCGTCTACCTGTTCCATTCATTGTTCTACTTGTCGAAAGTTACAAATAATTACGGATAAAGGATTAACCATTGGGGCTCATTGTTCACTTAAACTGGGAGAACAAAAAATTGGCGAATTGTACTGTTTGGATGCTTTGCATATATGTTTCTTAGACTATATAGAAGCAATATATACAAAGATTTCAACAGTCTACCTGTTCCATTCATTGTTCTACTTGTCGAAATTTACAAATAATTTTTTTTAAATGATTAACAATGGGGCTCGTAGTTCACTTAAAGTTGAAGACCAAAAAATTGGCGAATGGTACTGTTTGGATGCTTTGCATATATGTTTCTAAGACTATATAGAAGCAATATATACAAAGATTTCGACCGTCTACCTGTTCCATTCATTGTTCTACTTGTCGAAATTTACAAATAATTTCCTTTTAAGGATTAACAATGGGGCTCGTTGTTCACTTAAACTTGAAGAACAAAAAATTGGCGAATGGTACTGTTTGGATGCTTTGAATATATGTTTCTTATATTATATAAAAGCAATATATACAAATATTTCAACCGTCTACCTGTTCCATTCATTGTTCTACTTGTCGAAAATTACAAATAATTTCCGATAAAGGATTAACCATTGGGGCTCATTGTTCACTTAAAGTTGAAGACCAAAAAATTGGCGAATGGTACTGTTTGGTTGCTTTGAATATATGTTTCTTATATTATATAGAAGCAATATATACAAATATTTCAACCGTCTACCTGTTCCATTCATTGTTCTACTTGTCGAAAGTTACAAATAATTTCCGTTAAGGGATTAACAATGGGGATCGTAGTTTACTTAAACTTGAAGAACAAAAAATTGGCGAATTGTACTGTCTGGATGCTCTGCATATATGTTTCTTAGACTATATAGAAGCAATATATACAATGATTTCAACAGTCTACCTGTTCGATTCATTGTTCTACTTGTCGAAAGTTACAAATAATTTCCTTTAAAGGATTAACAATGGGGCTCGTAGTTCTCTTAAACTTGAAGAACAAAAAATTGGTGAATTGTACTGTTTGGATTCTTTGCATATATGTTTCTTAGACTCTTTAGAAGCAATATATACATTGATTTCAACCGGCTACCTGTTCCATTCATTGTTCTACTTGTCGCAAGTTACAAATAATTTCCATTTCATGATTATCAATGGGGCTCGCTGTTCACTTAAACTTGAAGATCAAAAAATTGGCGAATGGTACTGTTTGGATGCTTTGCGTACATGTTTCTTAGACTATATGGAAGCAATATATACAAAGATTTCAACCGTCTACGTGTTCCAATCATTGTTCTACTTGTCGAAATTTACAAATAATTTCCTTTAAAGGATTAACAATGGGGCTCGTTGTTCACTTAAACTTGAAGAACAAAAAATTGGCGAATGGTACTGTTTGGATGCTTTGCATATATGTTTCGTAGACTATATAGAAGCAATATATACAATGACTTCAACCGTCTACATGATCCATTCATTGTTCTACTTGTAGAAAATTACAAATAATTTCCGTTTCATAATTATCAATGGGGCTCGTTGTTCACTTAAACTTGAAGAACAATAAATTGGCGAATTGTACTGTTTGGATGCTTTGCATATATGTTTCTTAGACTATATAGAAGCAATATATACAATGATTTCAACAGTCTACCAGTTCCATTCATTGTTCTACTCGTCGAAATTTACAAATAATTTCCTTTAAAGGATTAACAATGGGGCTCGTAGTTCACTTAAACTTGAAGAACAAAAAATTGCCGAATGGTACTGTTTGGATGCTTTGCATATATGTTTCTTAGACTATATAGACGCAATATATACAAAGATTTCAACCGTCTACCTGTTCCATTCATTGTTCTACTTGTCGGAAGTTACAAATAATTTCCGATAATGGATTAACCATTGGGGCTCGTTGTTCACTTAAACTTGAAGAACAAAAAATTGGCGAATTGTACTGTTTGGATGCTTTGCATATATGTTTCTTAGACTATATAGAAGCAATATATAAAAAGATTTCAAGCGTCTACCTGTTCCATTCATTGTTATACTTGTCGAAATTTACAAATAATTTCCTTTAAAGGATTAACAATGGGGCTCGTAGTTTACTTAAACTTGAAGAACAAAAAATTGGCGAATTGTACTGTTTGGATGCTTTGCATATATGTTTCTTAGACTATATAGAAGCAATATATACAATGATTTCAACCGTCTACCTATTCCATTCATTGTTATACTTGTCGAAATTTACAAATAATTTCCTTTAAAGGATTAACAATGGGGCTCGTAGTTCACTTAAACTTGAAGAACAAAAAATTGGCGAATGGTACTGTTTGGATGCTTTGCGTACATGTTTCTTAGACTATATGGAAGCAATATATACAAAGATTTCAACCGTCTACCTGTTCCATTCATTGTTCTACTTGTCGAAATTTACAAATAATTTCCTTTAAAGGATTAACAATGGGGCTCGTTGTTCACTTAAACTTGAAGAACAATAAATTGGCGAATTGTACTGTTTGGATGCTTTGCATATATGTTTCTTAGACTATATAGAAGCAATATATACGAAGAATTCAACCGTCTACCTGTTCCATTCATTGTTCTACTTGTCGGAAGTTACAAATAATTTCCGATAATGGATTAACCATTGGGGCTCGTTGTTCACTTAAACTTGAAGAACAAAAAATTGGCGAATTGTACTGTTTGGATGCTTTGCATATATGTTTCTTAGGCTATATAGAAGCAATATATACAATGATTTCAACAGTCTACCAGTTCCATTCATTGTTCTACTCGTCGAAATTTACAAATAATTTCCTTTAAAGGATTAACAATGGGGCTCGTAGTTCACTTAAACTTGAAGAACAAAAAATTGCCGAATGGTACTGTTTGGATGCTTTGCATATATGTTTCATAGACTATATAGACGCAATATATACAAAGATTTCAACCGTCTACCTGTTCCATTCATTGTTCTACTTGTCGGAAGTTACAAATAATTTCCGATAATGGATTAACCATTGGGGCTCGTTGTTCACTTAAACTTGAAGAACAAAAAATTGGCGAATTGTACTGTTTGGATGCTTTGCATATATGTTTCTTAGACTATATAGAAGCAATATATACAAAGATTTCAAGCGTCTACCTGTTCCATTCATTGTTATACTTGTCGAAAGTTACAAATGATTTCCGATAAAGGATTAACAATGGGGCTCATTGTTCACTTAAACATGAAGGACAAAAAATTGGCGAATGGTACTGTTTGGATGCTTTGCATATATGTTTCTTAGACTATATGGAAGCAATATATACAAAGATTTCAACCGTCTACCTGTTCCATTCATTGTTCTACTTGTCGGAAGTTACAAATAATTTCCGATAATGGATTAACCATTGGGGCTCGTTGTTCACTTAAACTTGAAGAACAAAAAATTGGCGAATTGTACTGTTTGGATGCTTTGCATATATGTTTCTTAGACTATATGGAAGCAATATATACAAAGATTTCAACCGTCTACGTGTCCCAATCATTGTTCTACTTGTAGAAAGTTACAATTAATTTCCGTTAAAGGATTAACAATGGGGCTCGTAGTTCACTTAAACTTGAAGAACAAAAAATTGGCGAATTGTACTGTTTGGATGCTTTGCATATATGTTTCGTAGACTATATAGAAGCTAGATATACAATGATTTCAACCGTCTACATGATCCATTCATTGTTCTACTTGTCGAAATTTGCAAATAATTTCCTTTAAAAGATTAACAATTGGGCTCGTAGTTCACTTAAACTTGAAGAACAAAAAATTGGCGAATTGTACTGTTTGGATGCTTTGCATATATGTTTCTTAGACTATTTAGAAGCAATATATAGAAAGATTTCACCCGTCTACCTGTACTATTCATTGTTCTACTTGTAGAAAGTTACAAATAATTTCCATTACATGATTATCAATGGGGCTCGCTGTTCACTTAAACTTGAAGATCAAAAAATTGGCGAATGGTACTGTTTGGATGCTTTGCGTACATGTTTCTTAGACTATATGGAAGCAATATATACAAAGATTTCAACCGTCTACGTGTTCCAATCATTGTTCTACTTGTCGAAATTTACAAATAATTTCCTTTAAAGGATTAACAATGGGGCTCGTTGTTCACTTAAACTTGAAGAACAAAAAATTGGCGAATGGTACTGTTTCGATGCTTTGCATATATGTTTCTTAGACTATATAGAAGCAATATATACATTGATTTCAACCGTCTACCTGTTCCATTCATTGTTCTACTTGTCGCAAGTTACAAATAATTTCCGTTAAAGTATTAACAATGGGGCTCGTAGTTCACTTAAACATGAAGATGAAATAATTGGCGAATTGTACTGTTTGGATGCTTTGCATATATGTTTCTTAGACTATTTAGAAGCAATATATAGAAAGATTTCACCCGTCTACCTGTATTATTCAATGTTCTACTTGTAGAAAGTTACAAATAATTTCCATTACATGATTATCAATGGGGCTCGCTGTTCACTTAAACTTGAAGATCAAAAAATTGGCGATTGTTACTGTTTAGATGCTTTGCATATATGTTTCTTAGATTATATAGAAGCAATATATACAAAGATTTCAACCGTCTACCTGTTCAATTCATTGTTCTACTTGTCGAAAATTACAAATAATTTCCGATAAAGGATTAACCATTGGGGCTCATTGTTCACTTAAACTTGAAGAACAAAAAATTGGCGAATGGTACTGTTTGGATTCTTTGCATATATGTTTCTTAGACTATATAGAAGCAATATATACGAAGAATTCAACCGTCTACCTGTTCCATTCATTGTTCTACTTGTCGAAAGTTACAAATAATTTCCGATAAAGGATTAACCATTGGGGCTCATTGTTCACTTAAACTTGAAAAACAAAAAATTGGCGAATGGTACTGTTTGGATGCTTTGCATATATGTTTCTTAGACTATATAGAAGCAATATATACATTGATTTCAACCGGCTACCTGTTCCATTCATTGTTCTACTTGTCGAAATTTACAAATAATTTCCTTTAAAGGATTAACAATGGGGCTCGTTGTTCACTTAAACTTGAAATACAAAAAATTGGCGAAAGGTACTGTTTGGATGCTTGCGTAGATGTTTCTTAGACTATATGGAAGCAATATATACAAAGATTTCAACTGTCTGCGTGTTCCAATCATTGTTCTACTTGTCGAAATTTACAAATAATTTCCTTTAAAGGATTAACAATGGGGCTCGTTGTTCACTTAAACTTGAAGAACAATAAATTGGCGAATTGTACTGTTTGGATGCTTTGCATATATGTTTCATAGACTATATAGAAGCAATATATACGAAGAATTCAACCGTCTACCTGTTCCATTCATTGTTCTACTTGTCGAAAGTTACAAATAATTTCCGATAAAGGATTAACCATTGGGGCTCATTGTTCACTTAAACTTGAAGAACAAAAAATTGGCGAATGGTACTGTTTAGATGCTTTGCATATATGTTTCTTAGATTATATAGAAGCAATATATACAAAGATGTCAACCGTCTACCTGTTCCATTCATTGTTCTACTTGTCGAAAAGTACAAATAATTTCCGATAAAGGATTAACCATTGGGGTTCATTGTTCACTTAAACTTTAAGAACAAAAAATTGGCGAATGGTACTGTTTGGATGCTTGCGTAGATGTTTCTTAGACTATATGGAAGCAATATATACAAAGATTTCAACCGTCTACGTGTTCCAATCATTGTTCTACATGTCGAAATTTACAAATAATTTCCTTTAAAGGATTAACAATGGGGCTTGTTGTTCACTTAAACTTGAAGAACAATAAATTGGCGAATTGTACTGTTTGGATGCTTTGCGTACATGTTTCTTAGACTATATGGAAGCAATATATACAAAGATTTCATCCGTCTACGTGTTCCAAGCATTGTTCTACTTGTAGAAAGTTAGAATTAATTTCCGTTAAAGGATTAACAATGGGGCTCGTAGTTCACTTAAACTTGAAGAACTAAAAATTGGCGATTGTTACTGTTTAGATGCTTTGCATATATGTTTCTTAGACTTTATAGAAGCAATATATACATTGATTTCAACCGTCTACCTGTTCCATTCATTGTTCTACTTGTCGAAATTTACAAATAATTTCCTATAAAGGATTAACAATGGGGCTCGTAGTTCACTTAAACTTGAAGAACTAAAAATTGCCGAATGGTACTGTTTGGATGCTTTGCATATATGTTTCTTAGACTATATAGAAGCAATATATACATTGATTTCAACCGGCTACCTGTTCCATTCATTGTTCTACTTGTCTAAAATTACAAATAATTTCCGATAAAGGATTAACCATTGGGGCTCATTGTTCACTAAACTTGAAGAACAAAAAATTGTCGAATTGTACTGTTTGGATGCTTTGCATATATGTTTCTTAGACTATATAGAAGCAATATATACAAAGATTTCAAGCGTCTACCTGTTCCATTCATTGTTCTACTTGTCGAAATTTACAAATAATTTCCTTTAAAGGATTAACAATGGGGCTCGTTGTTCACTTAAACTGGGAGAACAAAAAATTGGCGAATTGTACTGTTTGGATGCTTTGCATATATGTTTCTTAGACTATATAGAAGCAATATATACAAAGATTTCAAGCGTCTACCTGTTCCATTCATTGTTCTACTTGTCGAAATTTACAAATAATTTCCTTTAAAGGATTAACAATGGGGCTCGTAGTTCACTTAAACTTGAAGAACAAAAAATTGGCGAATGGTACTGTTTGGATGCTTGCGTAGATGTTTCTTAGACTATATGGAAGCAATATATACAAAGATTTCATCCGTCTACGTGTTCCAAGCATTGTTCTACTTGTCGAAATTTACAAATAATTTCCTTTAAAGGATTAACAATGGGGCTCGTTGTTCACTTAAACTTGAAGAACAATAAATTGGCGAATTGTACTGTTTGGATGCTTTGCGTACATGTTTCTTAGACTATATGGAAGCAATATATAGAAAGATTTCATCCGTCTACGTGTTCCAAGCATTGTTCTACTTGTAGAAAGTTAGAATTAATTTCCGTTAAAGGATTAACAATGGGGCTCGTAGTTCACTTAAACTTGAAGAACAAAAAATTGGCGATTGTTACTGTTTAGATGCTTTGCATATATGTTTCTTAGATTATATAGAAGCAATATATACAAAGATGTCAACCGTCTACCTGTTCCATTCATTCTTCTACTTGTCGAAAATTACAAATAATTTCCGATAAAGGATTAACCATTGGGGCTCATTGTTCAATTAAACTTGAAGAACAAAAAATTGGCGAATGGTACAGTTTGGATGCTTTGCGTACATGTTTCTTAGACTATATGGAAGCAATATATACAAAGATTTCAACCGTCTACCTGTTCCATTCATTGTTCTACTTGTCGAAATTTACAAATAATTTCCTTTAAAGGATTAACAATGGGGCTCATAGTTCACTTAAACTTGAAGAATAAAAAATTGGCGAATGGTACTGTTTGGATGCTTTGCATATATGTTTCTTACGTTATATAGAAGCAATATATACAAAGATTTCAACCGTCTACGTGTTCCATTCATTGTTCTACTTGTCGAAAGTTACAAATAATTTCCGATAAAGGATTAACCATTGGGGCTCCTTGTTCACTTAAACTTGAAAAACAAAAAATTGGCGAATGGTACTGTTTGGATGCTTTGCATATATGTTTCTTAGACTTTATAGAAGCAATATATATATTGATTTCAACCGTCTACCTGTTCCATTCATTGTTCTACTTGTCGAAATTTACAAATAATTTCCTATAAAGGATTAACAATGGGGCTCGTAGTTCACTTAAACTTGAAGAACAAAAAATTGCCGAATGGTACTGTTTGGATGCTTTGCATATATGTTTCTTAGACTATATAGAAGCAATATATACATTGATTTCAACCGGCTACCTGTTCCATTCATTGTTCTACTTGTCGCAAGTTACAAATAATTTCCGTTAAAGTATTAACAATGGGGCTCGTAGTTCACTTAAACTTGAAGATCAAATAATTGGCGAATTGTACTGTTTGGACGCTTTGCATATATGTTTCTTAGACTATATAGAAGCAATATATACAATGATTTCAACAGTCTACCTGTTCCATTCATTGTTCTACTTGTCGAAATTTACAAATAATTTCCTTTAAAGGATTAACAATGGGGCTCGTAGTTCACTTAAACTTGAAGAACAAAAAATTGGCGAATGGTACTGTTTGGATGCTTTGCGTACATGTTTCTTAGACTATATGGAAGCAATATATACAAAGATTTCTACCGTCTACCTGTTCCATTCATTGTTCTACTTGTCGAAATTTACAAATAATTTCCTTTAAAGGATTAACAATGGGGCTCGTAGTTCACTTAAACTTGAAGAACAAAAAATTGGCGAATGGTACTGTTTGGATGCTTTGCATATATGTTTCTTACGTTATATAGAAGCAATATATACAAAGGTTTCAACCGTCTACCTGTTCCATTCATTGTTCTACTTGTCGAAAATTACAAATAATTTCCGATAAAGGAATAACCATTGGGGCTCATTGTTCACTTAAACTTGAAGAACAAAAAATTGGCGAATGGTACTGTTTGGATGCTTTGCGTACATGTTTCTTAGACTATATGGAAGCAATATATACAAAGATTTCAACCGTCTACCTGTTCCATTCATTGTTCTACTTGTCGAAATTTACAAATAATTTCCTTTAAAGGATTAACAATGGGGCTCGTAGTTCACTTAAACTTGAAGAACAAAAAATTGGCGAATGGTACTGTTTGGATGCTTTGCATATATGTTTCTTACGTTATATAGAAGCAATACATACAAAGATTTCAACCGTCTACCTGTTCCATTCATTGTTCTACTTGTCGAAAGTTACAAATAATTTCCGATAAAGGATTAACCATTGGGGCTCCTTGTTCACTTAAACTTGAAGAACAAAAAATTGGCGAATGGTACTGTTTGGATGCTTTGCGTACATGTTTCTTAGACTATATGGAAGCAATATATACAAAGATTTCAACCGTCTACCTGTTCCATTCATTGTTCTACTTGTCGAAATTTACAAATAATTTCCTATAAAGGATTAACCATTGGGGCTCATAGTTCACTTAAACTTGAAAAACAAAAAATTGGCGAAAGGTACTGTTTGGATGCTTGCGTAGATGTTTCTTAGACTATATGGAAGCAATATATACAAAGATTTCAACTGTCTGCGTGTTCCAATCATTGTTCTACTTGTCGAAATTTACAAATAATTTCCTTTAAAGGATTAACAATGGGGCTCGTTGTTCACTTAAACTTGAAGAACAATAAATTGGCGAATTGTACTGTTTGGATGCTTTGCATATATGTTTCTTAGACTATATAGAAGCAATATATACGAAGAATTCAACCGTCTACCTGTTCCATTCATTGTTCTACTTGTCGAAAGTTACAAATAATTTCCGATAAAGGATTAACCATTGGGGCTCATTGTTCACTTAAACTTGAAAAACAAAAAATTGGCGTATGGTACTGTTTGGATGCTTTGCATATATGTTTCTTAGACTTTATAGAAGCAATATATACATTGATTCCAACCGTCTACCTGTTCCATTCATTGTTCTACTTGTCGAAATTTACAAATAATTTCCTATAAAGGATTAACAATGGGGCTCGTAGTTCACTTAAACTTGAAGAACAAAAAATTGCCGAATGGTACTGTTTGGATGCTTTGCATATATGTTTCTTAGACTATATAGAAGCAATATATACATTGATTTCAACCGGCTACCTGTTCCATTCATTGTTCTACTTGTCGCAAGTTACAAATAATTTCCGTTAAAGTATTAACAATGGGGCTCGTAGTTCACTTAAACTTGAAGATCAAATAATTGGCGAATTGTACTGTTTGGACGCTTTGCATATATGTTTCTTAGACTATATAGAAGCAATATATACAATGATTTCAACAGTCTACCTGTTCCATTCATTGTTCTACTTGTCGAAAGTTACAAATAATTACGGATAAAGGATTAACCATTGGGGCTCGTTGTTCACTTAAACTTGAAGAAAAATAAATTGGCGAATTGTACTGTTTGGATGCTTTGCATATATGCTTCTTAGACTATATAGAAGCAATATATACAAAGATTTCAACCGTCCACCTGTTCCATTCATTGTTCTACTTGTCGAAAGTTACAAATAATTTCCGATAAAGGATTAACAATGGGGCTCATTGTTCACTTAAACTTGAAGGACAAAAAATTGGAGAATGGTACTGTTTGGATTCTTTGCATATATATTTCTTAGACTATATGGAAGCAATATATACAAAGATTTCAACCGTCTACGTGTTCCAATCATTGTTCTACTTGTAGAAAGTTACAATTAATTTCCGTTAAAGGATTAACAATGGGGCTCGTAGTTCACTTAAACTTGAAGAACAAAAAATTGGCGAATGGTACTGTTTGGATGCTTTGCGTACATGTTTCTGAGACTATATGGAAGCAATATATACAAAGATTTCAACCGTCTACGTGTTCCAATCATTGTTCTACTTGTCGAAATTTACAAATAATTTCCTTTAAAGGATTAACAATGGGGCTCGTTGTTCACTTAAACATGAAGAACAAAAAAGTGGCGAATGGTACTGTTTGGATGCTTTGCATATATGTTTCTTAGACTATATAGACGCAATATATACAAGGATTTCAACCGTCTACCTGTTCCATTCATTGTTCTACTTGTCGAAAGTTACAAATAATTACGGATAAAGGATTAACCATTGGGGCTCATTGTTCACTTAAACTGGGAGAAAAAAAATTGGCGAATTGTACTGTTTGGATGCTTTGCATATATGTTTCTTAGACTATATAGAAGCAATATATACAAAGATTTCAAGCGTCTACCTGTTCCATTCATTGTTCTACTTGTCGAAATTTACAAATAATTTACTTTAAAGGATTAACAATGGGGCTCGTAGTTCACTTAAACTTGAAGAACAAAAAATTGGCGAATGGTACTGTTTGGATGCTTGCGTAGATGTTTCTTAGACTATATGGAAGCAATATATACAAAGATTTCATCCGTCTACGTGTTCCAAGCATTGTTCTACTTGTAGAAAGTTAGAATTAATTTCCGTTAAAGGATTAACAATGGGGCTCGTAGTTCACTTAATCTTGAAGAACAAAAAATTGGCGATTGTTACTGTTTAGATGCTTTGCATATATGTTTCTTAGATTATATAGAAGCAATATATACAAAGATGTCAACCGTCTACCTGTTCCATTCATTGTTCTACTTGTCGAAAAGTACAAATAATTTCCGATAAAGGATTAACCATTGGGGCTCATTGTTCACTTAAACTTTAAGAACAAAAAATTGGCGAATGGTACTGTTTGGATGCTTGCGTAGATGTTTCTTAGACTATATGGAAGCAATATATACAAAGATTTCAACCGTCTACGTGTTCCAATCATTGTTCTACTTGTCGAAATTTACAAATAATTTCCTTTAAAGGATTAACAATGGGGCTCGTTGTTCACTTAAACTTGAAGAACAATAAATTGGCGAATTGTACTGTTTGGATGCTTTGCGTACATGTTTCTTAGACTATATGGAAGCAATATATAGAAAGATTTCATCCGTCTACGTGTTCCAAGCATTGTTCTACTTGTAGAAAGTTAGAATTAATTTCCGTTAAAGGATTAACAATGGGGCTCGTAGTTCACTTAAACTTGAAGAACAAAAAATTGGCGATTGTTACTGTTTAGATGCTTTGCATATATGTTTCTTAGATTATATAGAAGCAATATATACAAAGATGTCAACCGTCTACCTGTTCCATTCATTCTTCTACTTGTCGAAAATTACAAATAATTTCCGATAAAGGATTAACCATTGGGGCTCATTGTTCACTTAAACTTGAAGAACAAAAAATTGGCGAATGGTACAGTTTGGATGCTTTGCGTACATGTTTCTTAGACTATATGGAAGCAATATATACAAAGATTTCAACCGTCTACCTGTTCCATTCATTGTTCTACTTGTCGAAATTTACAAATAATTTCCTTTAAAGGATTAACAATGGGGCTCGTAGTTCACTTAAACTTGAAGAATAAAAAATTGGCGAATGGTACTGTTTGGATGCTTTGCATATATGTTTCTTACGTTATATAGAAGCAATATATACAAAGATTTCAACCGTCTACCTGTTCCATTCATTGTTCTACTTGTCGAAAGTTACAAATAATTTCCGATAAAGGATTAACCATTGGGGCTCCTTGTTCACTTAAACTTGAAAAACAAAAAATTGGCGAATGGTACTGTTTGGATGCTTTGCATATATGTTTCTTAGACTTTATAGAAGCAATATATATATTGATTTCAACCGTCTACCTGTTCCATTCATTGTTCTACTTGTCGAAATTTACAAATAATTTCCTATAAAGGATTAACAATGGGGCCCGTAGTTCACTTAAACTTGAAGAACAAAAAATTGCCGAATGGTACTGTTTGGATGCTTTGCATATATGTTTCTTAGACTATATAGAAGCAATATATACATTGATTTCAACCGGCTACCTGTTCCATTCATTGTTCTACTTGTCGCAAGTTACAAATAATTTCCGTTAAAGTATTAACAATGGGGCTCGTAGTTCACTTAAACTTGAAGATCAAATAATTGGCGAATTGTACTGTTTGGACGATTTGCATATATGTTTCTTAGACTATATAGAAGCAATATATACAATGATTTCAACAGTCTACCTGTTCCATTCATTGTTCTACTTGTCGAAATTTACAAATAATTTCCTTTAAAGGATTAACAATGGGGCTCGTAGTTCACTTAAACTTGAAGAACAAAAAATTGGCGAATGGTACTGTTTGGATGCTTTGCATATATGTTTCTTACGTTATATAGAAGCAATATATACAAAGATTTCAACCGTCTACCTGTTCCATTCATTGTTCTACTTGTCGAAAGTTACAAATAATTTCCGACAAAGGATTAACCATTGGGGCTCCTTGTTCACTTAAACTTGAAGAACAAAAAATTGGCGAATGGTACTGTTTGGATGCTTTGCGTACATGTTTCTTAGACTATATGGAAGCAATATATACAAAGATTTCAACCGTCTACCTGTTCCATTCATTGTTCTACTTGTCGAAATTTACAAATAATTTCCTATAAAGGATTAACCATTGGGGCTCATAGTTCACTTAAACTTGAAAAACAAAAAATTGGCGAATGGTACTGTTTGGATGCTTGCGTAGATGTTTCTTAGACTATATGGAAGCAATATATACAAAGATTTCAACTGTCTACGTGTTCCAATCATTGTTCTACTTGTTGAAATTTACAAATAATTTCCTTTAAAGGATTAACAATGGGGCTCGTTGTTCACTTAAACTTGAAGAACAATAAATTGGCGAATTGTACTGTTTGGATGCTTTGCATATATGTTTCTTAGACTATATAGAAGCAATATATACAATGATTTCAACAGTCTACCAGTTCCATTCATTGTTCTACTCGTCGAAATTTACAAATAATTTCCTTTAAAGGATTAACAATGGGGCTCGTAGTTCACTTAAACTTGAAGAACAAAAAATTGCCGAATGGTACTGTTTGGATGCTTTGCATATATGTTTCTTAGACTATATAGACGCAATATATACAAAGATTTCAACCGTCTACCTGTTCCATTCATTGTTCTACTTGTCGGAAGTTACAAATAATTTCCGATAATGGATTAACCATTGGGGCTCGTTGTTCACTTAAACTTGAAGAACAAAAAATTGGCGAATTGTACTGTTTGGATGCTTTGCATATATGTTTCTTAGACTATATAGAAGCAATATATACAAAGATTTCAAGCGTCTACCTGTTCCATTCATTGTTATACTTGTCGAAATTTACAAATAATTTCCTTTAAAGGATTAACAATGGGGCTCGTAGTTTACTTAAACTTGAAGAACAAAAAATTGGCGAATTGTACTGTTTGGATGCTTTGCATATATGTTTCTTAGACTATATAGAAGCAATATATACAATGATTTCAACCGTCTACCTATTCCATTCATTGTTATACTTGTCGAAATTTACAAATAATTTCCTTTAAAGGATTAACAATGGGGCTCGTAGTTCACTTAAACTTGAAGAACAAAAAATTGGCGAATGGTACTGTTTGGATGCTTTGCGTACATGTTTCTTAGACTATATGGAAGCAATATATACAAAGATTTCAACCGTCTACGTGTTCCAATCATTGTTCTACTTGTCGAAATTTACTAATAATTTCCTTTAAAGGATTAACAATGGGGCTCGTTGTTCACTTAAACTTGAAGAACAATAAATTGGCGAATTGTACTGTTTGGATGCTTTGCATATATGTTTCTTAGACTATATAGAAGCAATATATACAAAGAATTCAACCGTCTACCTGTTCCATTCATTGTTCTACTTGTCGAACGTTACAAATAATTTCCGATAAAGGATTAACCATTGGGGCTCATTGTTCACTTAAACTTGAAAAACAAAAAATTGGCGAATGGTACTGTTTGGATGCTTTGCATATATGTTTCTTAGACTTTATAGAAGCAATATATACATTGATTTCAACCGTCTACCTGTTCCATTCATTGTTCTACTTGTCGAAATTTACAAATAATATCCTATAAAGGATTAACAATGGGGCTCGTAGTTCACTTAAACTTGAAGAACAAAAAATTGCCGAATGGTACTGTTTGGATGCTTTGCATATATGTTTCTTAGACTATATAGACGCAATATATACAAAGATTTCAACCGTCTACCTGTTCCATTCATTGTTCTACTTGTCGGAAATTACAAATAATTTCCGATAATGGATTAACCATTGGGGCTCGTTGTTCACTTAAACTTGAAGAACAAAAAATTGGCGAATGGTACTGTTTGGATGCTTTGCATATATGTTTCTTAGACTATATAGCAGCAATATATACATTGATTTCAACCGTCTACCTGTTCCATTCATTGTTCTACTTGTAGAAAGTTACAAATAATTTCCGTTTCATGATTATCAATGGGGCTCGTTGTTCACTTAAACTTGGAGAACAAAAAATTGGCGATCTGTACTGTTTGGATGCTTTGCCTATATGTTTCTTAGACTATATAGAAGCAATATATACAAAGATTTCAAGCGTCTACCTGTTCCATTCATTGTTCTACTTTTCGAAAGTTACAAATAATTTCCGATAAAGGATTAACAATGGGGCTCATTGTTCACTTAAACTTGAAGGACAAAAAATTGGCGAATGGTACTGTTTGGATGCTTTGCATATATGTTTCTTAGACTATATGGAAGCAATATATACAAAGATTTCAACCGTCTACGTGTCCCAATCATTGTTCTACTTGTAGAAAGTTACAATTAATTTCCGTTAAAGGATTAACAATGGGGCTCGTAGTTCACTTAAACTTGAAGAACAAAAAATTGGCGAATTGTACTGTTTGGATGCTTTGCATATATGTTTCGTAGACTATATAGAAGCAATATATACAATGATTTCAACCGTCTACATGATCCATTCATTGTTCTACTTGTCGAAATTTGCAAATAATTTCCTTTAAAGGATTAACAATTGGGCTCGTAGTTCACTTAAACTTGAAGAACAAAAAATTGGCGAATTGTACTGTTTGGATGCTTTGCATATATGTTTCTTAGACTATTTAGAAGCAATATATAGAAAGATTTCACCCGTCTACCTGTACTATTCATTGTTCTACTTGTAGAAAGTTACAAATAATTTCCATTACATGATTATCAATGGGGCTCGCTGTTCACTTAAACTTGAAGATCAAAAAATTGGCGAATGGTACTGTTTGGATGCTTTGCGTACATGTTTCTTAGACTATATGGAAGCAATATATACAAAGATTTCAACCGTCTACGTGTTCCAATCATTGTTCTACTTGTCGAAATTTACAAATAATTTCCTTTAAAGGATTAACAATGGGGCTCGTTGTTCACTTAAACTTGAAGAACAAAAAATTGGCGAATGGTACTGTTTCGATGCTTTGCATATATGTTTCTTAGACTATATAGAAGCAATATATACATTGATTTCAACCGTCTACCTGTTCCATTCATTGTTCTACTTGTCGCAAGTTACAAATAATTTCCGTTAAAGTATTAACAATGGGGCTCGTAGTTCACTTAAACATGAAGATGAAATAATTGGCGAATTGTACTGTTTGGATGCTTTGCATATATGTTTCTTAGACTATTTAGAAGCAATATATAGAAAGATTTCACCCGTCTACCTGTATTATTCAATGTTCTACTTGTAGAAAGTTACAAATAATTTCCATTACATGATTATCAATGGGGCTCGCTGTTCACTTAAACTTGAAGATCAAAAAATTGGCGATTGTTACTGTTTAGATGCTTTGCATATATGTTTCTTAGATTATATAGAAGCAATATATACAAAGATTTCAACCGTCTACCTGTTCAATTCATTGTTCTACTTGTCGAAAATTACAAATAATTTCTGATAAAGGATTAACCATTGGGGCTCATTGTTCACTTAAACTTGAAGAACAAAAAATTGGCGAATGGTACTGTTTGGATTCTTTGCATATATGTTTCTTAGACTATATAGAAGCAATATATACGAAGAATTCAACCGTCTACCTGTTCCATTCATTGTTCTACTTGTCGAAAGTTACAAATAATTTCCGATAAAGGATTAACCATTGGGGCTCATTGTTCACTTAAACTTGAAAAACAAAAAATTGGCGAATGGTACTGTTTGGATGCTTTGCATATATGTTTCTTAGACTATATAGAAGCAATATATACATTGATTTCAACCGGCTACCTGTTCCATTCATTGTTCTACTTGTCGAAATTTACAAATAATTTCCTTTAAAGGATTAACAATGGGGCTCGTTGTTCACTTAAACTTGAAATACAAAAAATTGGCGAAAGGTACTGTTTGGATGCTTGCGTAGATGTTTCTTAGACTATATGGAAGCAATATATACAAAGATTTCAACTGTCTGCGTGTTCCAATCATTGTTCTACTTGGCGAAATTTACAAATAATTTCCTTTAAAGGATTAACAATGGGGCTCGTTGTTCACTTAAACTTGAAGAACAATAAATTGGCGAATTGTACTGTTTGGATGCTTTGCATATATGTTTCATAGACTATATAGAAGCAATATATACGAAGAATTCAACCGTCTACCTGTTCCATTCATTGTTCTACTTGTCGAAAGTTACAAATAATTTCCGATAAAGGATTAACCATTGGGGCTCATTGTTCACTTAAACTTGAAGAACAAAAAATTGGCGAATGGTACTGTTTAGATGCTTTGCATATATGTTTCTTAGATTATATAGAAGCAATATATACAAAGATGTCAACCGTCTACCTGTTCCATTCATTGTTCTACTTGTCGAAAAGTACAAATAATTTCCGATAAAGGATTAACCATTGGGGTTCATTGTTCACTTAAACTTTAAGAACAAAAAATTGGCGAATGGTACTGTTTGGATGCTTGCGTAGATGTTTCTTAGACTATATGGAAGCAATCTATACAAAGATTTCATCCGTCTACGTGTTCCAAGCATTGTTCTACTTGTAGAAAGTTAGAATTAATTTCCGTTAAAGGATTAACAATGGGGCTCGTAGTTCACTTAAACTTGAAGAACAAAAAATTGGCGATTGTTACTGTTTAGTTGCTTTGCATATATGTTTCTTAGACTTTATAGAAGCAATATATACATTGATTTCAACCGTCTACCTGTTCCATTCATTGTTCTACTTGTCGAAATTTACAAATAATTTCCTATAAAGGATTAACAATGGGGCTCGTAGTTCACTTAAACTTGAAGAACAAAAAATTGCCGAATGGTACTGTTTGGATGCTTTGCATATATGTTTCTTAGACTATATAGAAGCAATATATACATTGATTTCAACCGGCTACCTGTTCCATTCATTGTTCTACTTGTCGCAAGTTACAAATAATTTCCGTTAAAGTATTAACAATGGGGCTCGTAGTTCACTTAAGCTTGAAGATCAAATAATTGGCGAATTGTACTGTTTGGACGCTTTGCATATATGATTCTTAGACTATATAGAAGCAATATATACAATGATTTCAACAGTCTACCTGTTCCATTCATTGTTCTACTTGTCGAAATTTACAAATAATTTCCCTTAAAGGATTAACAATGGGGCTCGTAGTTCACTTAAACTTGAAGAACAAAAAATTGGCGAATGGTACTGTTTGGATGCTTTGCATATATGTTTCTTAGATTATATAGAAGCAATATATACAAAGATTTCAACCGTCTACCTGTTCCATTCATTGTTCTACTTGTCGAAATTTACAAATAATTTCCTTTAAAGGATTAACAATGGGGCTCGTTGTTCACTTAAACTTGAAGAAAAATAAATTGGCGAATTGTACTGTTTGGATGCTTTGCGTACATGTTTCTTAGACTATATGGAAGCAATATATACAAAGATTTCATCCGTCTACGTGTTCCAAGCATTGTTCTACTTGTAGAAAGTTAGAATTAATTTCCGTTAAAGGATTAACAATGGGGCTCGTAGTTCACTTAAACTTGAAGAACAAAAAATTGGCGATTGTTACTGTTTAGATGCTTTGCATATATGTTTCTTAGATTATATAGAAGCAATATATACAAAGATGTCAACCGTCTACCTGTTCCATTCATTGTTCTACTTGTCGAAATTTACAAATAATTTCCTTTAAAGGATTAACAATGGGGCTCGTTGTTCACTTAAACTTGAAGAAAAATAAATTGGCGAATTGTACTGTTTGGATGCTTTGCATATATGCTTCTTAGACTATATAGAAGCAATATATACAAAGATTTCAACCGTCCACCTGTTCCATTCATTGTTCTACTTGTCGAAAGTTACAATT
Organism: Cerceris ruficornis; assembly: GCA_963989415.1. Taxonomy (NCBI): domain Eukaryota; kingdom Metazoa; phylum Arthropoda; class Insecta; order Hymenoptera; family Crabronidae; genus Cerceris; species Cerceris ruficornis. The sequence continues at coordinate 411,084 of CAXDIW010000500.1, read as the reverse complement.
AATTTCCGATAAAGGATTAACAATGGGGCTCATTGTTCACTTAAACTTGAAGGACAAAAAATTGGAGAATGGTACTGTTTGGATTCTTTGCATATATATTTCTTAGACTATATGGAAGCAATATATACAAAGATTTCAACCGTCTACGTGTTCCAATCATTGTTCTACTTGTAGAAAGTTACAATTAATTTCCGTTAAAGGATTAACAATGGGGCTCGTAGTTCACTTAAACTTGAAGAACAAAAAATTGGCGAATGGTACTGTTTGGATGCTTTGCGTACATGTTTCTGAGACTATATGGAAGCAATATATACAAAGATTTCAACCGTCTACGTGTTCCAATCATTGTTCTACTTGTCGAAATTTACAAATAATTTCCTTTAAAGGATTAACAATGGGGCTCGTTGTTCACTTAAACTTGAAGAACAAAAAAGTGGCGAATGGTACTGTTTGGATGCTTTGCATATATGTTTCTTAGACTATATAGACGCAATATATACAAGGATTTCAACCGTCTACCTGTTCCATTCATTGTTCTACTTGTCGAAAGTTACAAATAATTACGGATAAAGGATTAACCATTGGGGCTCATTGTTCACTTAAACTGGGAGAACAAAAAATTGGCGAATTGTACTGTTTGGATGCTTTGCATATATGTTTCTTAGACTATATAGAAGCAATATATACAAAGATTTCAAGCGTCTACCTGTTCCATTCATTGTTCTACTTGTCGAAATTTACAAATAATTTCCTTTAAAGGATTAACAATGGGGCTCGTAGTTCACTTAAACTTGAAGAACAAAAAATTGGCGAATGGTACTGTTTGGATGCTTGCGTAGATGTTTCTTAGACTATATGGAAGCAATATATACAAAGATTTCATCCGTCTACGTGTTCCAAGCATTGTTCTACTTGTCGAAATTTACAAATAATTTCCTTTAAAGGATTAACAATGGGGCTCGTTGTTCACTTAAACTTGAAGAACAATAAATTGGCGAATTGTACTGTTTGGATGCTTTGCGTACATGTTTCTTAGACTATATGGAAGCAATATATAGAAAGATTTCATCCGTCTACGTGTTCCAAGCATTGTTCTACTTGTAGAAAGTTAGAATTAATTTCCGTTAAAGGATTAACAATGGGGCTCGTAGTTCACTTAAACTTGAAGAACAAAAAATTGGCGATTGTTACTGTTTAGATGCTTTGCATATATGTTTCTTAGATTATATAGAAGCAATATATACAAAGATGTCAACCGTCTACCTGTTCCATTCATTCTTCTACTTGTCGAAAATTACAAATAATTTCCGATAAAGGATTAACCATTGGGGCCCATTGTTCAATTAAACTTGAAGAACAAAAAATTGGCGAATGGTACAGTTTGGATGGTTTGCGTACATGTTTCTTAGACTATATGGAAGCAATATATACAAAGATTTCAACCGTCTACCTGTTCCATTCATTGTTCTACTTGTCGAAATTTACAAATAATTTCCTTTAAAGGATTAACAATGGGGCTCGTAGTTCACTTAAACTTGAAGAATAAAAAATTGGCGAATGGTACTGTTTGGATGCTTTGCATATATGTTTCTTACGTTATATAGAAGCAATATATACAAAGATTTCAACCGTCTACGTGTTCCATTCATTGTTCTACTTGTCGAAATTTACAAATAATTTCCTATAAAGGATTAACAATGAGGCTCGTAGTTCACTTAAACTTGAAGAACAAAAAATTGCCGAATGGTACTGTTTGGATGCTTTGCATATATGTTTCTTAGACTATATAGAAGCAATATATACATTGATTTCAACCGGCTACCTGTTCCATTCATTGTTCTACTTGTCGCAAGTTACAAATAATTTCCGTTAAAGTATTAACAATGGGGCTCGTAGTTCACTTAAACTTGAAGAACAAAAAATTGGCGAATGGTACTGTTTGGATGCTTTGCGTACATGTTTCTTAGACTATATGGAAGCAATATATACAAAGATTTCTACCGTCTACCTGTTCCATTCATTGTTCTACTTGTCGAAATTTACAAATAATTTCCTTTAAAGGATTAACAATGGGGCTCGTAGTTCACTTAAACTTGAAGAACAAAAAATTGGCGAATGGTACTGTTTGGATGCTTTGCATATATGTTTCTTACGTTATATAGAAGCAATATATACAAAGATTTCAACCGTCTACCTGTTCCATTCATTGTTCTACTTGTCGAAAATTACAAATAATTTCCGATAAAGGATTAACCATTGGGGCTCATTGTTCACTTAAACTTGAAGAACAAAAAATTGGCGAATGGTACTGTTTGGATGCTTTGCGTACATGTTTCTTAGACTATATGGAAGCAATATATACAAAGATTTCAACCGTCTACCTGTTCCATTCATTGTTCTACTTGTCGAAATTTACAAATAATTTCCTTTAAAGGATTAACAATGGGGCTCGTAGTTCACTTAAACTTGAAGAACAAAAAATTGGCGAATGGTACTGTTTGGATGCTTTGCATATATGTTTCTTACGTTATATAGAAGCAATATATACAAAGATTTCAACCGTCTACCTGTTCCACTCATTGTTCTACTTGTCGAAAATTACAAATAATTTCCGATAAAGGATTAACCATTGGGGCTCATTGTTCACTTAAACTTGAAGAACAAAAAATTGGCGAATGGTACTGTTTGGATGCTTTGCGTACATGTTTCTTAGACTATATGGAAGCAATATATACAAAGATTTCAACCGTCCACCTGTTCCATTCATTGTTCTACTTGTCGAAAGTTACAATTAATTTCCGATAAAGGATTAACAATGGGGCTCATTGTTCACTTAAACTTGAAGGACAAAAAATTGGAGAATGGTACTGTTTGGATTCTTTGCATATATATTTCTTAGACTATATGGAAGCAATATATACAAAGATTTCAACCGTCTACCTGTTCCATTCATTGTTCTACTTTTCGAAAGTTACAAATAATTTCCGATAAAGGATTAACAATGGGGCTCATTGTTCACTTAAACTTGAAGAACAAAAAATTGCCGAATGGTACTGTTTGGATGCTTTGCATATATGTTTCTTAGACTATATAGACGCAATATATACAAAGATTTCAACCGTCTACCTGTTCCATTCATTGTTCTACTTGTCGGAAGTTACAAATAATTTCCGATAATGGATTAACCATTGGGGCTCGTTGTTCACTTAAACTTGAAGAACAAAAAATTGGCGGATTGTACTGTTTGGATGCTTTGCATATATGTTTCTTAGACTTTATAGAAGCAATATATACATTGATTTCAACCGTCTACCTGTTCCATTCATTGTTCTACTTGTCGAAATTTACAAATAATATCCTATAAAGGATTAACAATGGGGCTCGTAGTTCACTTAAACTTGAAGAACAAAAAATTGCCGAATGGTACTGTTTGGATGCTTTGCATATATGTTTCTTAGACTATATAGACGCAATATATACAAAGATTTCAACCGTCTACCTGTTCCATTCATTGTTCTACTTGTCGGAAATTACAAATAATTTCCGATAATGGATTAACCATTGGGGCTCGTTGTTCACTTAAACTTGAAGAACAAAAAATTGGCGAATGGTACTGTTTGGATGCTTTGCATATATGTTTCTTAGACTATATAGCAGCAATATATACATTGATTTCAACCGTCTACCTGTTCCATTCATTGTTCTACTTGTAGAAAGTTACAAATAATTTCCGTTTCATGATTATCAATGGGGCTCGTTGTTCACTTAAACTTGGAGAACAAAAAATTGGCGAACTGTACTGTTTGGATGCTTTGCATATATGTTTCTTAGACTATATAGAAGCAATATATACAAAGATTTCAAGCGTCTACCTGTTCCATTCATTGTTCTACTTTTCGAAAGTTACAAATAATTTCCGATAAAGGATTAACAATGGGGCTCATTGTTCACTTAAACTTGAAGGACAAAAAATTGGCGAATGGTACTGTTTGGATGCTTTGCATATATGTTTCTTAGACTATATGGAAGCAATATATACAAAGATTTCAACCGTCTACGTGTCCCAATCATTGTTCTACTTGTAGAAAGTTACAATTAATTTCCGTTAAAGGATTAACAATGGGGCTCGTAGTTCACTTAAACTTGAAGAACAAAAAATTGGCGAATTGTACTGTTTGGATGCTTTGCATATATGTTTCGTAGACTATATAGAAGCAATATATACAATGATTTCAACCGTCTACATGATCCATTCATTGTTCTACTTGTCGAAATTTGCAAATAATTTCCTTTAAAGGATTAACAATTGGGCTCGTAGTTCACTTAAACTTGAAGAACAAAAAATTGGCGAATTGTACTGTTTGGATGCTTTGCATATATGTTTCTTAGACTATTTAGAAGCAATATATAGAAAGATTTCACCCGTCTACCTGTACTATTCATTGTTCTACTTGTAGAAAGTTACAAATAATTTCCATTACATGATTATCAATGGGGCTCGCTGTTCACTTAAACTTGAAGATCAAAAAATTGGCGAATGGTACTGTTTGGATGCTTTGCGTACATGTTTCTTAGACTATATGGAAGCAATATATACAAAGATTTCAACCGTCTACGTGTTCCAATCATTGTTCTACTTGTCGAAATTTACAAATAATTTCCTTTAAAGGATTAACAATGGGGCTCGTTGTTCACTTAAACTTGAAGAACAAAAAATTGGCGAATGGTACTGTTTCGATGCTTTGCATATATGTTTCTTAGACTATATAGAAGCAATATATACATTGATTTCAACCGTCTACCTGTTCCATTCATTGTTCTACTTGTCGCAAGTTACAAATAATTTCCGTTAAAGTATTAACAATGGGGCTCGTAGTTCACTTAAACATGAAGATGAAATAATTGGCGAATTGTACTGTTTGGATGCTTTGCATATATGTTTCTTAGACTATTTAGAAGCAATATATAGAAAGATTTCACCCGTCTACCTGTATTATTTAATGTTCTACTTGTAGAAAGTTACAAATAATTTCCATTACATGATTATCAATGGGGCTCGCTGTTCACTTAAACTTGAAGATCAAAAAATTGGCGATTGTTACTGTTTAGATGCTTTGCATATATGTTTCTTAGATTATATAGAAGCAATATATACAAAGATTTCAACCGTCTACCTGTTCAATTCATTGTTCTACTTGTCGAAAATTACAAATAATTTCTGATAAAGGATTAACCATTGGGGCTCATTGTTCACTTAAACTTGAAGAACAAAAAATTGGCGAATGGTACTGTTTGGATTCTTTGCATATATGTTTCTTAGACTATATAGAAGCAATATATACGAAGAATTCAACCGTCTACCTGTTCCATTCATTGTTCTACTTGTCGAAAGTTACAAATAATTTCCGATAAAGGATTAACCATTGGGGCTCATTGTTCACTTAAACTTGAAAAACAAAAAATTGGCGAATGGTACTGTTTGGATGCTTTGCATATATGTTTCTTAGACTATATAGAAGCAATATATACATTGATTTCAACCGGCTACCTGTTCCATTCATTGTTCTACTTGTCGAAATTTACAAATAATTTCCTTTAAAGGATTAACAATGGGGCTCGTTGTTCACTTAAACTTGAAATACAAAAAATTGGCGAAAGGTACTGTTTGGATGCTTGCGTAGATGTTTCTTAGACTATATGGAAGCAATATATACAAAGATTTCAACTGTCTGCGTGTTCCAATCATTGTTCTACTTGTCGAAATTTACAAATAATTTCCTTTAAAGGATTAACAATGGGGCTCGTTGTTCACTTAAACTTGAAGAACAATAAATTGGCGAATTGTACTGTTTGGATGCTTTGCATATATGTTTCATAGACTATATAGAAGCAATATATACGAAGAATTCAACCGTCTACCTGTTCCATTCATTGTTCTACTTGTCGAAAGTTACAAATAATTTCCGATAAAGGATTAACCATTGGGGCTCATTGTTCACTTAAACTTGAAGAACAAAAAATTGGCGAATGGTACTGTTTAGATGCTTTGCATATATGTTTCTTAGATTATATAGAAGCAATATATACAAAGATTTCAACCGTCTACCTGTTCCATTCATTGTTCTACTTGTCGAAATTTACAAATAATTTCCTTTAAAGGATTAACAATGGGGCTCGTTGTTCACTTAAACTTGAAGAAAAATAAATTGGCGAATTGTACTGTTTGGATGCTTTGCGTACATGTTTCTTAGACTATATGGAAGCAATATATACAAAGATTTCATCCGTCTACGTGTTCCAAGCATTGTTCTACTTGTAGAAAGTTAGAATTAATTTCCGTTAAAGGATTAACAATGGGGCTCGTAGTTCACTTAAACTTGAAGAACAAAAAATTGGCGATTGTTACTGTTTAGATGCTTTGCATATATGTTTCTTAGATTATATAGAAGCAATATATACAAAGATGTCAACCGTCTACCTGTTCCATTCATTGTTCTACTTGTCGAAATTTACAAATAATTTCCTTTAAAGGATTAACAATGGGGCTCGTTGTTCACTTAAACTTGAAGAAAAATAAATTGGCGAATTGTACTGTTTGGATGCTTTGCATATATGCTTCTTAGACTATATAGAAGCAATATATACAAAGATTTCAACCGTCCACCTGTTCCATTCATTGTTCTACTTGTCGAAAGTTACAATTAATTTCCGATAAAGGATTAACAATGGGGCTCATTGTTCACTTAAACTTGAAGGACAAAAAATTGGAGAATGGTACTGTTTGGATTCTTTGCATATATATTTCTTAGACTATATGGAAGCAATATATACAAAGATTTCAACCGTCTACGTGTTCCAATCATTGTTCTACTTGTAGAAAGTTACAATTAATTTCCGTTAAAGGATTAACAATGGGGCTCGTAGTTCACTTAAACTTGAAGAACAAAAAATTGGCGAATGGTACTGTTTGGATGCTTTGCGTACATGTTTCTGAGACTATATGGAAGCAATATATACAAAGATTTCAACCGTCTACGTGTTCCAATCATTGTTCTACTTGTCGAAATTTACAAATAATTTCCTTTAAAGGATTAACAATGGGGCTCGTTGTTCACTTAAACTTGAAGAACAAAAAAGTGGCGAATGGTACTGTTTGGATGCTTTGCATATATGTTTCTTAGACTATATAGACGCAATATATACAAGGATTTCAACCGTCTACCTGTTCCATTCATTGTTCTACTTGTCGAAAGTTACAAATAATTACGGATAAAGGATTAACCATTGGGGCTCATTGTTCACTTAAACTGGGAGAACAAAAAATTGGCGAATTGTACTGTTTGGATGCTTTGCATATATGTTTCTTAGACTATATAGAAGCAATATATACAAAGATTTCAAGCGTCTACCTGTTCCATTCATTGTTCTACTTGTCGAAATTTACAAATAATTTCCTTTAAAGGATTAACAATGGGGCTCGTAGTTCACTTAAACTTGAAGAACAAAAAATTGGCGAATGGTACTGTTTGGATGCTTGCGTAGATGTTTCTTAGACTATATGGAAGCAATATATACAACGATTTCATCCGTCTACGTGTTCCAAGCATTGTTCTACTTGTCGAAATTTACAAATAATTTCCTTTAAAGGATTAACAATGGGGCTCGTTGTTCACTTAAACTTGAAGAACAATAAATTGGCGAATTGTACTGTTTGGATGCTTTGCGTACATGTTTCTTAGACTATATGGAAGCAATATATAGAAAGATTTCATCCGTCTACGTGTTCCAAGCATTGTTCTACTTGTAGAAAGTTAGAATTAATTTCCGTTAAAGGATTAACAATGGGGCTCGTAGTTCACTTAAACTTGAAGAACAAAAAATTGGCGATTGTTACTGTTTAGATGCTTTGCATATATGTTTCTTAGATTATATAGAAGCAATATATACAAAGATGTCAACCGTCTACCTGTTCCATTCATTCTTCTACTTGTCGAAAATTACAAATAATTTCCGATAAAGGATTAACCATTGGGGCTCATTGTTCAATTAAACTTGAAGAACAAAAAATTGGCGAATGGTACAGTTTGGATGCTTTGCGTACATGTTTCTTAGACTATATGGAAGCAATATATACAAAGATTTCAACCGTCTACCTGTTCCATTCATTGTTCTACTTGTCGAAATTTACAAATAATTTCCTTTAAAGGATTAACAATGGGGCTCGTAGTTCACTTAAACTTGAAGAATAAAAAATTGGCGAATGGTACTGTTTGGATGCTTTGCATATATGTTTCTTACGTTATATAGAAGCAATATATACAAAGATTTCAACCGTCTACGTGTTCCATTCATTGTTCTACTTGTCGAAAGTTACAAATAATTTCCGATAAAGGATTAACCATTGGGGCTCCTTGTTCACTTAAACTTGAAAAACAAAAAATTGGCGAATGGTACTGTTTGGATGCTTTGCATATATGTTTCTTAGACTTTATAGAAGCAATATATATATTGATTTCAACCGTCTACCTGTTCCATTCATTGTTCTACTTGTCGAAATTTACAAATAATTTCCTATAAAGGATTAACAATGGGGCTCGTAGTTCACTTAAACTTGAAGAACAAAAAATTGCCGAATGGTACTGTTTGGATGCTTTGCATATATGTTTCTTAGACTATATAGAAGCAATATATACATTGATTTCAACCGGCTACCTGTTCCATTCATTGTTCTACTTGTCGCAAGTTACAAATAATTTCCGTTAAAGTATTAACAATGGGGCTCGTAGTTCACTTAAACTTGAAGAACAAAAAATTGGCGAATGGTACTGTTTGGATGCTTTGCGTACATGTTTCTTAGACTATATGGAAGCAATATATACAAAGATTTCTACCGTCTACCTGTTCCATTCATTGTTCTACTTGTCGAAATTTACAAATAATTTCCTTTAAAGGATTAACAATGGGGCTCGTAGTTCACTTAAACTTGAAGAACAAAAAATTGGCGAATGGTACTGTTTGGATGCTTTGCATATATGTTTCTTACGTTATATAGAAGCAATATATACAAAGATTTCAACCGTCTACCTGTTCCATTCATTGTTCTACTTGTCGAAAATTACAAATAATTTCCGATAAAGGATTAACCATTGGGGCTCATTGTTCACTTAAACTTGAAGAACAAAAAATTGGCGAATGGTACTGTTTGGATGCTTTGCGTACATGTTTCTTAGACTATATGGAAGCAATATATACAAAGATTTCAACCGTCTACCTGTTCCATTCATTGTTCTACTTGTCGAAATTTACAAATAATTTCCTTTAAAGGATTAACAATGGGGCTCGTAGTTCACTTAAACTTGAAGAACAAAAAATTGGCGAATGGTACTGTTTGGATGCTTTGCATATATGTTTCTTACGTTATATAGAAGCAATATATACAAAGATTTCAACCGTCTACCTGTTCCATTCATTGTTCTACTTGTCGAAAATTACAAATAATTTCCGATAAAGGATTAACCATTGGGGCTCATTGTTCACTTAAACTTGAAGAACAAAAAATTGGCGAATGGTACTGTTTGGATGCTTTGCGTACATGTTTCTCAGACTATATGGAAGCAATATATACAAAGATTTCAACCGTCTACCTGTTCCATTCATTGTTCTACTTGTCGAAAATTACAAATAATTTCCGATAAAGGATTAACCATTGGGGCTCATTGTTCACTTAAACTTGAAGAACAAAAAATTGGCGAATGGTACTGTTTGGATGCTTTGCGTACATGTTTCTTAGACTATATGGAAGCAATATATACAAAGATTTCAACCGTCTACCTGTTCCATTCATTGTTCTACTTGTCGAAATTTACAAATAATTTCCTTTAAAGGATTAACAATGGGGCTCGTAGTTCACTTAAACTTGAAGAACAAAAAATTGGCGAATGGTACTGTTTGGATGCTTTGCATATATGTTTCTTACGTTATATAGAAGCAATATATACAAAGATTTCAACCGTCTACCTGTTCCATTCATTGTTCTACTTGTCGCAAGTTACAAATAATTTCCGTTAAAGTATTAACAATGGGGCTCGTAGTTCACTTAAACTTGAAGATCAAATAATTGGCGAATTGTACTTTTTGGACGATTTGCATATATGTTTCTTAGACTATATAGAAGCAATATATACAATGATTTCAACAGTCTACCTGTTCCATTCATTGTTCTACTTGTCGAAATTTACAAATAATTTCCTTTAAAGGATTAACAATGGGGCTCGTAGTTCACTTAAACTTGAAGAACAAAAAATTGGCGAATGGTACTGTTTGGATGCTTTGCATATATGTTTCTTACGTTATATAGAAGCAATATATACAAAGATTTCAACCGTCTACCTGTTCCATTCATTGTTCTACTTGTCGAAAGTTACAAATAATTTCCGACAAAGGATTAACCATTGGGGCTCCTTGTTCACTTAAACTTGAAGAACAAAAAATTGGCGAATGGTACTGTTTGGATGCTTTGTGTACATGTTTCTTAGACTATATGGAAGCAATATATACAAAGATTTCAACCGTCTACCTGTTCCATTCATTGTTCTACTTGTCGAAATTTACAAATAATTTCCTATAAAGGTTTAACCATTGGGGCTCATAGTTCACTTAAACTTGAAAAACAAAAAATTGGCGAATGGTACTGTTTGGATGCTTGCGTAGATGTTTCTTAGACTATATGGAAGCAATATATACAAAGATTTCAACTGTCTACGTGTTCCAATCATTGTTCTACTTGTCGAAATTTACAAATAATTTCCTTTAAAGGATTAACAATGGGGCTCGTTGTTCACTTAAACTTGAAGAACAATAAATTGGCGAATTGTACTGTTTGGATGCTTTGCATATATGTTTCTTAGACTATATAGAAGCAATATATACGAAGAATTCAACCGTCTACCTGTTCCATTCATTGTTCTACTTGTCGGAAGTTACAAATAATTTCCGATAATGGATTAACCATTGGGGCTCGTTGTTCACTTAAACTTGAAGAACAAAAAATTGGCGAATTGTACTGTTTGGATGCTTTGCATATATGTTTCTTAGACTATATAGAAGCAATATATACAATGATTTCAACAGTCTACCAGTTCCATTCATTGTTCTACTCGTCGAAATTTACAAATAATTTCCTTTAAAGGATTAACAATGGGGCTCGTAGTTCACTTAAACTTGAAGAACAAAAAATTGCCGAATGGTACTGTTTGGATGCTTTGCATATATGTTTCTTAGACTATATAGACGCAATATATACAAAGATTTCAACCGTCTACCTGTTCCATTCATTGTTCTACTTGTCGGAAGTTACAAATAATTTCCGATAATGGATTAACCATTGGGGCTCGTTGTTCACTTAAACTTGAAGAACAAAAAATTGGCGGATTGTACTGTTTGGATGCTTTGCATATATGTTTCTTAGACTTTATAGAAGCAATATATACATTGATTTCAACCGTCTACCTGTTCCATTCATTGTTCTACTTGTCGAAATTTACAAATAATATCCTATAAAGGATTAACAATGGGGCTCGTAGTTCACTTAAACTTGAAGAACAAAAAATTGCCGAATGGTACTGTTTGGATGCTTTGCATATATGTTTCTTAGACTATATAGACGCAATATATACAAAGATTTCAACCGTCTACCTGTTCCATTCATTGTTCTACTTGTCGGAAATTACAAATAATTTCCGATAATGGATTAACCATTGGGGCTCGTTGTTCACTTAAACTTGAAGAACAAAAAATTGGCGAATGGTACTGTTTGGATGCTTTGCATATATGTTTCTTAGACTATATAGCAGCAATATATACATTGATTTCAACCGTCTACCTGTTCCATTCATTGTTCTACTTGTAGAAAGTTACAAATAATTTCCGTTTCATGATTATCAATGGGGCTCGTTGTTCACTTAAACTTGGAGAACAAAAAATTGGCGAACTGTACTGTTTGGATGCTTTGCATATATGTTTCTTAGACTATATAGAAGCAATATATACAAAGATTTCAAGCGTCTACCTGTTCCATTCATTGTTCTACTTTTCGAAAGTTACAAATAATTTCCGATAAAGGATTAACAATGGGGCTCATTGTTCACTTAAACTTGAAGGACAAAAAATTGGCGAATGGTACTGTTTGGATGCTTTGCATATATGTTTCTTAGACTATATGGAAGCAATATATACAAAGATTTCAACCGTCTACGTGTCCCAATCATTGTTCTACTTGTAGAAAGTTACAATTAATTTCCGTTAAAGGATTAACAATGGGGCTCGTAGTTCACTTAAACTTGAAGAACAAAAAATTGGCGAATTGTACTGTTTGGATGCTTTGCATATATGTTTCGTAGACTATATAGAAGCAATATATACAATGATTTCAACCGTCTACATGATCCATTCATTGTTCTACTTGTCGAAATTTGCAAATAATTTCCTTTAAAGGATTAACAATTGGGCTCGTAGTTCACTTAAACTTGAAGAACAAAAAATTGGCGAATTGTACTGTTTGGATGCTTTGCATATATGTTTCTTAGACTATTTAGAAGCAATATATAGAAAGATTTCACCCGTCTACCTGTACTATTCATTGTTCTACTTGTAGAAAGTTACAAATAATTTCCATTACATGATTATCAATGGGGCTCGCTGTTCACTTAAACTTGAAGATCAAAAAATTGGCGAATGGTACTGTTTGGATGCTTTGCGTACATGTTTCTTAGACTATATGGAAGCAATATATACAAAGATTTCAACCGTCTACGTGTTCCAATCATTGTTCTACTTGTCGAAATTTACAAATAATTTCCTTTAAAGGATTAACAATGGGGCTCGTTGTTCACTTAAACTTGAAGAACAAAAAATTGGCGAATGGTACTGTTTCGATGCTTTGCATATATGTTTCTTAGACTATATAGAAGCAATATATACATTGATTTCAACCGTCTACCTGTTCCATTCATTGTTCTACTTGTCGCAAGTTACAAATAATTTCCGTTAAAGTATTAACAATGGGGCTCGTAGTTCACTTAAACATGAAGATGAAATAATTGGCGAATTGTACTGTTTGGATGCTTTGCATATATGTTTCTTAGACTATTTAGAAGCAATATATAGAAAGATTTCACCCGTCTACCTGTATTATTCAATGTTCTACTTGTAGAAAGTTACAAATAATTTCCATTACATGATTATCAATGGGGCTCGCTGTTCACTTAAACTTGAAGATCAAAAAATTGGCGATTGTTACTGTTTAGATGCTTTGCATATATGTTTCTTAGATTATATAGAAGCAATATATACAAAGATTTCAACCGTCTACCTGTTCAATTCATTGTTCTACTTGTCGAAAATTACAAATAATTTCTGATAAAGGATTAACCATTGGGGCTCATTGTTCACTTAAACTTGAAGAACAAAAAATTGGCGAATGGTACTGTTTGGATTCTTTGCATATATGTTTCTTAGACTATATAGAAGCAATATATACGAAGAATTCAACCGTCTACCTGTTCCATTCATTGTTCTACTTGTCGAAAGTTACAAATAATTTCCGATAAAGGATTAACCATTGGGGCTCATTGTTCACTTAAACTTGAAAAACAAAAAATTGGCGAATGGTACTGTTTGGATGCTTTGCATATATGTTTCTTAGACTATATAGAAGCAATATATACATTGATTTCAACCGGCTACCTGTTCCATTCATTGTTCTACTTGTCGAAATTTACAAATAATTTCCTTTAAAGGATTAACAATGGGGCTCGTTGTTCACTTAAACTTGAAATACAAAAAATTGGCGAAAGGTACTGTTTGGATGCTTGCGTAGATGTTTCTTAGACTATATGGAAGCAATATATACAAAGATTTCAACTGTCTGCGTGTTCCAATCATTGTTCTACTTGTCGAAATTTACAAATAATTTCCTTTAAAGGATTAACAATGGGGCTCGTTGTTCACTTAAACTTGAAGAACAAAAAAGTGGCGAATGGTACTGTTTGGATGCTTTGCATATATGTTTCTTAGACTATATAGACGCAATATATACAAGGATTTCAACCGTCTACCTGTTCCATTCATTGTTCTACTTGTCGAAAGTTACAAATAATTACGGATAAAGGATTAACCATTGGGGCTCATTGTTCACTTAAACTGGGAGAACAAAAAATTGGCGAATTGTACTGTTTGGATGCTTTGCATATATGTTTCTTAGACTATATAGAAGCAATATATACAAAGATTTCAAGCGTCTACCTGTTCCATTCATTGTTCTACTTGTCGAAATTTACAAATAATTTCCTTTAAAGGATTAACAATGGGGCTCGTAGTTCACTTAAACTTGAAGAACAAAAAATTGGCGAATGGTACTGTTTGGATGCTTGCGTAGATGTTTCTTAGACTATATGGAAGCAATATATACAAAGATTTCATCCGTCTACGTGTTCCAAGCATTGTTCTACTTGTCGAAATTTACAAATAATTTCCTTTAAAGGATTAACAATGGGGCTCGTTGTTCACTTAAACTTGAAGAACAATAAATTGGCGAATTGTACTGTTTGGATGCTTTGCGTACATGTTTCTTAGACTATATGGAAGCAATATATAGAAAGATTTCATCCGTCTACGTGTTCCAAGCATTGTTCTACTTGTAGAAAGTTAGAATTAATTTCCGTTAAAGGATTAACAATGGGGCTCGTAGTTCACTTAAACTTGAAGAACAAAAAATTGGCGATTGTTACTGTTTAGATGCTTTGCATATATGTTTCTTAGATTATATAGAAGCAATATATACAAAGATGTCAACCGTCTACCTGTTCCATTCATTCTTCTACATGTCGAAAATTACAAATAATTTCCGATAAAGGATTAACCATTGGGGCTCATTGTTCAATTAAACTTGAAGAACAAAAAATTGGCGAATGGTACAGTTTGGATGCTTTGCGTACATGTTTCTTAGACTATATGGAAGCAATATATACAAAGATTTCAACCGTCTACCTGTTCCATTCATTGTTCTACTTGTCGAAATTTACAAATAATTTCCTTTAAAGGATTAACAATGGGGCTCGTAGTTCACTTAAACTTGAAGAATAAAAAATTGGCGAATGGTACTGTTTGGATGCTTTGCATATATGTTTCTTACGTTATATAGAAGCAATATATACAAAGATTTCAACCGTCTACCTGTTCCATTCATTGTTCTACTTGCCGAAATTTACAAATAATTTCCTATAAAGGATTAACAATGGGGCTCGTAGTTCACTTAAACTTGAAGAACAAAAAATTGCCGAATGGTACTGTTTGGATGCTTTGCATATATGTTTCTTAGACTATATAGAAGCAATATATACATTGATTTCAACCGGCTACCTGTTCCATTCATTGTTCTACTTGTCGCAAGTTACAAATAATTTCCGTTAAAGTATTAACAATGGGGCTCGTAGTTCACTTAAACTTGAAGATCAAATAATTGGCGAATTGTACTGTTTGGACGCTTTGCATATATGTTTCTTAGACTATATAGAAGCAATATATACAATGATTTCAACAGTCTACCTGTTCCATTCATTGTTCTACTTGTCGAAATTTACAAATAATTTCCTTTAAAGGATTAACAATGGGGCTCGTAGTTCACTTAAACTTGAAGAACAAAAAATTGGCGAATGGTACTGTTTGGATGCTTTGCGTACATGTTTCTTAGACTATATGGAAGCAATATATACAAAGATTTCTACCGTCTACCTGTTCCATTCATTGTTCTACTTGTCGAAATTTACAAATAATTTCCTTTAAAGGATTAACAATGGGGCTCGTAGTTCACTTAAACTTGAAGAACAAAAAATTGGCGAATGGTACTGTTTGGATGCTTTGCATATATGTTTCTTACGTTATATAGAAGCAATATATACAAAGATTTCAACCGTCTACCTGTTCCATTCATTGTTCTACTTGTCGAAAATTACAAATAATTTCCGAGAAAGGATTAACCATTGGGGCTCATTGTTCACTTAAACTTGAAGAACAAAAAATTGGCGAATGGTACTGTTTGGATGCTTTGCGTACATGTTTCTTAGACTATATGGAAGCAATATATACAAAGATTTCAACCGTCTACCTGTTCCATTCATTGTTCTACTTGTCGAAATTTACAAATAATTTCCTTTAAAGGATTAACAATGGGGCTCGTAGTTCACTTAAACTTGAAGAACAAAAAATTGGCGAATGGTACTGTTTGGATGCTTTGCATATATGTTTCTTACGTTATATAGAAGCAATATATACAAAGATTTCAACCGTCTACCTGTTCCATTCATTGTTCTACTTGTCGAAAGTTACAAATAATTTCCGATAAAGGATTAACCATTGGGGCTCCTTGTTCACTTAAACTTGAAGAACAAAAAATTGGCGAATGGTACTGTTTGGATGCTTTGCGTACATGTTTCTTAGACTATATGGAAGCAATATATACAAAGATTTCAACCGTCTACCTGTTCCATTCATTGTTCTACTTGTCGAAATTTACAAATAATTTCCTATAAAGGATTAACCATTGGGGCTCATAGTTCACTTAAACTTGAAAAACAAAAAATTGGCGAAAGGTACTGTTTGGATGCTTGCGTAGATGTTTCTTAGACTATATGGAAGCAATATATACAAAGATTTCAACTGTCTGCGTGTTCCAATCATTGTTCTACTTGTCGAAATTTACAAATAATTTCCTTTAAAGGATTAACAATGGGGCTCGTTGTTCACTTAAACTTGAAGAACAATAAATTGGCGAATTGTACTGTTTGGATGCTTTGCATATATGTTTCTTAGACTATATAGAAGCAATATATACGAAGAATTCAACCGTCTACCTGTTCCATTCATTGTTCTACTTGTTGAAAGTTACAAATAATTTCCGATAAAGGATTAACCATTGGGGCTCATTGTTCACTTAAACTTGAAAAACAAAAAATTGGCGTATGGTACTGTTTGGATGCTTTGCATATATGTTTCTTAGACTTTATAGAAGCAATATATACAATGATTTCAACCGTCTACCTGTTCCATTCATTGTTCTACTTGTCGAAAGTTACAAATAATTTTCGTTAAGGGATTAACAATGGGGATCGTAGCTTACTTAAACTTGAAGAACAAAAAATTGGCGAATGTTACTGTTTAGATGCTTCGCATATAGGTTTCTTAGACTATATAGAAGCAACATATACAAAGATTTCAACCGTCTACCTGTTCTATTCATTGTTCATCTTGTCGAAAGTTACAAATAATTTCCGTTTCATGATTATCAATGGGCCTCGTAGTTCACTTAAACTTGAAGAACAAAAAATTGGCGAATGGTACTGTTTGGATGCTTTGCATATATGTTTCTTAGACTATATAGACGCAATATATACAAAGATTTCAACAGTCTACCTCTTCCATTCATTGTTCTACTTGTCGGAAGTTACAAATAATTTCCGATAAAGGATTAACCATTGGGGCTCGTTGTTCACTTAAACTAGAAGAACAAAAAATTGGCGAATGGTACTGTTTGGATGCTTTGCATATATGTTTCGTAGACTATATAGAAGCAATATATACAATGACTTCAACCGTCTACATGATCCATTGATTGTTCTACTTGTCGATATTTACAAATAATTTCCGATAAAGGATTAACAATGGGGCTCATTGTTCACTTAAACTTGAAGAACAAAAAATTGGCGAATTGTACTGTTTGGATGCTTTGCATATATGTTTCATAGACTATTTAGAAGCAATATATAGAAAGATTTCACCCGTCTACCTGTACTATTCATTGTTCTACTTGTAGAAAGTTACAAATAATTTCCATTTCATGATTATCAATGGGGCTCGCTGTTCACTTAAACTTGAAGAACAAAAAATTGGCGAATGGTACTGTTTGGATGCTTTGCGTACATGTTTCTTAGACTATATGGAAGCAATATATACAAAGATTTCAACCGTCTAAGTGTTCCAATCATTGTTCTACTTGTCGAAATTTAGAAATAATTTCCTTTAAAGGATTAACAATGGGGCTCGTAGTTCACTTAAACTTGAAGAACAAAAAATTGGCGAATGGTACTGTTTGGATGCTTTGCATATATGGTTCTTAGACTATATAGACGCAATATATACTAAGATTTCAACCGTCTACCTGTTCCATTCATTGTTCTACTTGTCGAAATTTACAAATAATTTCCTTTAAAGGATTAACAATGGGGCTCGTTGTTCACTTAAACTTGAAGAACAATAAATTGGCGAATTGTACTGTTTGGATGCTTTGCATATATGTTTCTTAGACTATATAGAAGCAATATATACAATGATTTCAACAGTCTACCTGTTCCATTCATTGTTCTACTTGTCGAAAGTTACAAATAATTTCCGTTAAAGTATTAACAATGGGGCTCGTAGTTCACTTAAACTTGAAGATCAAATAATTGGCGAATTGTACTGTTTGGACGCTTTGCATATATGTTTCTTAGACTATATAGAAGCAATATATACAATGATTTCAACAGTCTACCTGTTCCATTCATTGTTCTACTTGTCGAAAGTTACAAATAATTACGGATAAAGGATTAACCATTGGGGCTCATTGTTCACTTAAACTGGGAGAACAAAAAATTGGCGAATTGTACTGTTTGGATGCTTTGCATATATGTTTCTTAGACTTTATAGAAGCAATATATATATTGATTTCAACCGTCTACCTGTTCCATTCATTGTTCTACTTGTCGAAATTTACAAATAATTTCCTATAAAGGATTAACAATGGGGCTCGTAGTTCACTTAAACTTGAAGAACAAAAAATTGCCGAATGGTACTGTTTGGATGCTTTGCATATATGTTTCTTAGACTATATAGAAGCAATATATTAATTGATTTCAACCGGCTACCTGTTCCATTCATTGTTCTACTTGTCGCAAGTTACAAATAATTTCCGTTAAAGTATTAACAATGGGGCTCGTAGTTCACTTAAACTTGAAGATCAAATAATTGGCGAATTGTACTGTTTGGACGCTTTGCATATATGTTTCTTAGACTATATAGAAGCAATATATACAATGATTTCAACAGTCTACCTGTTCCATTCATTGTTCTACTTGTCGAAAGTTACAAATAATTTCCGATAAAGGATTAACCATTGGGGCTCGTTGTTCACTTAAACTTGAAGAACAAAAAATTGGCGAATGGTACTGTTTGGATGCTTTGCATATATGTTTCTTAGACTATATAGAAGCAATATATACAATGATTTCAACAGTCTACCTGTTCCATTCATTGTTCTACTTGTCGAAATTTACAAATAATTTCCTTTAAAGGATTAACAATGGGGCTCGTTGTTCACTTAAACTTGAAGAACAATAAATTGTCGAATTGTACTGTTTGGATGCTTTGCATATATGTTTCTTAGACTATATAGAAGCAATATATACAATGATTTCAACAGTCTACCTGTTCCATTCATTGTTCTACTTGTCGAAAGTTACAAATAATTTCCTTTAAAGGATTAACAATGGGGCTCGTAGTTCTCTTAAACTTGAAGAACAAAAAATTGGCGAATTGTACTGTTTGGATTCTTTGCATATATGTTTCTTAGACTCTTTAGAAGCAATATATACATTGATTTTAACCGGCTACCTGTTCCATTCATTGTTCTACTTGTCGCAAGTTACAAATAATTTCCATTTCATGATTATCAATGGGGCTCGCTGTTCACTTAAACTTGAAGATCAAAAAATTGGCGAATGGTACTGTTTGGATGCTTTGCGTACATGTTTCTTAGACTATATGGAAGCAATATATACAAAGATTTCAACCGTCTACGTGTTCCAATCATTGTTCTACTTGTCGAAATTTACAAATAATTTCCTTTAAAGGATTAACAATGGGGCTCGTTGTTCACTTAAACTTGAAGAACAAAAAATTGGCGAATGGTACTGTTTGGATGCTTTGCATATATGTTTCTTAGACTATATAGAAGCAATATATACATTGATTTCAACCGTCTACCTGTTCCATTCATTGTTCTACTTGTCGAAAGTTACAAATGATTTCCGATAAAGGATTAACAATGGGGCTCGTAGTTCTCTTAAACTTGAAGAACAAAAAATTGGCGAATTGTACTGTTTGGATTCTTTGCATATATGTTTCTTAGACTCTTTAGAAGCAATATATACATTGATTTCAACCGGCTACCTGTTCCATTCATTGTTCTACTTGTCGCAAGTTACAAATAATTTCCGTTAAAGTATTAACAATGGGGCTCGTAGTTCACTTAAACTTGAAGATCAAATAATTGGCGAATTGTACTGTTTGGATTCTTTGCATATATGTTTCTTAGACTCTTTAGAAGCAATATATACATTGATTTCAACCGGCTACCTGTTCCATTCATTGTTCTACTTGTCGAAAGTTACAAATAATTTCCGATAAAGGATTAACCATTGGGGCTCGTTGTTCACTTAAACTTGAAGAACAAAAAATTGGCGAATGGTACTGTTTGGATGCTTTGCATATATGTTTCTTGGACTATATAGAAGCAATATATACAATGATTTCAACAGTCTACCTGTTCCATTCATTGTTCTACTTGTCGAAAGTTACAAATAATTTCCGTTAAAGTATTAACAATGGGGCTCGTAGTTCACTTAAACTTGAAGATCAAATAATTGGCGAATTGTACTGTTTGGACGCTTTGCATATATGTTTCTTAGACTATATAGAAGCAATATATACAATGATTTCAACAGTCTACCTGTTCCATTCATTGTTCTACTTGTCGAAAGTTACAAATAATTACGGATAAAGGATTAACCATTGGGGCTCATTGTTCACTTAAACTGGGAGAACAAAAAATTGGCGAATGGTACTGTTTGGATGCTTTGCATATATGTTTCTTAGATTATATAGAAGCAACATATACAAAGATTTCAACCGTCTACCTGTTCCATTCATTGTTCTACTTGTCGAAATTTACAAATAATTTCCTTTAAAGGATTAACAATGGGGCTCGTTGTTCACTTAAACTTGAAGAAAAATAAATTGGCGAATTGTACTGTTTGGATGCTTTGCATATATGCTTCTTAGACTATATAGAAGCAATATATACAAAGATTTCAACCGTCCACCTGTTCCATTCATTGTTCTACTTGTCGAAAGTTACAAATAATTTCCGATAAAGGATTAACAATGGGGCTCATTGTTCACTTAAACTTGAAGGACAAAAAATTGGAGAATGGTACTGTTTGGATTCTTTGCATATATATTTCTTAGACTATATGGAAGCAATATATACAAAGATTTCAACCGTCTACGTGTTCCAATCATTGTTCTACTTGTAGAAAGTTACAATTAATTTCCGTTAAAGGATTAACAATGGGGCTCGTAGTTCACTTAAACTTGAAGAACAAAAAATTGGCGAATGGTACTGTTTGGATGCTTTGCGTACATGTTTCTGAGACTATATGGAAGCAATATATACAAAGATTTCAACCGTCTAAGTGTTCCAATCATTGTTCTACTTGTCGAAATTTACAAATAATTTCCTTTAAAGGATTAACAATGGGGCTCGTTGTTCACTTAAACTTGAAGAACAAAAAAGTGGCGAATGGTACTGTTTGGATGCTTTGCATATATGTTTCTTAGACTATATAGACGCAATATATACAAGGATTTCAACCGTCTACCTGTTCCATTCATTGTTCTATTTGTCGAAAGTTACAAATAATTACGGATAAAGGATTAACCATTGGGGCTCATTGTTCACTTAAACTGGGAGAACAAAAAATTGGCGAATTGTACTGTTTGGATGCTTTGCATATATGTTTCTTAGACTATATAGAAGCAATATATACAAAGATTTCAAGCGCCTACCTGTTCCATTCATTGTTCTACTTGTCGAAATTTACAAATAATTTCCTTTAAAGGATTAACAATGGGGCTCGTAGTTCACTTAAACTTGAAGAACAAAAAATTGGCGAATGGTACTGTTTGGATGCTTTGCGTACATGTTTCTTAGACTATATGGAAGCAATATATACAAAGATTTCAACCGTCTACGTGTTCCAATCATTGTTCTACTTGTCGAAATTTACAAATAATTTCCATTAAAGGATTAACAATGGGGCTCGTTGTTCACTTAAACTTGAAGGACAAAAAATTGGCGAATGGTACTGTTTGGATGCTTTGCATATATGTTTCTTAGACTATATGGAAGCAATATATACAAAGATTTCAACCGTCTACGTGTTCCAATCATTGTTCTACTTGTAGAAAGTTACAATTAATTTCCGTTAAAGGGTTAACAATGGGGCTGGTTTTTCACTTAAACTTGAAGAACAAAAAATTGGCGAATGGTACTGTTTGGATGCTTTGCGTACATGTTTCTTAGACTATATGGAAGCAATATATACAAAGATTTCTACCGTCTACCTGTTCCATTCATTGTTCTACTTGTCGAAATTTACAAATAATTTCCTTTAAAGGATTAACAATGGGGCTCGTAGTTCACTTAAACTTGAAGAACAAAAAATTGGCGAATGGTACTGTTTGGATGCTTTGCATATATGTTTCTTACGTTATATAGAAGCAATATATACAAAGATTTCAACCGTCTACCTGTTCCATTCATTGTTCTACTTGTCGAAATTTACAAATAATTTCCTTTAAAGGATTAACAATGGGGCTCGTTGTTCTCTTAAACTTGAAGAAAAATAAATTGGCGAATTGTACTGTTTGGATGCTTTGCATATATGTTTCTTAGACTATATAGAAGCAATATATACAAAGATTTCAACCGTCCACCTGTTCCATTCATTGTTCTACTTGTCGAAAGTTACAAATAATTTCCGATAAAGGATTAACAATGGGGCTCATTGTTCACATAAACTTGAAGGACAAAAAATTGGAGAATGGTACTGTTTGGATTCTTTGCATATATGTTTCTTAGACTATATGGAAGCAATATATACAAAGATTTCAACCGTCTACGTGTTCCAATCATTGTTCTACTTGTAGAAAGTTACAATTAATTTCCGTTAAAGGATTAACAATGGGGCTCGTAGTTCACTTAAACTTGAAGAACAAAAAATTGGCGAATGGTACTGTTTGGATGCTTTGCGTACATGTTTCTGAGACTATATGGAAGCAATATATACAAAGATTTCAACCGTCTACCTGTTCCATTCATTGTTCTACTTGTCGAAAGTTACAAATAATTTCCGATAAAGGATTAACCATTGGGGCTCATTGTTCACTTAAACTTGAAAAACATAAAATTGGCGAATGGTACTGTTTGGATGCTTTGCATATATGTTTCTTAGACTTTGTAGAAGCAATATATACATTGATTTCAACCGTCTACCTGTTCCATTCATTGTTCTACTTGTCGAAATTTACAAATAATTTCCTAAAAGGATTAACAATGGGGCTCGTAGTTCACTTAAACTTGAAGAACAAAAAATTGCCGAATGGTACTGTTTGGATGCTTTGCATATATGTTTCTTAGACTATATAGAAGCAATATATACATTGATTTCAACCGGCTACCTGTTCCATTCATTGTTCTACTTGTCGCAAGTTACAAATAATTTCCGTTAAAGTATTAACAATGGGGCTCGTAGTTCACTTAAACTTGAAGATCAAAAAATTGGCGAATGGTACTGTTTGGATGCTTTGCATATATGTTTCTTAGATTATATAGAAGCAATATATACAAAGATTTCAACCGTCTACCTGTTCCATTCATTGTTCTACTTGTAGAAAGTTACAATTAATTTCCGTTAAAGGATTAACAATGGGGCTCGTAGTTCACTTAAACTTGAAGAACAAAAAATTGCCGAATGGTACTGTTTGGATGCTTTGCATATATGTTTCTTAGACTATATAGAAGCAATATATACATTGATTTCAACCGGCTACCTGTTCCATTCATTGTTCTACTTGTCGCAAGTTACAAATAATTCCCGTTAAAGTATTAACAATGGGGCTCGTAGTTCACTTAAACTTGAAGATCAAATAATTGGCGAATTGTACTGTTTGGACGCTTTGCATATATGTTTCTTAGACTATATAGAAGCAATATATACAATGATTTCAACAGTCTACCTGTTCCATTCATTGTTCTACTTGTCGAAATTTACAAATAATTTCCTTTAAAGGATTAACAATGGGGCTCGTAGTTCACTTAAACTTGAAGAACAAAAAATTGGCGAATGGTACTGTTTGGATGCTTTGCGTACATGTTTCTTAGACTATATGGAAGCAATATATACAAAGATTTCTACCGTCTACCTGTTCCATTCATTGTTCTACTTGTCGAAATTTACAAATAATTTCCTTTAAAGGATTAACAATGGGGCTCGTAGTTCACTTAAACTTGAAGAACAAAAAATTGGCGAATGGTACTGTTTGGATGCTTTGCATATATGTTTCTTACGTTATATAGAAGCAATATATACAAAGATTTCAACCGTCTACCTGTTCCATTCATTGTTCTACTTGTCGAAAATTACAAATAATTTCCGATAAAGGATTAACCATTGGGGCTCATTGTTCACTTAAACTTGAAGAACAAAAAATTGGCGAATGGTACTGTTTGGATGCTTTGCGTACATGTTTCTTAGACTATATGGAAGCAATATATACAAAGATTTCAACCGTCTACCTGTTCCATTCATTGTTCTACTTGTCGAAATTTACAAATAATTTCCTTTAAAGGATTAACAATGGGGCTCGTAGTTCACTTAAACTTGAAGAACAAAAAATTGGCGAATGGTACTGTTTGGATGCTTTGCATATATGTTTCTTACGTTATATAGAAGCAATATATACAAAGATTTCAACCGTCTACCTGTTCCATTCATTGTTCTACTTGTCGAAAGTTACAAATAATTTCCGATAAAGGATTAACAATGGGGCTCATTGTTCACTTAAACTTGAAGGACAAAAAATTGGAGAATGGTACTGTTTGGATTCTTTGCATATATGTTTCTTAGATTATATAGAAGCAACATATACAAAGATTTCAACCGTCTACCTGTTCCATTCATTGTTCTACTTGTCGAAATTTACAAATAATTTCCTTTAAAGGATTAACAATGGGGCTCGTTGTTCACTTAAACTTGAAGAAAAATAAATTGGCGAATTGTACTGTTTGGATGCTTTGCATATATGCTTCTTAGACTATATAGAAGCAATATATACAAAGATTTCAACCGTCCACCTGTTCCATTCATTGTTCTACTTGTAGATAGTTACAATTAATTTCCGTTGAAGGATTAACAATGGGGCTCGTAGTTCACTTAAACTTGAAGAACAAAAAATTGGCGAATGGTACTGTTTGGATGCTTTGCGTACATGTTTCTGAGACTATATGGAAGCAATATATACAAAGATTTCAACCGTCTACGTGTTCCAATCATTGTTCTACTTGTCGAAATTTACAAATAATTTCCTTTAAAGGATTAACAATGGGGCTCGTTGTTCACTTAAACTTGAAGAACAAAAAAGTGGCGAATGGTACTGTTTGGATGCTTTGCATATATGTTTCTTAGACTATATAGACGCAATATATACAAGGATTTCAACCGTCTACCTGTTCCATTCATTGTTCTACTTGTCGAAAGTTACAAATAATTACGGATAAAGGATTAACCATTGGGGCTCATTGTTCACTTAAACTGGGAGAACAAAAAATTGGCGAATTGTACTGTTTGGATGCTTTGCATATATGTTTCTTAGACTATATAGAAGCAATATATACAAAGATTTCAAGCGTCTACCTGTTCCATTCATTGTTCTACTTGTCGAAATTTACAAATAATTTCCTTTAAAGAATTAACAATGGGGCTCGTAGTTCACTTAAACTTGAAGAACAAAAAATTGGCGAATGGTACTGTTTGGATGCTTTGCATATATGTTTCTTAGACTATATAGAAGCAATATATACAAAGATTTCAAGCGCCTACCTGTTCCATTCATTGTTCTACTTGTCGAAATTTACAAATAATTTCCGATAAAGGATTAACCATTGGGGCTCGTTGTTCACTTAAACTTGAAGAACAAAAAATTGGCGAATGGTACTGTTTGGATGCTTTGCATATATGTTTCTTGGACTATATAGAAGCAATATATACAATGATTTCAACAGTCTACCTGTTCCATTCATTGTTCTACTTGTCGAAAGTTACAAATAATTTCCGTTAAAGTATTAACAATGGGGCTCGTAGTTCACTTAAACTTGAAGATCAAATAATTGGCGAATTGTACTGTTTGGACGCTTTGCATATATGTTTCTTAGACTATATAGAAGCAATATATACAATGATTTCAACAGTCTACCTGTTCCATTCATTGTTCTACTTGTCGAAAGTTACAAATAATTACGGATAAAGGATTAACCATTGGGGCTCATTGTTCACTTAAACTGGGAGAACAAAAAATTGGCGAATGGTACTGTTTGGATGCTTTGCATATATGTTTCTTAGATTATATAGAAGCAACATATACAAAGATTTCAACCGTCTACCTGTTCCATTCATTGTTCTACTTGTCGAAATTTACAAATAATTTCCTTTAAAGGATTAACAATGGGGCTCGTTGTTCACTTAAACTTGAAGAAAAATAAATTGGCGAATTGTACTGTTTGGATGCTTTGCATATATGCTTCTTAGACTATATAGAAGCAATATATACAAAGATTTCAACCGTCCACCTGTTCCATTCATTGTTCTACTTGTCGAAAGTTACAAATAATTTCCGATAAAGGATTAACAATGGGGCTCATTGTTCACTTAAACTTGAAGGACAAAAAATTGGAGAATGGTACTGTTTGGATTCTTTGCATATATATTTCTTAGACTATATGGAAGCAATATATACAAAGATTTCAACCGTCTACGTGTTCCAATCATTGTTCTACTTGTAGAAAGTTACAATTAATTTCCGTTAAAGGATTAACAATGGGGCTCGTAGTTCACTTAAACTTGAAGAACAAAAAATTGGCGAATGGTACTGTTTGGATGCTTTGCGTACATGTTTCTGAGACTATATGGAAGCAATATATACAAAGATTTCAACCGTCTAAGTGTTCCAATCATTGTTCTACTTGTCGAAATTTACAAATAATTTCCTTTAAAGGATTAACAATGGGGCTCGTTGTTCACTTAAACTTGAAGAACAAAAAAGTGGCGAATGGTACTGTTTGGATGCTTTGCATATATGTTTCTTAGACTATATAGACGCAATATATACAAGGATTTCAACCGTCTACCTGTTCCATTCATTGTTCTATTTGTCGAAAGTTACAAATAATTACGGATAAAGGATTAACCATTGGGGCTCATTGTTCACTTAAACTGGGAGAACAAAAAATTGGCGAATTGTACTGTTTGGATGCTTTGCATATATGTTTCTTAGACTATATAGAAGCAATATATACAAAGATTTCAAGCGCCTACCTGTTCCATTCATTGTTCTACTTGTCGAAATTTACAAATAATTTCCTTTAAAGGATTAACAATGGGGCTCGTAGTTCACTTAAACTTGAAGAACAAAAAATTGGCGAATGGTACTGTTTGGATGCTTTGCGTACATGTTTCTTAGACTATATGGAAGCAATATATACAAAGATTTCAACCGTCTACGTGTTCCAATCATTGTTCTACTTGTCGAAATTTACAAATAATTTCCATTAAAGGATTAACAATGGGGCTCGTTGTTCACTTAAACTTGAAGGACAAAAAATTGGCGAATGGTACTGTTTGGATGCTTTGCATATATGTTTCTTAGACTATATGGAAGCAATATATACAAAGATTTCAACCGTCTACGTGTTCCAATCATTGTTCTACTTGTAGAAAGTTACAATTAATTTCCGTTAAAGGGTTAACAATGGGGCTGGTTTTTCACTTAAACTTGAAGAACAAAAAATTGGCGAATGGTACTGTTTGGATGCTTTGCGTACATGTTTCTTAGACTATATGGAAGCAATATATACAAAGATTTCTACCGTCTACCTGTTCCATTCATTGTTCTACTTGTCGAAATTTACAAATAATTTCCTTTAAAGGATTAACAATGGGGCTCGTAGTTCACTTAAACTTGAAGAACAAAAAATTGGCGAATGGTACTGTTTGGATGCTTTGCATATATGTTTCTTACGTTATATAGAAGCAATATATACAAAGATTTCAACCGTCTACCTGTTCCATTCATTGTTCTACTTGTCGAAATTTACAAATAATTTCCTTTAAAGGATTAACAATGGGGCTCGTTGTTCTCTTAAACTTGAAGAAAAATAAATTGGCGAATTGTACTGTTTGGATGCTTTGCATATATGTTTCTTAGACTATATAGAAGCAATATATACAAAGATTTCAACCGTCCACCTGTTCCATTCATTGTTCTACTTGTCGAAAGTTACAAATAATTTCCGATAAAGGATTAACAATGGGGCTCATTGTTCACATAAACTTGAAGGACAAAAAATTGGAGAATGGTACTGTTTGGATTCTTTGCATATATGTTTCTTAGACTATATGGAAGCAATATATACAAAGATTTCAACCGTCTACGTGTTCCAATCATTGTTCTACTTGTAGAAAGTTACAATTAATTTCCGTTAAAGGATTAACAATGGGGCTCGTAGTTCACTTAAACTTGAAGAACAAAAAATTGGCGAATGGTACTGTTTGGATGCTTTGCGTACATGTTTCTGAGACTATATGGAAGCAATATATACAAAGATTTCAACCGTCTACCTGTTCCATTCATTGTTCTACTTGTCGAAAGTTACAAATAATTTCCGATAAAGGATTAACCATTGGGGCTCATTGTTCACTTAAACTTGAAAAACATAAAATTGGCGAATGGTACTGTTTGGATGCTTTGCATATATGTTTCTTAGACTTTGTAGAAGCAATATATACATTGATTTCAACCGTCTACCTGTTCCATTCATTGTTCTACTTGTCGAAATTTACAAATAATTTCCTAAAAGGATTAACAATGGGGCTCGTAGTTCACTTAAACTTGAAGAACAAAAAATTGCCGAATGGTACTGTTTGGATGCTTTGCATATATGTTTCTTAGACTATATAGAAGCAATATATACATTGATTTCAACCGGCTACCAGTTCCATTCATTGTTCTACTTCTCGGAAGTTACAAATAATTTCCGTTAAAGTATTAACAATGGGGCTCGTAGTTCACTTAAACTTGAAGAACAAAAAATTGGCGAATGGTACATTTTGGATGCTTTGCATATATGTTTCCTAGACTATATAGAAGCAATATATACAAAGATTTCAACCGTCCACCTGTTCCATTCATTGTTCTACTTGTCGAAAGTTACAAATAATTACCGATAAAGGATTAACAATGGGTCTCATTGTTCACTTAAACTTGAAGAACAAAAAATTGGCGAATGGTACTGTTTGGATGATTTGCATATATGTTTCTTAGACTTTATAGAAGCAATATATACAAAGATTTCAACCGTCTACCTGTTCCATTCATTGCTCTACTTGTCGAAAGTTACAAATAATTTCCGTTAAGGGATTAACCATTGGGGCTCATTGTTCACTTAAACTTGAAGAACAAAAAATTGGCGAATGGTACTGTTTGGATGCTTTGCATATATGTTTCTTAGACTATATGGAAGCAATATATACAAAGATTTCAACCGTCTACGTGTTCCAATCATTGTTCTGCTTGTCGCAAGTTACAAATAATTTCCGTTAAAGTATTAACAATGGGGCTCGTAGTTCACTTAAACTTGAAGAACAAATAATTGGCGAATGGTACTGTTTGGATGCTTTGCATATATGTTTCTTAGATTATATAGAAGCAATATATACAAAGATTTCAACCGTCTACCTGTTCCATTCATTGTTCTACTTGTAGAAAGTTACAATTAATTTCCGTTAAAGGATTAACAATGGGGCTCGTAGTTCACTTAAACTTGAAGAACAAAAAATTGCCGAATGGTACTGTTTGGATGCTTTGCATATATGTTTCTTAGACTATATAGAAGCAATATATACATTGATTTCAACCGGCTACCTGTTCCATTCATTGTTCTACTTGTCGCAAGTTACAAATAATTCCCGTTAAAGTATTAACAATGGGGCTCGTAGTTCACTTAAACTTGAAGATCAAATAATTGGCGAATTGTACTGTTTGGACGCTTTGCATATATGTTTCTTAGACTATATAGAAGCAATATATACAATGATTTCAACAGTCTACCTGTTCCATTCATTGTTCTACTTGTCGAAATTTACAAATAATTTCCTTTAAAGGATTAACAATGGGGCTCGTAGTTCACTTAAACTTGAAGAACAAAAAATTGGCGAATGGTACTGTTTGGATGCTTTGCGTACATGTTTCTTAGACTATATGGAAGCAATATATACAAAGATTTCTACCGTCTACCTGTTCCATTCATTGTTCTACTTGTCGAAATTTACAAATAATTTCCTTTAAAGGATTAACAATGGGGCTCGTAGTTCACTTAAACTTGAAGAACAAAAAATTGGCGAATGGTACTGTTTGGATGCTTTGCATATATGTTTCTTACGTTATATAGAAGCAATATATACAAAGATTTCAACCGTCTACCTGTTCCATTCATTGTTCTACTTGTCGAAAATTACAAATAATTTCCGATAAAGGATTAACCATTGGGGCTCATTGTTCACTTAAACTTGAAGAACAAAAAATTGGCGAATGGTACTGTTTGGATGCTTTGCGTACATGTTTCTTAGACTATATGGAAGCAATATATACAAAGATTTCAACCGTCTACCTGTTCCATTCATTGTTCTACTTGTCGAAATTTACAAATAATTTCCTTTAAAGGATTAACAATGGGGCTCGTAGTTCACTTAAACTTGAAGAACAAAAAATTGGCGAATGGTACTGTTTGGATGCTTTGCATATATGTTTCTTACGTTATATAGAAGCAATATATACAAAGATTTCAACCGTCTACCTGTTCCATTCATTGTTCTACTTGTCGAAAGTTACAAATAATTTCCGATAAAGGATTAACAATGGGGCTCATTGTTCACTTAAACTTGAAGGACAAAAAATTGGAGAATGGTACTGTTTGGATTCTTTGCATATATGTTTCTTAGATTATATAGAAGCAACATATACAAAGATTTCAACCGTCTACCTGTTCCATTCATTGTTCTACTTGTCGAAATTTACAAATAATTTCCTTTAAAGGATTAACAATGGGGCTCGTTGTTCACTTAAACTTGAAGAAAAATAAATTGGCGAATTGTACTGTTTGGATGCTTTGCATATATGCTTCTTAGACTATATAGAAGCAATATATACAAAGATTTCAACCGTCCACCTGTTCCATTCATTGTTCTACTTGTAGATAGTTACAATTAATTTCCGTTGAAGGATTAACAATGGGGCTCGTAGTTCACTTAAACTTGAAGAACAAAAAATTGGCGAATGGTACTGTTTGGATGCTTTGCGTACATGTTTCTGAGACTATATGGAAGCAATATATACAAAGATTTCAACCGTCTACGTGTTCCAATCATTGTTCTACTTGTCGAAATTTACAAATAATTTCCTTTAAAGGATTAACAATGGGGCTCGTTGTTCACTTAAACTTGAAGAACAAAAAAGTGGCGAATGGTACTGTTTGGATGCTTTGCATATATGTTTCTTAGACTATATAGACGCAATATATACAAGGATTTCAACCGTCTACCTGTTCCATTCATTGTTCTACTTGTCGAAAGTTACAAATAATTACGGATAAAGGATTAACCATTGGGGCTCATTGTTCACTTAAACTGGGAGAACAAAAAATTGGCGAATTGTACTGTTTGGATGCTTTGCATATATGTTTCTTAGACTATATAGAAGCAATATATACAAAGATTTCAAGCGTCTACCTGTTCCATTCATTGTTCTACTTGTCGAAATTTACAAATAATTTCCTTTAAAGAATTAACAATGGGGCTCGTAGTTCACTTAAACTTGAAGAACAAAAAATTGGCGAATGGTACTGTTTGGATGCTTTGCATATATGTTTCTTAGATTATATAGAAGCAACATATACAAAGATTTCAACCGTCTACCTGTTCCATTCATTGTTCTACTTGTCGAAATTTACAAATAATTTCCTTTAAAGGATTAACAATGTGGCTCGTTGTTCACTTAAACTTGAAGAAAAATAAATTGGCGAATTGTACTGTTTGGATGCTTTGCATATATGCTTCTTAGACTATATAGAAGCAATATATACAAAGATTTCAACCGTCCACCTGTTCCATTCATTGTTCTACTTGTCGAAAGTTACAAATAATTTCCGATAAAGGATTAACAATGGGGCTCATTGTTCACTTAAACTTGAAGGACAAAAAATTGGAGAATGGTACTGTTTGGATTCTTTGCATATATATTTCTTAGACTATATGGAAGCAATATATACAAAGATTTCAACCGTCTACGTGTTCCAATCATTGTTCTACTTGTAGAAAGTTACAATTAATTTCCGTTAAAGGATTAACAATGGGGCTCGTAGTTCACTTAAACTTGAAGAACAAAAAATTGGCGAATGGTACTGTTTGGATGCTTTGCGTACATGTTTCTGAGACTATATGGAAGCAATATATACAAAGATTTCAACCGTCTAAGTGTTCCAATCATTGTTCTACTTGTCGAAATTTACAAATAATTTCCTTTAAAGGATTAACAATGGGGCTCGTTGTTCACTTAAACTTGAAGAACAAAAAAGTGGCGAATGGTACTGTTTGGATGCTTTGCATATATGTTTCTTAGACTATATAGACGCAATATATACAAGGATTTCAACCGTCTACCTGTTCCATTCATTGTTCTATTTGTCGAAAGTTACAAATAATTACGGATAAAGGATTAACCATTGGGGCTCATTGTTCACTTAAACTGGGAGAACAAAAAATTGGCGAATTGTACTGTTTGGATGCTTTGCATATATGTTTCTTAGACTATATAGAAGCAATATATACAAAGATTTCAAGCGCCTACCTGTTCCATTCATTGTTCTACTTGTCGAAATTTACAAATAATTTCCTTTAAAGGATTAACAATGGGGCTCGTAGTTCACTTAAACTTGAAGAACAAAAAATTGGCGAATGGTACTGTTTGGATGCTTTGCGTACATGTTTCTTAGACTATATGGAAGCAATATATACAAAGATTTCAAGCGTCTACGTGTT
The DNA here is from genome assembly GCA_963989415.1 of Cerceris ruficornis. NCBI lineage: Eukaryota > Metazoa > Arthropoda > Insecta > Hymenoptera > Crabronidae > Cerceris > Cerceris ruficornis. The sequence continues at coordinate 377,788 of CAXDIW010000500.1, read as the reverse complement.
CCAATCATTGTTCTACTTGTCGAAATTTACAAATAATTTCCATTAAAGGATTAACAATGGGGCTCGTTGTTCACTTAAACTTGAAGGACAAAAAATTGGCGAATGGTACTGTTTGGATGCTTTGCATATATGTTTCTTAGACTATATGGAAGCAATATATACAAAGATTTCAACCGTCTACGTGTTCCAATCATTGTTCTACTTGTAGAAAGTTACAATTAATTTCCGTTAAAGGGTTAACAATGGGGCTGGTTTTTCACTTAAACTTGAAGAACAAAAAATTGGCGAATTGTACTGTTTGGATGCTTTGCATACATGTTTCGTAGACTATTTAGAAGCAATATATAGAAAGATTTAACCCGTCTACATGTACTATTCGTTTTTCTACTTATAGAAAGTTACAAATAATTTCCATTTCATGATTATCAATGGGGCTCGCTGTTCACTTAAACTTGAAGATCAAAAAATTGGCGATTGTTACTGTTTAGATGCTTTTCATATAGGTTTCTTAGTCTATATAGAAGCAATATATACAAAGATTTCAACCGTCTACCTGTTCCATTCATTGTTCTACTTGTCGAAAATTACAAGTAATTTCCGATAAAGGATTAACCATTGGGGCTCCTTGTTCACTTAAACTTGAAGAACAAAAAATTGGCGAATGGTACTATTTGGATGCTTTGCATATATGGTTCTTAGACTATATAGAATCAATATATACATTGATTTCAACCGGCTACCTGTTCAATTCATTATTCTACTTGTCGCAAGTTACAAATAATTTCCGTTAAAGTATTAACAATGGGGCTCGTAGTTCACTTAAACTTGAAGATCAAATAATTGGCGAATTGTACTGTTTGGACGCTTTGCATATATGTTTCTTAGACTATATAGAAGCAATATATACAAGGATTTCAACCGTCTACCTGTTCCATTCATTGTTCTACTTGTCGAAAGTTACAAATAATTACCGATAAAGGATTAACAATGGGGCTCGTTGTTCACTTAAACTTGAAGAACAAAAAATTGGCGAATTGTACTGTTTGGATGCTTTGCATATATGTTTCTTAGACTATATAGAAGCAATATATACACAGATTTCAACCGTCTACCTGTTCCATTCATTGTTCTACTTGTCGAAAGTTACAAATAATTTCCTTTAAAGGATTAACAATGGGGCTCGTTGTTCACTTAAACTTGAAGAACAAAAAATTGGCGAATTGTACTGTTTGGATGCTTTGCATATATGTTTCTTAGACTATATAGAAGCAATATATATAATGATTTCAACAGTCTACCTTTTCCATTCATTGTTCTACTTGTCGAAATTTACAAACAATTTCCGTTAAAGTATTAACATTGGGGATCGTAGTTCACTTAAACTTGAAGAACAAATAATTGGCGAATTGTACTGTTTGGAAGATTCGCATAACTGTATCTTAGACTATATAGAAGCAATATATACAAAGATTTCAACAGTCTAACTGATCTATTCATTGTTCTATTTGTAGAAAGTTACAAATAATTTCCCTTTCATGATTATCAATGGGGCTCGTTGTTCACTTAAACTTGAAGAACAATAAATTCGCGAATGGTACTGTTTGGATGCTTTGCATATATGTTTCTTAGACTATATAGAAGCAATATATACAAAGATTTCAACCGTCTACCTGTTCCATTCATTGTTCTACTTGTCGAAAGTTACATATAATTTCCGTTGGTGGATTAACAATGGGGCTCGTAGTTCACTTAAACTTGATGAACAAAAAATTGGCGAATGGTACTGTTTGGGTGCTTTGCATATATGTTTATTAGACTATATAGATGTAATATATACAATGATTTCAACCGTCTACCTGTTCAATTCATTGTTCTAATTGTAGAAAATTACAATTAATTTCCGTTAAAGGATTAACAATGGGGCTCGTAGTTCACTTAAACTTTAAGAACAAAAAATTGGCGAATGGTACTGTTTGGATGCTTTGCATATATGTTTCTTAGACTATATATAAGCAATATATACAATGATTTCAACAGTCTACCTGTTCCATTCATTGTTCTACTTGCCGAAATTTATAAATAATTTCCTTTAAAGGATTAACAATGGGGCTCGTAGTTCACTTAAACTTGAAGAACAAAAAAGTGGCGAATGGTACTGTTTGGATGCTTTGCATATATGTTTCTTAGACTATATAGACGCAATATATACAAGGATTTCAACCGTCTACCTGTTCCATTCATTGTTCTACTTGTCGAAAGTTACAAATAATTACGGATAAAGGATTAACCATTGGGGCTCATTGTTCACTTAAACTGGGAGAACAAAAAATTGGCGAATTGTACTGTTTGGATGCTTTGCATATATGTTTCTTAGACTATATAGAAGCAATATATACAAAGATTTCAAGCGTCTACCTGTTCCATTCATTGTTCTACTTGTCGAAAATTACAAGTAATTTCCGATAAAGGATTAACCATTGGGGCTCCTTGTTCACTTAAACTTGAAGAACAAAAAATTGGCGAATGGTACTGTTTGGATGCTTTGCGTACATGTTTCTTAGACTATATGGAAGCAATATATACAAAGATTTCATCCGTCTACGTGTTCCAAGCATTGTTCTACTTGTAGAAAGTTAGAATTAATTTCCGTTAAAGAATTAACAATGGGGCTCGTAGTTCACTTAAACTTGAAGAACAAAAAATTGGCGATTGTTACTGTTTAGATGCTTTGCATATATGTTTCTTAGATTATATAGAAGCAGTATATACAAAGATGTCAACCGTCTACCTGTTCCATTCATTGTTCTACTTGTCGAAAAGTACAAATAATTTCCGATAAAGGATTAACCATTGGGGCTCATTGTTCACTTAAACTTGAAGAACAAAAAATTGGCGAATGGTACTGTTTGGATGCTTGCGTAGATGTTTCTTAGACTATATGGAAGCAATATATACAAAGATTTCAACCGTCTACGTGTTCCAATCATTGTTCTACTTGTCGAAATTTACAAATAATTTCCTTTAAAGGATTAACAATGGGGCTCGTTGTTCACTTAAACTTGAAGATCAATAAATTGGCGAATTGTACTGTTTGGATGCTTTGCATATATGTTTCTTAGACTATATAGAAGCAATATATACGAAGAATTCAACCGTCTACCTGTTCCATTCATTGTTCTACTTGTCGAAAGTTACAAATAATTTCCGATAAAGGATTAACCATTGGGGCTCATTGTTCACTTAAACTTGAAGAACAAAAAATTGGCGACTTGTACTGTTTGGATGCTTTGCATATATGTTTCTTAGACTATATAGAAGCAATATTTACAAAGATTTCAACCGTCTACCTGTTCCATTCATTGTTCTACTTGTCGAAAGTTACAAATAATTTCCGATAAAGGATTAACAATGGGGCTCATTGTTCACTTAAACTTGAGGAACAAAAAATTGGCGAATGGTACTGTTTGGATTCTTTGCGTACATGTTTCTTAGACTATATAAAAGCAATATATACAAAGTTTTCAGCCGTCTACATGTTCCATTCATTGTTCTACTTGTCGAAAGTTACAAATAATTTCCGATAAAGGATTAACAATGGGGCTCATTTTTCACTTAACCTTGAAGAACAAAAAATTGGCGAATGGTACTATTTGGATGCTTTGCATATATGGTTCTTAGACTATATAGAATCAATATATACATTGATTTCAACCGGCTACCTGTTCAATTCATTATTCTACTTGTCGCAAGTTACAAATAATTTCCGTTAAAGTATTAACAATGGGGCTCGTAGTTCACTTAAACTTGAAGATCAAATAATTGGCGAATTGTACTGTTTGGACGCTTTGCATATATGTTTCTTAGACTATATAGAAGCAATATATACAAGGATTTCAACCGTCTACCTGTTCCATTCATTGTTCTACTTGTCGAAAGTTACAAATAATTACCGATAAAGGATTATCAATGGGGCTCGTTGTTCACTTAAACTTGAAGAACAATAAATTCGCGAATGGTACTGTTTGGATGCTTTGCATATATGTTTCTTAGACTATATGGAAGCAATATATACAAAGATTTCAACCGTCTACGTGTTCCAATCATTGTTCTACTTGTCGAAATTTACAAATAATTTCCATTAAAGGATTAACAATGGGGCTCGTTGTTCACTTAAACTTGAAGGACAAAAAATTGGCGAATGGTACTGTTTGGATGCTTTGCATATATGTTTCTTAGACTATATGGAAGCAATATATACAAATATTTCAACCGTCTACGTGTTCCAATCATTGTTCTACTTGTAGAAAGTTACAATTAATTTCCGTTAAAGGGTTAACAATGGGGCTGGTTTTTCACTTAAACTTGAAGAACAAAAAATTGGCGAATTGTACTGTTTGGATGCTTTGCATATATGTTTCGTAGACTATTTAGAAGCAATATATAGAAAGATTTAACCCGTCTACCTGTACTATTCATTTTTCTACTTATAGAAAGTTACAAATAATTTCCATTTCATGATTATCAATGGGGCTCGCTGTTCACTTAAACTTGAAGATCAAAAAATTGGCGATTGTTGCTGTTTAGATGCTTTTCATATAGGTTTCTTAGTCTATATAGAAGCAATATATACAAAGATTTCAACCGTCTACCTGTTCCATTCATTGTTCTACTTGTCGAAAATTACAAGTAATATCCGATAAAGGATTAACCATTGGGGCTCCTTGTTCACTTAAACTTGAAGAACAAAAAATTGGCGAATGGTACTGTTTGGATGCTTTGCGTACATGTTTCTTAGACTATATGGAAGCAATATATACAAAGATTTCATCCGTCTACGTGTTCCAAGCATTGTTCTACTTGTAGAAAGTTAGAATTAATTTCCGTTAAAGAATTAACAATGGGGCTCGTAGTTCACTTAAACTTGAAGAATAAAAAATTGGCGAATGGTACTGTTTGGATGCTTTGCATATATGTTTCTTACGTTATATAGAAGCAATATATACAAAGATTTCAACCGTCTACCTGTTCCATTCATTGTTCTACTTGTCGAAAGTTACAAATAATTTCCGATAAAGGATTAACCATTGGGGCTCCTTGTTCACTTAAACTTGAAAAACAAAAAATTGGCGAATGGTACTGTTTGGATGCTTTGCATATATGTTTCTTAGACTTTATAGAAGCAATATATACAAAGATTTCAACCGTCTACGTGTTCCAATCATTGTTCTACTTGTCGAAAGTTACAAATAATTTCCGATAAAGGATTAACAATGGGGCTCGTTGTTCACTTAAACTTGAAGAACAAAAAATTGGCGAATGGTACTGTTTGGGTGCTTTGCATATATGTTTATTAGACTATATAGATGTAATATATACAATGAATTCAACCGTCTACCTGTTCCATTCATTGTTCTAATTGTAGAAAATTACAATTAATTTCCGTTAAAGTATTAACAATGGGGCTCGTAGTTCACTTAAACTTTAAGAACAAAAAATTGGCGAATGGTACTGTTTGGATGCTTTGCATATATGTTTCTTAGACTATATATAAGCAATATATACAATGATTTCAACAGTCTACCTGTTCCATTCATTGTTCTACTTGCCGAAATTTATAAATAATTTCCTTTAAAGGATTAACAATGGGGCTCGTAGTTCACTTAAACTTGAAGAACAAAAAATTGGCGAATTGTACTGTTTGGATGCTTTGCATATATGTTTCTTAGACTATATAGAAGCAATATATACAAAGATTTCAAGCGTCTACCTGTTCCATTCATTGTTCTACTTTTCGAAAGTTACAAATAATTTCCGATAAAGGATTAACAATGGGGCTCATTGTTCACTTAAACTTGAAGGACAAAAAATTGGCGAATGGTACTGTTTGGATGCTTTGCATATATGTTTCGTAGACTATATAGAAGCAATATATACAATGACTTCAACCGTCTACATGATCCATTCATTGTTCTACTTGTCGATATTTACAAATAATTTCCTTTAAAGGATTAACAATTGGGCTCGTAGTTCACTTAAACTTGAAGAACAAAAAATTGGCGAATTGTACTGTTTGGATACTTTGCATATATGTTTCTTAGACTATTTAGAAGCAATATATAGAAAGATTTCACCCGTCTACCTGTACTATTCATTGTTCTACTTGTAGAAAGTTACAAATAATTTCCATTTCATGATTATCAATGGGGCTCGCTGTTCACTTAAACTTGAAGATCAAAAAATTGGCGATTGTTACTGTTTAGATGCTTTGCATATAGGTTTCTTAGACTATATAGAAGCAATATATACATTGATTTCAACCGTCTACCTGTTCCATTCATTGTTCTACTTGTCGAAATTTACAAATAATTACCTTTAAAGGATTAACAATGGGACTCGTAGTTCACTTAAACTTGAAGAACAATAAATTGTCGAATTGTACTCTTTGGATGCTTTGCATATATGTTTCTTAGACTATATAGAAGCAATATATACAATGATTTCAACAGTCTACCTGTTCCATTCATTGTTCTACTTGTCGAAAGTTACAAATAATTTCCTTTAAAGGATTAACAATGGGGCTCGTAGTTCACTTAAACTTGAAAAACAAAAAATTGGCGAATGGTACTGTTTGGATGCTTTGCATATATGTTTCTTAGACTTTATAGAAGCAATATATACAAAGATTTCAACCGTCTACGTGTTCCAATCATTGTTCTACTTGTCGAAAGTTACAAATAATTTCCGATAAAGGATTAACAATGGGGCTCGTTGTTCACTTAAACTTGAAGAACAAAAAATTGGCGAATGGTACTGTTTGGGTGCTTTGCATATATGTTTATTAGACTATATAGATGTAATATATACAATGAATTCAACCGTCTACCTGTTCCATTCATTGTTCTAATTGTAGAAAATTACAATTAATTTCCGTTAAAGGATTAACAATGGGGCTCGTAGTTCACTTAAACTTTAAGAACAAAAAATTGGCGAATGGTACTGTTTGGATGCTTTGCATATATGTTTCTTAGACTATATATAAGCAATATATACAATGATTTCAACAGTCTACCTGTTCCATTCATTGTTCTACTTGCCGAAATTTATAAATAATTTCCTTTAAAGGATTAACAATGGGGCTCGTAGTTCACTTAAACTTGAAGAACAAAAAATTGGCGAATTGTACTGTTTGGATGCTTTGCATATATGTTTCTTAGACTATATAGAAGCAATATATACAAAGATTTCAAGCGTCTACCTGTTCCATTCATTGTTCTACTTTTCGAAAGTTACAAATAATTTCCGATAAAGGATTAACAATGGGGCTCATTGTTCACTTAAACTTGAAGGACAAAAAATTGGCGAATGGTACTGTTTGGATGCTTTGCATATATGTTTCGTAGACTATATAGAAGCAATATATACAATGACTTCAACCGTCTACATGATCCATTCATTGTTCTACTTGTCGATATTTACAAATAATTTCCTTTAAAGGATTAACAATTGGGCTCGTAGTTCACTTAAACTTGAAGAACAAAAAATTGGCGAATTGTACTGTTTGGATACTTTGCATATATGTTTCTTAGACTATTTAGAAGCAATATATAGAAAGATTTCACCCGTCTACCTGTACTATTCATTGTTCTACTTGTAGAAAGTTACAAATAATTTCCATTTCATGATTATCAATGGGGCTCGCTGTTCACTTAAACTTGAAGATCAAAAAATTGCGATTGTTACTGTTTAGATGCTTTGCATATAGGTTTCTTAGACTATATAGAAGCAATATATACATTGATTTCAACCGTCTACCTGTTCCATTCATTGTTCTACTTGTCGAAATTTACAAATAATTTCCTTTAAAGGATTAACAATGGGACTCGTAGTTCACTTAAACTTGAAGAACAATAAATTGTCGAATTGTACTCTTTGGATGCTTTGCATATATGTTTCTTAGACTATATAGAAGCAATATATACAATGATTTCAACAGTCTACCTGTTCCATTCATTGTTCTACTTGTCGAAAGTTACAAATAATTTCCTTTAAAGGATTAACAATGGGGCTCGTAGTTCTCTTAAACTTGAAGAACAAAAAATTGGCGAATTGTACTGTTTGGATTCTTTGCATATATGTTTCTTAGACTATATAGAAGCAATATATACAAAGAATTCAACCGTCTACGTGTTCCAATCATTGTTCTACTTGTAGATAGTTACAATTAATTTCCGTTAAAGGATTAACAATGGGGCTGGTAGTTCACTTAAACTTGAAGAACAAAAAAATGGCGAATTGTACTATTTGGATGCTTTGCATATATGTTTCTTAGACTATTTAGAAGCAATATATAGAAAGACTTCACCCGTTTACCTGTACTATTCATTGTTCTACTTGTAGAAAGTTACAAATAATTTCCATTTCATGATTATCAATGGGGCTCGCTGTTCACTTAAACTTGAAGATCAAACAATTGGCGATTGTTACTGTTTAGATGCTTTGCATATAGGTTTCTTAGACTATATAGAAGCAATATATACATTGATTTCAACCGTCTACCTGTTCCTTTCATTGTTCTACTTGTCGAAAGTTACAAATAATTTCCGATAAAGGATTAACCATTGGGGCTCGTTGTTCACTTAAACTTGAAGAAAGAAAAATTGGCGAATGGTACTGTTTGGATGCTTTGCATATATGTTTCTTAGACTATATAGAAGCAAAATATACATTGATTTCAACCGGCTACCTGTTCCATTCATTGTTCTACTTGTCGAAAGTTACAAATAATTTCCGATAAAGGATTAACCATTGGGGCTCGTTGTTCACTTAAACTTGAAGGACAAAAAATTGGCGAATGGTACTGTTTGGATGCTTTGCATATATGTTTCTTAGACTATATGGAAGCAATATATACAAAGATTTCAACCGTCTACGTGTTCCAATCATTGTTCTACTTGTAGAAAGTTACAATTAATTTCCGTTAAAGGATTAACAATGGGGCTCGTAGTTCACTTAAACTTGAAGATCAAAAAATTGGCGAATTGTACTGTTTGGATGCTTTGCATATATGTTTCGTAGACTATATAGAAGCAATATGTACAATGATTTCAACCGTCTACATGATCCATTCATTGTTCTACTTGTCGAAATTTACAAATAATTTCCTTTAAAGGATTAACAATGGGGCTCGTAGTTCACTTAAACTTGAAGGACAAAAAATTGGAGAATGGTACTGTTTGGATTCTTTGCATATATGTTTCTTAGACTATATGGAAGCAATATATACAAAGATTTCAACCGTCTACGTGTTCCAATCATTGTTCTACTTGTAGAAAGTTACAATTAATTTCCGTTAAAGGATTAACAATGGGGCTCGTAGTTCACTTAAACTTGAAGAACAAAAAATTGGCGAATGGTACTGTTTGGATGCTTTGCGTACATGTTTCTGAGACTATATGGAAGCAATATATACAAAGATTTCAACCGTCTACGTGTTCCAATCATTGTTCTACTTGTCGAAATTTACAAATAATTTCCTTTAAAGGATTAACAATGGGGCTCGCTGTTCACTTAAACTTGAAGAACAAAAAAGTGGCGAATGGTACTGTTTGGATGCTTTGCATATATGTTTCTTAGACTATATAGACGCAATATATACAAGGATTTCAACCGTCTACCTGTTCCATTCATTGTTCTGATTGTCGAAAGTTACAAATAATTACGGATAAAGGATTAACCATTGGGGCTCATTGTTCACTTAAACTTGGAGAACAAAAAATTGGCGAATTGTACTGTTTGGATGCTTTGCATATATGTTTCTTAGACTATATAGAAGCAATATATACAAAGATTTCAAGCGTCTACCTGTTCCATTCATTGTTCTTCTTGTCGAAATTTACAAATAATTTCCTTTAAAGGATTAACAATGGGGCTCGTAGTTCACTTAAACTTGAAGAACAAAAAATTGGCGAATGGTACTGTTTGGATGCTTTGCGTACATGTTTCTTAGACTATATGGAAGCAATATATACAAAGATTTCAACCGTCTACGTGTTCCAATCATTGTTCTACTTGTCGAAATTTACAAATAATTTCCATTAAAGGATTAACAATGGGGCTCGTTGTTCACTTAAACTTGAAGAACAATAAATTGGCGAATTGTACTGTTTGGATGCTTTGCATATATGTTTCTTAGACTATATAGAAGCAATATAAACGAAGAATTCAACCGTCTACCTGTTCCATTCATTGTTCTACTTGTCGAAAGTTACAAATAATTTCCGATAAAGGATTAACCATTGGGGCTCATTGTTCACTTAAACTTGAAAAACATAAAATTGGCGAATGGTACTGTTTGGATGCTTTGCATATATGTTTCTTAGACTTTGTAGAAGCAATATATACATTGATTTCAACCGTCTACCTGTTCCATTCATTGTTCTACTTGTCGAAATTTACAAATAATTTCCTATAAAGGATTAACAATGGGGCTCGTAGTTCACTTAAACTTGAAGAACAAAATATTGCCGAATGGTACTGTTTGGATGCTTTGCATATATGTTTCTTAGACTATATAGAAGCAATATATACATTGATTTCAACCGGCTACCTGTTCCATTCATTGTTCTACTTGGCGCAAGTTACAAATAATTTCCGTTAAAGTATTAACAATGGGGCTCGTAGTTCACTTAAACTTGAAGATCAAAAAATTGGCGAATGGTACTGTTTGGATGCTTTGCATATATGTTTCTTAGATTATATAGAAGCAATATATACAAAGATTTCAACCGTCTACCTGTTCCATTCATTGTTCTACTTGTCGAAATTTACAAATAATTTCCTTTAAAGGATTAACAATGGGGCTCGTTGTTCTCTTAAACTTGAAGAAAAATAAATTGGCGAATTGTACTGTTTGGATGCTTTGCATATATGTTTCTTAGACTATATAGAAGCAATATATACAAAGATTTCAACCGTCCACCTGTTCCATTCATTGTTCTACTTGTCGAAAGTTACAAATAATTTCCGATAAAGGATTAACAATGGGGCTCATTGTTCACATAAACTTGAAGGACAAAAAATTGGAGAATGGTACTGTTTGGATTCTTTGCATATATGTTTCTTAGACTATATGGAAGCAATATATACAAAGATTTCAACCGTCTACGTGTTCCAATCATTGTTCTACTTGTAGAAAGTTACAATTAATTTCCGTTAAAGGATTAACAATGGGGCTCGTAGTTCACTTAAACTTGAAGAACAAAAAATTGGCGAATGGTACTGTTTGGATGCTTTGCGTACATGTTTCTGAGACTATATGGAAGCAATATATACAAAGATTTCAACCGTCTACCTGTTCCATTCATTGTTCTACTTGTCGAAAGTTACAAATAATTTCCGATAAAGGATTAACCATTGGGGCTCATTGTTCACTTAAACTTGAAAAACATAAAATTGGCGAATGGTACTGTTTGGATGCTTTGCATATATGGTTCTTAGACTTTGTAGAAGCAATATATACATTGATTTCAACCGTCTACCTGTTCCATTCATTGTTCTACTTGTCGAAATTTACAAATAATTTCCTAAAAGGATTAACAATGGGGCTCGTAGTTCACTTAAACTTGAAGAACAAAAAATTGCTGAATGGTACTGTTTGGATGCTTTGCATATATGTTTCTTAGACTATATAGAAGCAATATATACATTGATTTCAACCGGCTACCTGTTCCATTCATTGTTCTACTTGTCGCAAGTTACAAATAATTTCCGTTAAAGTATTAACAATGGGGCTCGTAGTTCACTTAAACTTGAAGATCAAAAAATTGGCGAATGGTACTGTTTGGATGCTTTGCATATATGTTTCTTAGATTATATAGAAGCAATATATACAAAGATTTCAACCGTCTACCTGTTCCATTCATTGTTCTACTTGTCGAAATTTACAAATAATTTCCTTTAAAGGATTAACAATGGGGCTCGTTGTTCTCTTAAACTTGAAGAAAAATAAATTGGCGAATTGTACTGTTTGGATGCTTTGCATATATGTTTCTTAGACTATATAGAAGCAATATATACAAAGATTTCAACCGTCCACCTGTTCCATTCATTGTTCTACTTGTCGAAAGTTACAAATAATTTCCGATAAAGGATTAACAATGGGGCTCATTGTTCACATAAACTTGAAGGACAAAAAATTGGAGAATGGTACTGTTTGGATTCTTTGCATATATGTTTCTTAGACTATATGGAAGCAATATATACAAAGATTTCAACCGTCTACGTGTTCCAATCATTGTTCTACTTGTAGAAAGTTACAATTAATTTCCGTTAAAGGATTAACAATGGGGCTCGTAGTTCACTTAAACTTGAAGAACAAAAAATTGGCGAATGGTACTGTTTGGATGCTTTGCGTACATGTTTCTGAGACTATATGGAAGCAACATATACAAAGATTTCAACCGTCTACCTGTTCCATTCATTGTTCTACTTGTCGAAAATTACAAATAATTTCCGATAAAGGATTAACCATTGGGGTTCATTGTTCACTTAAACTTGAAAAACAAAAAATTGGCGAATGGTACTGTTTGGATGCTTTGCATATATGTTTCTTAGACTATATAGAAGCAATATATACATTGATTTCAACCGGCCACCTGTTCCATTCATTGTTCTACTTGTCGAATGTTACAAATAATTTCCGTTAAGGGATTAACAATGGGGATCGTAGTTTACTTAAACTTGAAGAACAAAAAATTGGCGAATGGTACTGTTTGGATGCTTTGCATATATGTTTCTTAGATTATATAGAAGCAATATATACAAAGATTTCAACCGTCTATCTGTTCCATTCATTGTTCTAATTGTCGAAAGTTACAAATAATTTCCGATAAAGGATTAACAATGGGGCTCATTGTTCACTTAAACTTGAAAAACAAAAAATTGGCGAATGGTACTGTTTGGATGCTTTGCATATATGTTTCTTAGACTATATAGAAGCAATATATACAAAGATTTCAACCGTCTACCTGTTCCATTCATTGTTCTACTTGTCGAAAGTTACAAATAATTTCCTTTAAAGGATTAACAATGGGGCTCATTGTTCACTTAAACTTGAAGAACAAAAAATTGGCGAATTGTACTGTTTGGATGCTTTGCATATATGTTTCTTAGACTATATAGAAGCAATATATACATTGATTTCAACCGGCCACCTGTTCCATTCATTGTTCTACTTGTCGAATGTTACAAATAATTTCCGTTAAGGGATTAACAATGGGGATCGTAGTTTACTTAAACTTGAAGAACAAAAAATTGGCGAATGGTACTGTTTGGATGCTTTGCATATATGTTTCTTAGACTATATAGAAGCAATATATACAAAGATTTCAACCGTCTATCTGTTCCATTCATTGTTCTAATTGTCGAAAGTTACAAATAATTTCCGATAAAGGATTAACAATGGGGCTCATTGTTCACTTAAACTTGAAAAACAAAAAATTGGCGAATGGTACTGTTTGGATGCTTTGCATATATGTTTCTTAGACTATATAGAAGCAATATATACAAAGATTTCAACCGTCTACCTGTTCCATTCATTGTTCTACTTGTCGAAAGTTACAAATAATTTCCTTTAAAGGATTAACAATGGGGCTCATTGTTCACTTAAACTTGAAGAACAAAAAATTGGCGAATTGTACTGTTTGGATGCTTTGCATATATGTTTCTTAGACTATATAGAAGCAATATATACAATGATTTCAACCGTCTACCTGTTCCATTCATTGTTCTACTTGTCGAAAGTTACAAATAATTTCCGTTAAGGGATTAACAATGGGGATCGTAGTTTACTTAAACTTGAAGAACAAAAAATTGGCGAATTGTACTCTTTTGATGCTTTGCATAGATGTTTCTTAGACTATTTAGAAGCAATATATAGAAAGATTTCACCCGTCTACCTGTACTATTCATTGTTCTACTTGTAGAAAGTTACAAATAGTTTCCATTTCATGATTATCAATGGGGCTCGCTGTTCACTTAAACTTGAAGATCAAACAATTGGCGATTGTTACTGTTTAGATGCTTTGCATATAGGTTTCTTAGACTATATAGAAGCAATATATACATTGATTTCAACCGTCTACCTGTTCCTTTCATTGTTCTACTTGTCGAAAGTTACAAATAATTTCCGATAAAGGATTAACCATTGGGGCTCGTTGTTCACTTAAACTTGAAGAAAGAAAAATTGGCGAATGGTACTGTTTGGATGCTTTGCATATATGTTTCTTAGACTATATAGACGCAATATATACAAAGATTTCAACCGTCTACCTGTTCCATTCATTGTTCTACTTGTCGGAATTTACAAATAATTTCCGATAAAGGATTAACCATTGGGACTCGTTGTTCACTTAAACTTGAAGAACAAAAAATTGGCGATTGGTACTGTTTGGATGCTTTGCATATATGTTTCTTAGACTATATAGAAGCAATATATACAATGATTTCAACCGTCTACATGATCCATTCATTGTTCTACTTGTCGATATTTACAAATAATTTCCTTTAAAGGATTAACAATTGGGCTCGTAGTTCACTTAAACTTGGAGAACAAAAAATTGGCGAATTGTACTGTTTGTATACTTTGCATATATGTTTCTTAGACTATTTAGAAGCAATATATAGAAAGATTTCACCCGTCTACCTGTACTATTCATTGTTCTACTTGTAGAAAGTTACAAATAATTTCCATTTCATGATTATCAATGGGGCTCGCTGTTCACTTAAACTTGAGAATCAAAAAATTGGCGAATGGTACTGTTTGGATGCTTTGCGTACATGTTTCTTAGACTATATGGAAGCAATATATACATTGATTTCAACCGTCTACCTGTTCCATTCATTGTTCTACTTGTCGAAATTTGCAAATAATTTCCTTTAAAGGATTAACAATGGGGCTCGTAGTTCACTTAAACTTGAAGAACAAAAAATTGGCGAAGAGTACTGTTTGGATGCTTTGCATATAGGTTTCTTGGACTATATAGAAGCAATATATACAAAGATTTCAACCGTCTACCTGTTCCATTCATTGTTCTACTTGTCGAAAGTTGCAAATAATTTCCGATAAAGGATTAACAATGGGGCTCATTGTTCACTTAAACTTGAAGGACAAAAAATTGGCGAATTGTACTGTTTGGATGCTTTGCATATATGTTTCTTAGTCTATATGGAAGCAATATATACAAAGATTTCAGCCGTCTACGTGTTCCAATCATTGTTCTACTTGTAGAAAGTTACAATTAATTTCCGTTAAAGGATTAACAATGGGGCTGGTAGTTCACTTAAACTTGAAGAACAAAAAAATGGCGAATTGTACTATTTGGATGCTTTGCATATATGTTCCTTAGACTATTTAGAAGCAATATATAGAAAGATTTCACCCGCTTACCTGTACTATTCATTGTTCTACTTGTAGAAAGTTACAAATAATTTCCATTTCATGATTATCAATGGGGCTCGCTGTTCACTTAAACTTGAAGATCAAACAATTGGCGATTGTTACTGTTTAGATGCTTTGCATATAGGTTTCTTAGACTATATAGAAGCAATATATACATTGATTTCAACCGTCTACTTGTTCCTTTCATTGTTCTACTTGTCGAAAGTTACAAATAATTTCCGATAAAGGATTAACCATTGGGGCTCGTTGTTCACTTAAACTTGAAGAAAGAAAAATTGGCGAATGGTACTGTTTGGATGCTTTGCATATATGTTTCTTAGACTATATAGAAGCAATATATACATTGATTTCAACCGGCTACCTGTTCCATTCATTGTTCTACTTGTCGAAAGTTACAAATAATTTCCGATAAAGGATTAACAATGGGGCTCGTTGTTCACTTAAACTTGAAGAACAATAAATTGGCGAATTGTACTGTTTGGATGCTTTGCGTATATGTTTCTTAGACTATATAGAAGCAATATATACGAAGAATTCAACCGTCTAACTGTTCCATTCATTGTTCTACTTGTCGAAAGTTACAAATAATTTCCGATAAAGGATTAACCATTGGGGCTCATTGTTCACTTAAACTTGAAAAACATAAAATTGGCGAATGGTACTGTTTGGATGCTTTGCATATATGTTTCTTAGACTTTATAGAAGCAATATATACATTGATTTCAACCGTCTACCTGTTCCATTCATTGTTCTACTTGTCGAAATTTACAAATAATTTCCTATAAAGGATTAACAATGGGGCTCGTAGTTCACTTAAACTTGAAGAACAAAAAATTGCCGAATGGTACTGTTTGGATGCTTTGCATATATGTTTCTTAGACTATATAGAAGCAATATATACATTGATTTCAACCGGCTACCTGTTCCATTCATTGTTCTACTTGTCGCAAGTTACAAATAATTTCCGTTAAAGTATTAACAATGGGGCTCGTAGTTCACTTAAACTTGAAGATCAAATAATTGGCGAATTGTACTGTTTGGACGCTTTGCATATATGTTTCTTAGACTATATAGAAGCAATATATACAATGATTTCAACAGTCTACCTGTTCCATTCATTGTTCTATTTGTCGAAATTTACAAATAATTTCCTTTAAAGGATTAACAATGGGGCTCGTAGTTCACTTAAACTTGAAGAACAAAAAATTGGCGAATGGTACTGTTTGGATGCTTTGCATATATGTTTCTTAGATTATATAGAAGCAATATATGCAAAGATTTCAACCGTCTACCTGTTCCATTCATTGTTCTACTTGTCGAAATTTACAAATAATTTCCTTTAAAGGATTAACAATGGGGCTCGTTGTTCACTTAAACTTGAAGGAAAATAAATTGGCGAATTGTACTGTTTGGATGCTTTGCATATATGTTTCTTAGACTATATAGAAGCAATATATACAAAGATTTCAACCGTCCACCTGTTCCATTCATTGTTCTACTTGTCGAAAGTTACAAATAATTTCCGATAAAGGATTAACAATGGGGCTCATTGTTCACTTAAACTTGAAGGACAAAAAATTGGAGAATGGTACTGTTTGGATTCTTTGCATATATGTTTCTTAGACTATATGGAAGCAATATATACAAAGATTTCAACCGTCTACGTGTTCCAATCATTGTTCTACTTGTAGAAAGTTACAATTAATTTCCGTTAAAGGATTAACAATGGGGCACGTAGTTCACTTAAACTTGAAGAACAAAAAATTGGCGAATGGTACTGTTTGGATGCTTTGCGTACATGTTTCTGAGACTATATGGAAGCAATATATACAAAGATTTCAACCGTCTACCTGTTCCATTCATTGTTCTACTTGTCGAAAATTACAAATAATTTCCGAAAAAGGATTAACCATTGGGGCTCATTGTTCACTTAAACTTGAAAAACAAAAAATTGGCGAATTGTACTCTTTTGATGCTTTGCATAGATGTTTCTTAGACTATTTAGAAGCAATATATAGAAAGATTTCACCCGTCTACCTGTACTATTCATTGTTCTACTTGTAGAAAGTTACAAATAGTTTCCATTTCATGATTATCAATGGGGCTCGCTGTTCACTTAAACTTGAAGATCAAACAATTGGCGATTGTTACTGTTTAGATGCTTTGCATATAGGTTTCATAGACTATATAGAAGCAATATATACATTGATTTCAACCGTCTACCTGTTCCTTTCATTGTTCTACTTGTCGAAAGTTACAAATAATTTCCGATAAAGGATTAACCATTGGGGCTCGTTGTTCACTTAAACTTGAAGAAAGAAAAATTGGCGAATGGTACTGTTTGGATGCTTTGCATATATGTTTCTTAGACTATATAGAAGCAATATATACATTGATTTCAACCGGCTACCTGTTCCATTCATTGTTCTACTTGTCGAATGTTACAATTAATTTCCGTTAAGGGATTAACAATGGGGATCGTAGTTTACTTAAACTTGAAGAACAAAAAATTGGCGAATGGTACTGTTTGGATGCTTTGCATATATGTTTCTTAGACTATATAGAAGCAACATATACAAAGATTTCAACCGTCTACCTGTTCCATTCATTGTTCTACTTGTCGAAAGTTACAAATAATTTCCGATAAAGGATTAACAATGGGGCTCATTGTTCACTTAAACTTGAAAAACAAAAAATTGGCGAATGGTACTGTTTGGATGCTTTGCATATATGTTTCTTAGACTATATAGAAGCAATATATACAAAGATTTCAACCGTCTACCTGTTCCATTCATTGTTCTACTTGTCGAAAGTTACAAATAATTTCCTTTAAAGGATTAACAATGGTGCTCATTGTTCACTTAAACTTGAAGAACAAAAAATTGGCGAATTGTACTGTTTGGATGCTTTGCATATATGTTTCTTAGACTATATAGAAGCAATATATACAATGATTTCAACCGTCTACCTGTTCCATTCATTGTTCTACTTGCCGAAAGTTACAAATAATTTCCGTTAAGGGATTAACAATGGGGATCGTAGTTTACTTAAACTTGAAGAACAAAAAATTGGCGAATTGTACTGTTTGGATGCTTTGCATAGATGTTTCTTAGACTATTTAGAAGCAATATATAGAAAGATTTCACCCGTCTACCTGTACTATTCATTGTTCTACTTGTAGAAATTTACAAATAGTTTCCATTTCATGATTATCAATGGGGCTCGCTGTTCACTTAAACTTGAAGATCAAAAAATTGGCGATTGTTACTGTTTAGTTGCTTTGCATATATGTTTCTTAGACTATATAGAAGCAATATATACAAAGATTTCAACCGTCTACCTGTTCCATTCATTGTTCTACTTGTCGAAAGTTACAAATAATTTCCGATAAAGGATTAACAATGGGGCTCATTGTTCACTTAAACTTGAAGGACAAAAAATTGGCGAATTGTACTGTTTGGATGATTTGCATATATGTTTCTTAGACTATATAGAAGCAATATATACAAAGATTTCAACCGTCTACCTGTTCCATTCATTGTTCTACTTGTCGAAAGTTACAAATAATTTCCTTTAAAGGATTTACAATGGGGCTCATTGTTCACTTAAACTTGAAGAACAAAAAATTGGCGAATTGTACTGTTTGGATGCTTTGCATATATGTTTCTTAGACTATATAGAAGCAATATATACAATGATTTCAACAGTCTACCTGTTCAATTCATTCTTCTACTTGTCGAAAGTTACAAATAATTTCCGTTAAGGGATTAACAATGGGGATCGTAGATTACTTAAACTTGAAGAACAAAAAATTGGCGAATTGTACTGTTTGGATGCTTTGCATATATGTTTCTTAGACTATATAGAAGCAATATATATAATGATTTCAACCGTCTACCTGTTCCATTCATTGTTCTACTTGTCGAAATTTACAAATAATTTCCGTTAAGGGATTAACAATGGGGATCGTAGTTTACTTAAACTTGAAGAACAAAAAATTGGCGAATTGTACTGTTTGGATGCTTTGCATAGATGTTTCTTAGACTATTTAGAAGCAATATATAGAAAGATTTCACCCGTCTACCTGTACTATTCATTGTTCTACTTGTAGAAATTTACAAATAGTTTCCATTTCATGATTATCAATGGGGCTCGCTGTTCACTTAAACTTGAAGATCAAAAAATTGGCGATTGTTACTGTTTAGTTGCTTTGCATATATGTTTCTTAGATTATATCGAAGCAATATATACAAAGATTTCAACCGTCTACCAGTTCCATTCATTGTTCTACTTGTCGAAAGTTACAAATAATTACCGATAAAGGATTAACCATTGGGGCTCATTGTTCACTTAAACTTGAAGAACAAAAAATTGGCGAATTGTACTGTTTGGATGCTTTGCATATATGTTTCTTAGACTATATAGAAGCAATATATACAAAGATTTCAACCGTCTACCTGTTCCATTCATTGTTCTACTTGTCAAAAGTTACAAATAATTTCCGATAAAGGATTAACAATGGGGCTCATTGTTCACTTAAACTTGAAGGACAAAAAATTGGCGAATTGTACTGTTTGGATGATTTGCATATATGTTTCTTAGACTATATAGAAGCAATATATACAAAGATTTCAACCGTCTACCTGTTCCATTCATTGTTCTACTTGTCGAAAGTTACAAATAATTTCCTTTAAAGGATTTACAATGGGGCTCATTGTTCACTTAAACTTGAAGAACAAAAAATTGGCGAATTGTACTGTTTGGATGCTTTGCATATATGTTTCTTAGACTATATAGAAGCAATATATACAATGATTTCAACAGTCTACCTGTTCCATTCATTGTTCTACTTGTCGATATTTACAAATAATTTCCTTTAAAGGATTAACAATTGGGCTCGTAGTTCACTTAAACTTGAAGAACAAAAAATTGGCGAATTGTACTGTTTGGATACTTTGCATATATGTTTCTTAGACTATTTAGAAGCAATATATAGAAAGATTTCACCCGTCTACCTGTACTATTCATTGTTCTACTTGTAGAAAGTTACAAATAATTTCCATTTCATGATTATCAATGGGGCTCGCTGTTCACTTAAACTTGAAGATCAAAAAATTGGCGATTGTTACTGTTTAGATGCTTTGCATATAGGTTTCTTAGACTATATAGAAGCAATATATACATTGATTTCAACCGTCTACCTGTTCCATTCATTGTTCTACTTGTCGAAATTTACAAATAATTTCCTTTAAAGGATTAACAATGGGACTCGTAGTTCACTTAAACTTGAAGAACAATAAATTGTCGAATTGTACTCTTTGGATGCTTTGCATATATGTTTCTTAGACTATATAGAAGCAATATATACAATGATTTCAACAGTCTACCTGTTCCATTCATTGTTCTACTTGTCGAAAGTTACAAATAATTTCCTTTAAAGGATTAACAATGGGGCTCGTAGTTCACTTAAACTTGAAAAACAAAAAATTGGCGAATGGTACTGTTTGGATGCTTTGCATATATGTTTCTTAGACTTTATAGAAGCAATATATACAAAGATTTCAACCGTCTACGTGTTCCAATCATTGTTCTACTTGTCGAAAGTTACAAATAATTTCCGATAAAGGATTAACAATGGGGCTCGTTGTTCACTTAAACTTGAAGAACAAAAAATTGGCGAATGGTACTGTTTGGGTGCTTTGCATATATGTTTATTAGACTATATAGATGTAATATATACAATGAATTCAACCGTCTACCTGTTCCATTCATTGTTCTAATTGTAGAAAATTACAATTAATTTCCGTTAAAGGATTAACAATGGGGCTCGTAGTTCACTTAAACTTTAAGAACAAAAAATTGGCGAATGGTACTGTTTGGATGCTTTGCATATATGTTTCTTAGACTATATATAAGCAATATATACAATGATTTCAACAGTCTACCTGTTCCATTCATTGTTCTACTTGCCGAAATTTATAAATAATTTCCTTTAAAGGATTAACAATGGGGCTCGTAGTTCACTTAAACTTGAAGAACAAAAAATTGGCGAATTGTACTGTTTGGATGCTTTGCATATATGTTTCTTAGACTATATAGAAGCAATATATACAAAGATTTCAAGCGTCTACCTGTTCCATTCATTGTTCTACTTTTCGAAAGTTACAAATAATTTCCGATAAAGGATTAACAATGGGGCTCATTGTTCACTTAAACTTGAAGGACAAAAAATTGGCGAATGGTACTGTTTGGATGCTTTGCATATATGTTTCGTAGACTATATAGAAGCAATATATACAATGACTTCAACCGTCTACATGATCCATTCATTGTTCTACTTGTCGATATTTACAAATAATTTCCTTTAAAGGATTAACAATTGGGCTCGTAGTTCACTTAAACTTGAAGAACAAAAAATTGGCGAATTGTACTGTTTGGATACTTTGCATATATGTTTCTTAGACTATTTAGAAGCAATATATAGAAAGATTTCACCCGTCTACCTGTACTATTCATTGTTCTACTTGTAGAAAGTTACAAATAATTTCCATTTCATGATTATCAATGGGGCTCGCTGTTCACTTAAACTTGAAGATCAAAAAATTGGCGATTGTTACTGTTTAGATGCTTTGCATATAGGTTTCTTAGACTATATAGAAGCAATATATACATTGATTTCAACCGTCTACCTGTTCCATTCATTGTTCTACTTGTCGAAATTTACAAATAATTTCCTTTAAAGGATTAACAATGGGACTCGTAGTTCACTTAAACTTGAAGAACAATAAATTGTCGAATTGTACTCTTTGGATGCTTTGCATATATGTTTCGTAGACTATATAGAAGCAATATATACAATGATTTCAACAGTCTACCTGTTCCATTCATTGTTCTACTTGTCGAAAGTTACAAATAATTTCCTTTAAAGGATTAACAATGGGGCTCGTAGTTCTCTTAAACTTGAAGAACAAAAAATTGGCGAATTGTACTGTTTGGATTCTTTGCATATATGTTTCTTAGACTATATAGAAGCAATATATACAAAGAATTCAACCGTCTACGTGTTCCAATCATTGTTCTACTTGTAGATAGTTACAATTAATTTCCGTTAAAGGATTAACAATGGGGCTAGTAGTTCACTTAAACTTGAAGAACAAAAAAATGGCGAATTGTACTATTTGGATGCTTTGCATATATGTTTCTTAGACTATTTAGAAGCAATATATAGAAAGACTTCACCCGTTTACCTGTACTATTCATTGTTCTACTTGTAGAAAGTTACAAATAATTTCCATTTCATGATTATCAATGGGGCTCGCTGTTCACTTAAACTTGAAGATCAAACAATTGGCGATTGTTACTGTTTAGATGCTTTGCATATAGGTTTCTTAGACTATATAGAAGCAATATATACATT
Organism: Cerceris ruficornis; assembly: GCA_963989415.1. Taxonomy (NCBI): domain Eukaryota; kingdom Metazoa; phylum Arthropoda; class Insecta; order Hymenoptera; family Crabronidae; genus Cerceris; species Cerceris ruficornis. Next base: position 354,914 of record CAXDIW010000500.1, on the reverse strand, counting down.
GATTTCAACCGTCTACCTGTTCCTTTCATTGTTCTACTTGTCGAAAGTTACAAATAATTTCCGATAAAGGATTAACCATTGGGGCTCGTTGTTCACTTAAACTTGAAGAAAGAAAAATTGGCGAATGGTACTGTTTGGATGCTTTGCATATATGTTTCTTAGACTATATAGAAGCAATATATACATTGATTTCAACCGGCTACCTGTTCCATTCATTGTTCTACTTGTCGAAAGTTACAAATAATTTCCGATAAAGGATTAACCATTGGGGCTCGTTGTTCACTTAAACTTGAAGGACAAAAAATTGGCGAATGGTACTGTTTGGATGCTTTGCATATATGTTTCTTAGACTATATGGAAGCAATATATACAAAGATTTCAACCGTCTACGTGTTCCAATCATTGTTCTACTTGTAGATAGTTACAATTAATTTCCGTTAAAGGATTAACAATGGGGCTAGTAGTTCACTTAAACTTGAAGAACAAAAAAATGGCGAATTGTACTATTTGGATGCTTTGCATATATGTTTATTAGACTATATAGATGTAATATATACAATGAATTCAACCGTCTACCTGTTCCATTCATTGTTCTAATTGTAGAAAATTACAATTAATTTCCGTTAAAGGATTAACAATGGGGCTCGTAGTTCACTTAAACTTTAAGAACAAAAAATTGGCGAATGGTACTGTTTGGATGCTTTGCATATATGTTTCTTAGACTATATATAAGCAATATATACAATGATTTCAACAGTCTACCTGTTCCATTCATTGTTCTACTTGCCGAAATTTATAAATAATTTCCTTTAAAGGATTAACAATGGGGCTCGTAGTTCACTTAAACTTGAAGAACAAAAAATTGGCGAATTGTACTGTTTGGATGCTTTGCATATATGTTTCTTAGACTATATAGAAGCAATATATACAAAGATTTCAAGCGTCTACCTGTTCCATTCATTGTTCTACTTTTCGAAAGTTACAAATAATTTCCGATAAAGGATTAACAATGGGGCTCATTGTTCACTTAAACTTGAAGGACAAAAAATTGGCGAATGGTACTGTTTGGATGCTTTGCATATATGTTTCGTAGACTATATAGAAGCAATATATACAATGACTTCAACCGTCTACATGATCCATTCATTGTTCTACTTGTCGATATTTACAAATAATTTCCTTTAAAGGATTAACAATTGGGCTCGTAGTTCACTTAAACTTGAAGAACAAAAAATTGGCGAATTGTACTGTTTGGATACTTTGCATATATGTTTCTTAGACTATTTAGAAGCAATATATAGAAAGATTTCACCCGTCTACCTGTACTATTCATTGTTCTACTTGTAGAAAGTTACAAATAATTTCCATTTCATGATTATCAATGGGGCTCGCTGTTCACTTAAACTTGAAGATCAAAAAATTGGCGATTGTTACTGTTTAGATGCTTTGCATATAGGTTTCTTAGACTATATAGAAGCAATATATACATTGATTTCAACCGTCTACCTGTTCCATTCATTGTTCTACTTGTCGAAATTTACAAATAATTTCCTTTAAAGGATTAACAATGGGACTCGTAGTTCACTTAAACTTGAAGAACAATAAATTGTCGAATTGTACTCTTTGGATGCTTTGCATATATGTTTCGTAGACTATATAGAAGCAATATATACAATGATTTCAACAGTCTACCTGTTCCATTCATTGTTCTACTTGTCGAAAGTTACAAATAATTTCCTTTAAAGGATTAACAATGGGGCTCGTAGTTCTCTTAAACTTGAAGAACAAAAAATTGGCGAATTGTACTGTTTGGATTCTTTGCATATATGTTTCTTAGACTATATAGAAGCAATATATACAAAGAATTCAACCGTCTACGTGTTCCAATCATTGTTCTACTTGTAGATAGTTACAATTAATTTCCGTTAAAGGATTAACAATGGGGCTAGTAGTTCACTTAAACTTGAAGAACAAAAAAATGGCGAATTGTACTATTTGGATGCTTTGCATATATGTTTCTTAGACTATTTAGAAGCAATATATAGAAAGACTTCACCCGTTTACCTGTACTATTCATTGTTCTACTTGTAGAAAGTTACAAATAATTTCCATTTCATGATTATCAATGGGGCTCGCTGTTCACTTAAACTTGAAGATCAAACAATTGGCGATTGTTACTGTTTAGATGCTTTGCATATAGGTTTCTTAGACTATATAGAAGCAATATATACATTGATTTCAACCGTCTACCTGTTCCTTTCATTGTTCTACTTGTCGAAAGTTACAAATAATTTCCGATAAAGGATTAACCATTGGGGCTCGTTGTTCACTTAAACTTGAAGAAAGAAAAATTGGCGAATGGTACTGTTTGGATGCTTTGCATATATGTTTCTTAGACTATATAGAAGCAATATATACATTGATTTCAACCGGCTACCTGTTCCATTCATTGTTCTACTTGTCGAAAGTTACAAATAATTTCCGATAAAGGATTAACCATTGGGGCTCGTTGTTCACTTAAACTTGAAGGACAAAAAATTGGCGAATGGTACTGTTTGGATGCTTTGCATATATGTTTCTTAGACTATATGGAAGCAATATATACAAAGATTTCAACCGTCTACGTGTTCCAATCATTGTTCTACTTGTAGAAAGTTACAATTAATTTCCGTTAAAGGATTAACAATGGGGCTCGTAGTTCACTTAAACTTGAAGATCAAAAAATTGGCGAATTGTACTGTTTGGATGCTTTGCATATATGTTTCGTAGACTATATAGAAGCAATATGTACAATGATTTCAACCGTCTACATGATCCATTCATTGTTCTACTTGTCGAAATTTGCAAATAATTTCCTTTAAAGGATTAACAATTGGGCTCGTAGTTCACTTAAACTTGAAGAACAAAAAATTGGCGAATTGTACTCTTTGGATGCTTTGCATATATGTTTCTTAGACTATTTAGAAGCAATATATAGAAAGATTTCACCCGTCTACCTGTACTATTCATTGTTCTACTTGTCGAAATTTACAAATAATTTCCTTTAAAGGATTAACAATGGGGCTCGTAGTTCACTTAAACTTGAAGGACAAAAAATTGGAGAATGGTACTGTTTGGATTCTTTGCATATATGTTTCTTAGACTATATGGAAGCAATATATACAAAGATTTCAACCGTCTACGTGTTCCAATCATTGTTCTACTTGTAGAAAGTTACAATTAATTTCCGTTAAAGGATTAACAATGGGGCTCGTAGTTCACTTAAACTTGAAGAACAAAAAATTGGCGAATGGTACTGTTTGGATGCTTTGCGTACATGTTTCTGAGACTATATGGAAGCAATATATACAAAGATTTCAACCGTCTACGTGTTCCAATCATTGTTCTACTTGTCGAAATTTACAAATAATTTCCTTTAAAGGATTAACAATGGGGCTCGTTGTTCACTTAAACTTGAAGAACAAAAAAGTGGCGAATGGTACTGTTTGGATGCTTTGCATATATGTTTCTTAGACTATATAGACGCAATATATACAAGGATTTCAACCGTCTACCTGTTCCATTCATTGTTCTGATTGTCGAAAGTTACAAATAATTACGGATAAAGGATTAACCATTGGGGCTCATTGTTCACTTAAACTTGGAGAACAAAAAATTGGCGAATTGTACTGTTTGGATGCTTTGCATATATGTTTCTTAGACTATATAGAAGCAATATATACAAAGATTTCAAGCGTCTACCTGTTCCATTCATTGTTCTACTTGTCGAAATTTACAAATAATTTCCTTTAAAGGATTAACAATGGGGCTCGTAGTTCACTTAAACTTGAAGAACAAAAAATTGGCGAATGGTACTGTTTGGATGCTTTGCGTACATGTTTCTTAGACTATATGGAAGCAATATATACAAAGATTTCAACCGTCTACGTGTTCCAATCATTGTTCTACTTGTCGAAATTTACAAATAATTTCCATTAAAGGATTAACAATGGGGCTCGTTGTTCACTTAAACTTGAAGAACAATAAATTGGCGAATTGTACTGTTTGGATGCTTTGCATATATGTTTCTTAGACTATATAGAAGCAATATATACAAAGAATTCAACCGTCTACCTGTTCCATTCATTGTTCTACTTGTCGAAAGTTACAAATAATTTCCGATAAAGGATTAACAATGGGGCTCGTTGTTCACTTAAACTTGAAGAACAATAAATTGGCGAATTGTACTGTTTGGATGCTTTGCATATATGTTTCTTAGACTATATAGAAGCAATATAAACGAAGAATTCAACCGTCTACCTGTTCCATTCATTGTTCTACTTGTCGAAAGTTACAAATAATATCCGATAAAGGATTAACCATTGGGGCTCATTGTTCACTTAAACTTGAAAAACATAAAATTGGCGAATGGTACTGTTTGGATGCTTTGCATATATGTTTCTTAGACTTTGTAGAAGCAATATATACATTGATTTCAACCGTCTACCTGTTCCATTCATTGTTCTACTTCTCGAAATTTACAAATAATTTCCTATAAAGGATTAACAATGGGGCTCGTAGTTCACTTAAACTTGAAGAACAAAATATTGCCGAATGGTACTTTTTGGATGCTTTGCATATATGTTTCTTAGACTATATGGAAGCAATATATACATTGATTTCAACCGGCTACCTGTTCCATTCATTGTTCTACTTGTCGCAAGTTACAAATAATTTCCGTTAAAGTATTAACAATGGGGCTCGTAGTTCACTTAAACTTGAAGATCAAAAAATTGGCGAATGGTACTGTTTGGATGCTTTGCATATATGTTTCTTAGATTATATAGAAGCAATATATACAAAGATTTCAACCGTCTACCTGTTCCATTCATTGTTCTACTTGTCGAAATTTACAAATAATTTCCTTTAAAGGATTAACAATGGGGCTCGTTGTTCTCTTAAACTTGAAGAAAAATAAATTGGCGAATTGTACTGTTTGGATGCTTTGCATATATGTTTCTTAGACTATATAGAAGCAATATATACAAAGATTTCAACCGTCCACCTGTTCCATTCATTGTTCTACTTGTCGAAAGTTACAAATAATTTCCGATAAAGGATTAACAATGGGGCTCATTGTTCACATAAACTTGAAGGACAAAAAATTGGAGAATGGTACTGTTTGGATTCTTTGCATATATGTTTCTTAGACTATATGGAAGCAATATATACAAAGATTTCAACCGTCTACGTGTTCCAATCATTGTTCTACTTGTAGAAAGTTACAATTAATTTCCGTTAAAGGATTAACAATGGGGCTCGTAGTTCACTTAAACTTGAAGAACAAAAAATTGGCGAATGGTACTGTTTGGATGCTTTGCGTACATGTTTCTGAGACTATATGGAAGCAACATATACAAAGATTTCAACCGTCTACCTGTTCCATTCATTGTTCTACTTGTCGAAAATTACAAATAATTTCCGATAAAGGATTAACCATTGGGGTTCATTGTTCACTTAAACTTGAAAAACAAAAAATTGGCGAATGGTACTGTTTGGATGCTTTGCATATATGTTTCTTAGACTATATAGAAGCAATATATACATTGATTTCAACCGGCCACCTGTTCCATTCATTGTTCTACTTGTCGAATGTTACAAATAATTTCCGTTAAGGGATTAACAATGGGGATCGTAGTTTACTTAAACTTGAAGAACAAAAAATTGGCGAATGGTACTGTTTGGATGCTTTGCATATATGTTTCTTAGACTATATAGAAGCAATATATACAAAGATTTCAACCGTCTATTTGTTCCATTCATTGTTCTAATTGTCGAAAGTTACAAATAATTTCCGATAAAGGATTAACAATGGGGCTCATTGTTCACTTAAACTTGAAAAACAAAAAATTGGCGAATGGTACTGTTTGGATGCTTTGCATATATGTTTCTTAGACTATATAGAAGCAATATATACAAAGATTTCAACAGTCTACCTGTTCCATTCATTGTTCTACTTGTCGAAAGTTACAAATAATTTCCTTTAAAGGATTTACAATGGGGCTCATTGTTCACTTAAACTTGAAGAACAAAAAATTGGCGAATTGTACTGTTTGGATGCTTTGCATATATGTTTCTTAGACTATATAGAAGCAATATATACAATGATTTCAACCGTCTACCTGTTCCATTCATTGTTCTACTTGCCGAAAGTTACAAATAATTTCCGTTAAGGGATTAACAATGGGGATCGTAGTTTACTTAAACTTGAAGAACAAAAAATTGGCGAATTGTACTGTTTGGATGCTTTGCATAGATGTTTCTTAGACTATTTAGAAGCAATATATAGAAAGATTTCACCCGTCTACCTGTACTATTCATTGTTCTACTTGTAGAAATTTACAAATAGTTTCCATTTCATGATTATCAATGGGGCTCGCTGTTCACTTAAACTTGAAGATCAAAAAATTGGCGATTGTTACTGTTTAGTTGCTTTGCATATATGTTTCTTAGACTATATAGAAGCAATATATACAAAGATTTCAACCGTCTACCTGTTCCATTCATTGTTCTACTTGTCGAAAGTTACAAATAATTTCCGATAAAGGATTAACAATGGGGCTCATTGTTCACTTAAACTTGAAGGACAAAAAATTGGCGAATTGTACTGTTTGGATGATTTGCATATATGTTTCTTAGACTATATAGAAGCAATATATACAAAGATTTCAACCGTCTACCTGTTCCATTCATTGTTCTACTTGTCGAAAGTTACAAATAATTTCCTTTAAAGGATTTACAATGGGGCTCATTGTTCACTTAAACTTGAAGGACAAAAAATTGGCGAATTGTACTCTTTTGATGCTTTGCATAGATGTTTCTTAGACTATTTAGAAGCAATATATAGAAAGATTTCACCCGTCTACCTGTACTATTCATTGTTCTACTTGTAGAAAGTTACAAATAGTTTCCATTTCATGATTATCAATGGGGCTCGCTGTTCACTTAAACTTGAAGATCAAACAATTGGCGATTGTTACTGTTTAGATGCTTTGCATATAGGTTTCATAGACTATATAGAAGCAATATATACATTGATTTCAACCGTCTACCAGTTCCATTCATTATTCTACTTGTCGAAAGTTACAAATAATTACCGATAAACGATTAACCATTGGGGCTCATTGTTCACTTAAACTTGAAGAACAAAAAATTGGCGAATTGTACTGTTTGGATGCTTTGCATATATGTTTCTTAGACTATATAGAAGCAATATATACAAAGATTTCAACCGTCTACCTGTTCCATTCATTGTTCTACTTGTCAAAAGTTACAAATAATTTCCGATAAAGGATTAACAATGGGGCTCATTGTTCACTTAAACTTGAAGGACAAAAAATTGGCGAATTGTACTGTTTGGATGATTTGCATATATGTTTCTTAGACTATATAGAAGCAATATATACAAAGATTTCAACCGTCTACCTGTTCCATTCATTGTTCTACTTGTCGAAAGTTACAAATAATTTCCTTTAAAGGATTTACAATGGGGCTCATTGTTCACTTAAACTTGAAGGACAAAAAATTGGCGAATTGTACTGTTTGGATGATTTGCATATATGTTTCTTAGACTATATAGAAGCAATATATACAATGATTTCAACAGTCTACCTGTTCCATTCATTGTTCTACTTGTCGAAAGTTACAAATAATTTCCTTTAAAGGATTTACAATGGGGCTCATTGTTCACTTAAACTTGAAGAACAAAAAATTGGCGAATTGTACTGTTTGGATGCTTTGCATATATGTTTCTTAGACTATATAGAAGCAATATATACAATGATTTCAACAGTCTACCTGTTCAATTCATTCTTCTACTTGTCGAAAGTTACAAATAATTTCCGTTAAGGGATTAACAATGGGGATCGTAGATTACTTAAACTTGAAGAACAAAAAATTGGCGGATTGTACTGTTTGGATGCTTTGCATATATGTTTCTTAGACTATATAGAAGCAATATATATAATGATTTCAACCGTCTACCTGTTCCATTCATTGTTCTACTTGTCGAAATTTACAAATAATTTCCGTTAAGGGATTAACAATGGGGATCGTAGTTTACTTAAACTTGAAGAACAAAAAATTGGCGAATTGTACTGTTTGGATGCTTTGCATAGATGTTTCTTAGACTATTTAGAAGCAATATATAGAAAGATTTCACCCGTCTACCTGTACTATTCATTGTTCTACTTGTAGAAATTTACAAATAGTTTCCATTTCATGATTATCAATGGGGCTCGCGGTTCACTTAAACTTGAAGATCAAAAAATTGGCGATTGTTACTGTTTAGTTGCTTTGCATATATGTTTCTTAGATTATATCGAAGCAATATATACAAAGATTTCAACCGTCTACCAGTTCCATTCATTGTTCTACTTGTCGAAAGTTACAAAAAATTACCGATAAAGGATTAACCATTGGGGCTCATTGTTCACTTAAACTTGAAGAACAAAAAATTGGCGAATTGTACTGTTTGGATGCTTTGCATATATGTTTCTTAGACTATATAGAAGCAATATATACAAAGATTTCAACCGTCTACCTGTTCCATTCATTGTTCTACTTGTCGAAAGTTACAAATAATTTCCGATAAAGGATTAACAATGGGGCTCATTGTTCACTTAAACTTGAAGGACAAAAAATTGGCGAATTGTACTGTTTGGATGATTTGCATATATGTTTCTTAGACTATATAGAAGCAATATATACAAAGATTTCAACCGTCTACCTGTTCCATTCATTGTTCTACTTGTCGAAAGTTACAAATAATTTCCTTTAAAGGATTTACAATGGGGCTCATTGTTCACTTAAACTTGAAGAACAAAAAATTGGCGAATTGTACTGTTTGGATGCTTTGCATATATGTTTCTTAGACTATATAGAAGCAATATATACAATGATTTCAACAGTCTACCTGTTCCGTTCATTGTTCTACTTGTCGAAAGTTACAAATAATTTCCGTTAAGGGATTAACAATGGGGATCGTAGATTACTTAAACTTGAAGAACAAAAAATTGGCGAATTGTACTGTTTGGATGCTTTGCATATATGTTTCTTAGACTATATAGAAGCAATATATACAATGATTTCAACCGTCTACCTGTTCCATTCATTGTTCTACTTGTCGAAAGTTACAAATAATTTCCGTTAAGGGATTAACAATGGGGATCGTAGTTTACTTAAACTTGAAGAACAAAAAATTGGCGAATTGTACTGTTTGGATGCTTTGCATATATGTTTCTTAGACTATATAGAAGCAATATATACAATGATTTCAACCGTCTACCTGTTCCATTCATTGTTCTACTGGTCGAAAGTTACAAATAATTTCCGTTAAGGGATTAACAATGGGGATCGTAGTTTACTTAAACTTGAAGAACAATAAATTGGCGAATTGTACTGTTTGGATGTTTTGCATATATGTTTCTTAGACTATATAGAAGCAATATATATAAAGACTTCACCCGTCTACCTGTACTATTCATTGTTCTACTTGTAGAAAGTTACAAATAATTTCCATTTCATGATTATCAATGGAGCTCGCTGTTCACTTAAACTTGAAGATCAAAAAATTGGCGAATTGTACTGTTTGGATGCTTTGCATATATGTTTTTTAGACTATATAGAAGCAATATATACAATGATTTCAACAGTCTACCTGTTCCGTTCATTGTTCTACTTGTCGAAAGTTACAAATAATTTCCGTTAAGGGATTAACAATGGGGATCGTAGATTACTTAAACTTGAAGAACAAAAAATTGGCGAATTGTACTGTTTGGATGCTTTGCATATATGTTTCTTAGACTATATAGAAGCAATATATACAATGATTTCAACCGTCTACCTGTTCCATTCATTGTTCTACTTGTCGAAAGTTACAAATAATTTCCGTTAAGGGATTAACAATAGGGATCGTAGTTTACTTAAACTTGAAGAACAAAAAATTGGCGAATTGTACTGTTTGGATGCTTTGCATATATGTTTCTTAGACTATATAGAAGCAATATATACAATGATTTCAACCGTCTACCTGTTCCATTCATTGTTCTACTGGTCGAAAGTTACAAATAATTTCCGTTAAGGGATTAACAATGGGGATCGTAGTTTACTTAAACTTGAAGAACAATAAATTGGCGAATTGTACTGTTTGGATGCTTTGCATATATGTTTCTTAGACTATATAGAAGCAATATATACAAAGATTTCAACCGGCTACCTGTTCCATTCATTGTTCTACTTGTCGAAATTTACAAATAATTTCCGATAAAGGATTAACCATTGGGGCTCGTTGTTCACTTAAACTTGAAGAACAAAAAAGTGGCGAATGGTACTGTTTGGATGCTTTGCATACATGTTTCTTAGACTATATAGAAGCAATATATACAATGATTTCAACCGTCTACCTATTCCATTCATTGTTCTACTTGTCGAAAGTTACAAATAATTTCCGTTAAGGGATTAACAATGGGGATCGTAGTTTACTTAAACTTGAAGAACAAAAAATTGGCGAATTGTACTGTTTGGATGCTTCGTATATATGTTTCTTAGACTATATAGAAGCAATATATACAATGATTTCAACCGTCTACCTGTTCCATTCATTGTTCTACTTGTCGAAAGTTACAAATAATTTCCGATAAAGGATTAACAATGGGGCTCATTGTTCACTTAAACTTGAAAAACAAAAAATTGGCGAATGGTACTGTTTGGATGCTTTGCATATATGTTTCTTAGACTATATAGAAGCAATATATACAAAGATTTCAACCGTCTACCTGTTCCATTCATTGTTCTACTTGTCGAAAGTTACAAATAATTTCCTTTAAAGGATTAACAATGGGGCTCATTGTTCACTTAATCTTGAAGAACAAAAAATTGGCGAATGGTACTGTTTGGATGCTTTGCATATATGTTTCTTAGACTATATAGAAGCAATATATACAAAGATTTCAACCGTCTACCTGTTCGATTCATTGTTCTACTTGTCGAAAATAACAAATAATTTCCTTTAAAGGATTAACAATGGGGCTCATTGTTCACTTAAACTTGAAGAACAAAAAATTGGCGAATTGTACTGTTTGGATGCTTTGCATATATGTTTCTTAGACTATATAGAAGCAATATATACAATGATTTCAACCGTCTACCTGTTCCATTCATTGTTCTACTTGTCGTATGTTACAAATAATTTCCGTTAAGGGATTAACGATGGGGATCGTAGTTTACTTAAACTTGAAGAACAAAAAATTGGCGAATTGTACTGTTTGGATGCTTTGCATACATGTTTCTTAGACTATATAGAAGCAATATATACAATGATTTCAACCGTCTACCTATTCCATTCATTGTTCTACTCGTCGAAAGTTACAAATAATTTCCGTTAAGGGATTAACAATGGGGATCGTAGTTTACTTAAACTTGAAGAACAAAAAATTGGCGAATTGTACTGTTTGGATGCTTCGCATATATGTTTCTTAGACTATATAGAAGCAATATATACAAAGATTTCAACCGTCTACCTGTTCCATTCATTGTTCTACTTGTCGAAAGTTACAAATAATTTCCGATAAAGGATTAACAATGGGGCTCATTGTTCACTTAAACTTGAAAAACAAAAAATTGGCGAATGGTACTGTTTGGATGCTTTGCATATATGTTTCTTAGACTATATAGAAGCAATATATACAAAGATTTCAACCGTCTACCTGTTCCATTCATTGTTCTACTTGTCGAAAGTTACAAATAATTTCCTTTAAAGGATTAACAATGGGGCTCATTGTTCACTTAAACTTGAAGAACAAAAAATTGGCGAATTGTACTGTTTGGATGCTTTGCATATATGTTTCTTAGACTCTATAGAAGCAATATATACAATGATTTCAACCGTCTACCTGTTCCATTCATTGTTCTACTTGTCGAAAGTTACAAATAATTTCCGTTAAGGGATTAACAATGGGGATCGTAGATTACTTAAACTTGAAGAACAAAAAATTGGCGAATTGTACTGTTTGGATGCTTTGCATATATGTTTCTTAGACTATATAGAAGCAATATATACAATGATTTCAACCGTCTACCTGTTCCATTCATTGTTCTACTTGTCGAAAGTTACAAATAATTTCCGTTAAGGGATTAACAATGGGGATCGTAGTTTACTTAAACTTGAAGAACAAAAAATTGGCGAATTGTACTGTTTGGATGCTTTGCATATATGTTTCTTAGACTATATAGAAGCAATATATACAATGATTTCAACCGTCTACCTGTTCCATTCATTGTTCTACTGGTCGAAAGTTACAAATAATTTCCGTTAAGGGATTAACAATGGGGATCGTAGTTTACTTAAACTTGAAGAACAATAAATTGGCGAATTGTACTGTTTGGATGTTTTGCATATATGTTTCTTAGACTATATAGAAGCAATATATATAAAGACTTCACCCGTCTACCTGTACTATTCATTGTTCTACTTGTAGAAAGTTACAAATAATTTCCATTTCATGATTATCAATGGAGCTCGCTGTTCACTTAAACTTGAAGATCAAAAAATTGGCGAATTGTACTGTTTGGATGCTTTGCATATATGTTTTTTAGACTATATAGAAGCAATATATACAATGATTTCAACAGTCTACCTGTTCCGTTCATTGTTCTACTTGTCGAAAGTTACAAATAATTTCCGTTAAGGGATTAACAATGGGGATCGTAGATTACTTAAACTTGAAGAACAAAAAATTGGCGAATTGTACTGTTTGGATGCTTTGCATATATGTTTCTTAGACTATATAGAAGCAATATATACAATGATTTCAACCGTCTACCTGTTCCATTCATTGTTCTACTTGTCGAAAGTTACAAATAATTTCCGTTAAGGGATTAACAATAGGGATCGTAGTTTACTTAAACTTGAAGAACAAAAAATTGGCGAATTGTACTGTTTGGATGCTTTGCATATATGTTTCTTAGACTATATAGAAGCAATATATACAATGATTTCAACCGTCTACCTGTTCCATTCATTGTTCTACTGGTCGAAAGTTACAAATAATTTCCGTTAAGGGATTAACAATGGGGATCGTAGTTTACTTAAACTTGAAGAACAATAAATTGGCGAATTGTACTGTTTGGATGCTTTGCATATATGTTTCTTAGACTATATAGAAGCAATATATACAAAGATTTCAACCGGCTACCTGTTCCATTCATTGTTCTACTTGTCGAAATTTACAAATAATTTCCGATAAAGGATTAACCATTGGGGCTCGTTGTTCACTTAAACTTGAAGAACAAAAAAGTGGCGAATGGTACTGTTTGGATGCTTTGCATACATGTTTCTTAGACTATATAGAAGCAATATATACAATGATTTCAACCGTCTACCTATTCCATTCATTGTTCTACTTGTCGAAAGTTACAAATAATTTCCGTTAAGGGATTAACAATGGGGATCGTAGTTTACTTAAACTTGAAGAACAAAAAATTGGCGAATTGTACTGTTTGGATGCTTCGTATATATGTTTCTTAGACTATATAGAAGCAATATATACAATGATTTCAACCGTCTACCTGTTCCATTCATTGTTCTACTTGTCGAAAGTTACAAATAATTTCCGATAAAGGATTAACAATGGGGCTCATTGTTCACTTAAACTTGAAAAACAAAAAATTGGCGAATGGTACTGTTTGGATGCTTTGCATATATGTTTCTTAGACTATATAGAAGCAATATATACAAAGATTTCAACCGTCTACCTGTTCCATTCATTGTTCTACTTGTCGAAAGTTACAAATAATTTCCTTTAAAGGATTAACAATGGGGCTCATTGTTCACTTAATCTTGAAGAACAAAAAATTGGCGAATGGTACTGTTTGGATGCTTTGCATATATGTTTCTTAGACTATATAGAAGCAATATATACAAAGATTTCAACCGTCTACCTGTTCGATTCATTGTTCTACTTGTCGAAAATAACAAATAATTTCCTTTAAAGGATTAACAATGGGGCTCATTGTTCACTTAAACTTGAAGAACAAAAAATTGGCGAATTGTACTGTTTGGATGCTTTGCATATATGTTTCTTAGACTATATAGAAGCAATATATACAATGATTTCAACCGTCTACCTGTTCCATTCATTGTTCTACTTGTCGTATGTTACAAATAATTTCCGTTAAGGGATTAACGATGGGGATCGTAGTTTACTTAAACTTGAAGAACAAAAAATTGGCGAATTGTACTGTTTGGATGCTTTGCATACATGTTTCTTAGACTATATAGAAGCAATATATACAATGATTTCAACCGTCTACCTATTCCATTCATTGTTCTACTCGTCGAAAGTTACAAATAATTTCCGTTAAGGGATTAACAATGGGGATCGTAGTTTACTTAAACTTGAAGAACAAAAAATTGGCGAATTGTACTGTTTGGATGCTTCGCATATATGTTTCTTAGACTATATAGAAGCAATATATACAAAGATTTCAACCGTCTACCTGTTCCATTCATTGTTCTACTTGTCGAAAGTTACAAATAATTTCCGATAAAGGATTAACAATGGGGCTCATTGTTCACTTAAACTTGAAAAACAAAAAATTGGCGAATGGTACTGTTTGGATGCTTTGCATATATGTTTCTTAGACTATATAGAAGCAATATATACAAAGATTTCAACCGTCTACCTGTTCCATTCATTGTTCTACTTGTCGAAAGTTACAAATAATTTCCTTTAAAGGATTAACAATGGGGCTCATTGTTCACTTAAACTTGAAGAACAAAAAATTGGCGAATTGTACTGTTTGGATGCTTTGCATATATGTTTCTTAGACTCTATAGAAGCAATATATACAATGATTTCAACCGTCTACCTGTTCCATTCATTGTTCTACTTGTCGAAAGTTACAAATAATTTCCGTTAAGGGATTAACAATGGGGATCGTAGTTTACTTAAACTTGAAGAACAAAAAATTGGCGAATTGTACTGTTTGGATGCTTTGCATAGATGTTTCTTAGACTATTTAGAAGCAATATATAGAAAGATTTCACCCGTCTACCTGTACTATCATTGTTCTACTTGTAGAAAGTTACAAATAGTTTCCATTTCATGATTATCAATGGGGCTCGCTGTTCACTTAAACTTGAAGATCAAAAAATTGGCGATTGTTACTGTTTAGTTGCTTTGCATATATGTTTCTTAGATTATATCGAAGCAATATATACAAAGATTTCAACCGTCTACCAGTTCCATTCATTGTTCTACTTGTCGAAAGTTACAAATAATTACCGATAAAGGATTAACCATTAGGGCTCATTGTTCACTTAAACTTGAAGAACAAAAAATTGGCGAATTGTACTATTTGGATGCTTTGCATATATGTTTCTTAGACTATATAGAAGCAATATATACAAAGATTTCAACCGTCTACCTGTTCCATTCATTGTTCTACTTGTCGAAAGTTACAAATAATTTCCGATAAAGGATTAACAATGGGGCTCATTGTTCACTTAAAATTGAAGGACAAAAAATTGGCGAATGGTACTGTTTGGATGCTTTGCGTACATGTTCCTTAGACTATATGGAAGCAATATATACAAGGATTTCAACCGTCTACCTGTTCCATTCATTGTTCTACTTGTCGAAAGTTACAAATAATTTCCGATAAAGGATTAACCATTGGGGCTCCTTGTTCACTTAAACTTGAAGAACAAAAAATTGGCGAATGGTACTGTTTGGATGCTTTGCGTACATGTTTCTTAGACTATATGGAAGCAATATATACAAAGATTTCAACCGTCTACCTGTTCCATTCATTGTTCTACTTGTCGAAATTTACAAATAATTTCCTATAAAGGCTTAACCATTGGGGCTCATAGTTCACTTAAACTTGAAATACAAAAAATTGGCGAAAGGTACTGTTTGGATGCTTGCGTAGATGTTTCTTAGACTATATGGAAGCAATATATACAAAGATTTCAACTGTCTGCGTGTTCCAATCATTGTTCTACTTGTCGAAATTTACAAATAATTTCCTTTAAAGGATTAACATTGGGGCTCATTGTTCACTTAAACTTGAAGAACAAAAAATTGGCGAATGGTACTGTTTAGATGCTTTGCATATATGTTTCTTAGATTATATAGAAGCAATATATACAAAGATGTCAACCGTCTACCTGTTCCATTCATTGTTCTACTTGTCGAAAAGTACAAATAATTTCCGATAAAGGATTAACCATTGGGGTTCATTGTTCACTTAAACTTTAAGAACAAAAAATTGGCGAATGGTACTGTTTGGATGCTTGCGTAGATGTTTCTTAGACTATATGGAAGCAATATATACAAAGATTTCAACCGTCTACGTGTTCCAATCATTGTTCTACTTGTCGAAATTTACAAATAATTTCCTTTAAAGGATTAACAATGGGGCTTGTTGTTCACTTAAACTTGAAGAACAATAAATTGGCGAATTGTACTGTTTGGATGCTTTGCGTACATGTTTCTTAGACTATATGGAAGCAATATATACAAAGATTTCATCCGTCTACGTGTTCCAAGCATTGTTCTACTTGTAGAAAGTTAGAATTAATTTCCGTTAAAGGATTAACAATGGGGCTCGTAGTTCACTTAAACTTGAAGAACAAAAAATTGGCGAATGGTACTGTTTGGATGCTTTGCATATATGTTTCTTACGTTATATAGAAGCAATATATACAAAGATTTCAACCGTCTACCTGTTCCATTCATTGTTCTACTTGTCGAAAGTTACAAATAATTTCCGATAAAGGATTAACCATTGGGGCTCCTTGTTCACTTAAACTTGAAGAACAAAAAATTGGCGAATGGTACTGTTTGGATGCTTTGCGTACATGTTTCTTAGACTATATGGAAGCAATATATACAAAGATTTCAACCGTCTACCTGTTCCATTCATTGTTCTACTTGTCGAAATTTACAAATAATTTCCTATAAAGGATTAACCATTGGGGCTCATAGTTCACTTAAACTTGAAATACAAAAAATTGGCGAAAGGTACTGTTTGGATGCTTGCGTAGATGTTTCTTAGACTATATGGAAGCAATATATACAAAGATTTCAACTGTCTGCGTGTTCCAATCATTGTTCTACTTGTCGAAATTTACAAATAATTTCCTTTAAAGGATTAACAATGGGGCTCGTTGTTCACTTAAACTTGAAGAACAATAAATTGGCGAATTGTACTGTTTGGATGCTTTGCATATATGTTTCATAGACTATATAGAAGCAATATATACGAAGAATTCAACCGTCTACCTGTTCCATTCATTGTTCTACTTGTCGAAAGTTACAAATAATTTCCGATAAAGGATTAACCATTGGGGCTCATTGTTCACTTAAACTTGAAAAACAAAAAATTGGCGAATGGTACTGTTTGGATGCTTTGCATATATGTTTCTTAGACTTTATAGAAGCAATATATACATTGATTTCAACCGTCTACCTGTTCCATTCATTGTTCTACTTGTCGAAATTTACAAATAATTTCCTATAAAGGATTAACAATGGGGCTCGTAGTTCACTTAAACTTGAAGAACAAAAAATTGCCGAATGGTACTGTTTGGATGCTTTGCATATATGTTTCTTAGACTATATAGAAGCAATATATACAAAGATTTCAACCGTCTACCTGTTCCATTCATTGTTCTACTTGTCAAAAGTTACAAATAATTTCCGATAAAGGATTAACAATGGGGCTCATTGTTCACTTAAACTTGAAGGACAAAAAATTGGCGAATTGTACTGTTTGGATGATTTGCATATATGTTTCTTAGACTATATAGAAGCAATATATACAAAGATTTCAACCGTCTACCTGTTCCATTCATTGTTCTACTTGTCGAAAGTTACAAATAATTTCCTTTAAAGGATTTACAATGGGGCTCATTGTTCACTTAAACTTGAAGAACAAAAAATTGGCGAATTGTACTGTTTGGATGCTTTGCATATATGTTTCTTAGACTATATAGAAGCAATATATACAATGATTTCAACAGTCTACCTGTTCCATTCATTGTTCTACTTGTCGAAAGTTACAAATAATTTCCGTTAAGGGATTAACAATGGGGATCGTAGATTACTTAGACTTGAAGAACAAAAAATTGGCGAATTGTACTGTTTGGATGCTTTGCATAGATGTTTCTTAGACTATTTAGAAGCAATATATAGAAAGATTTCACCCGTCTACCTGTACTATTCATTGTTCTACTTGTAGAAATTTACAAATAGTTTCCATTTCATGATTATCAATGGGGCTCGCTGTTCACTTAAACTTGAAGATCAAAAAATTGGCGATTGTTACTGTTTAGTTGCTTTGCATATATGTTTCTTAGATTATATCGAAGCAATATATACAAAGATTTCAACCGTCTACCAGTTCCATTCATTGTTCTACTTGTCGAAAGTTACAAATAATTACCGATAAAGGATTAACCATTGGGGCTCATTGTTCACTTAAACTTGAAGAACAAAAAATTGGCGAATTGTACTGTTTGGATGCTTTGCATATATGTTTCTTAGACTATATAGAAGCAATATATACAAAGATTTCAACCGTCTACCTGTTCCATTCATTGTTCTACTTGTCGAAAGTTACAAATAGTTTCCGATAAAGGATTAACAATGGGACTCATTGTTCACTTAAACTTGAAGGACAAAAAATTGGCGAATTGTACTGTTTGGATGATTTGCATATATGTTTCTTAGACTATATAGAAGCAATATATACAAAGATTTCAACCGTCTACCTGTTCCATTCATTGTTCTACTTGTCGAAAGTTACAAATAATTTCCTTTAAAGGATTTACAATGGGGCTCATTGTTCACTTAAACTTGAAGAACAAAAAATTGGCGAATTGTACTGTTTGGATGCTTTGCACATATGTTTCTTAGACTATATAGAAGCAATATATACAATGATTTCAACAGTCTACCTGTTCAATTCATTCTTCTACTTGTCGAAAGTTACAAATAATTTCCGTTAAGGGATTAACAATGGGGATCGTAGATTACTTAAACTTGAAGAACAAAAAATTGGCGAATTGTACTGTTTGGATGCTTTGCATATATGTTTCTTAGACTATATAGAAGCAATATATATAATGATTTCAACCGTCTACCTGTTCCATTCATTGTTCTACTTGTCGAAATTTACAAATAATTTCCGTTAAGGGATTAACAATGGGGATCGTAGTTTACTTAAACTTGAAGAACAAAAAATAGGCGAATTGTACTGTTTGGATGCTTTGCATAGATGTTTCTTAGACTATTTAGAAGCAATATATAGAAAGATTTCACCCGTCTACCTGTACTATTCATTGTTCTACTTGTAGAAATTTACAAATAGTTTCCATTTCATGATTATCAATGGGGCTCGCTGTTCACTTAAACTTGAAGATCAAAAAATTGGCGATTGTTACTGTTTAGTTGCTTTGCATATATGTTTCTTAGATTATATCGAAGCAATATATACAAAGATTTCAACCGTCTACCAGTTCCATTCATTGTTCTACTTGTCGAAAGTTACAAATAATTACCGATGAAGGATTAACCATTGGGGCTCATTGTTCACTTAAACTTGAAGAACAAAAAATTGGCGAATTGTACTGTTTGGATGCTTTGCATATATGTTTCTTAGACTATATAGAAGCAATATATACAAAGATTTCAACCGTCTACCTGTTCCATTCATTGTTCTACTTGTCGAAAGTTACAAATAATTTCCGATAAAGGATTAACAATGGGGCTCATTGTTCACTTAAACTTGAAGGACAAAAAATTGGCGAATTGTACTGTTTGGATGATTTGCATATATGTTTCTTAGACTATATAGAAGCAATATATACAAAGATTTCAACCGTCTACCTGTTCCATTCATTGTTCTACTTGTCGAAAGTTACAAATAATTTCCTTTAAAGGATTTACAATGGGGCTCATTGTTCACTTAAACTTGAAGAACAAAAAATTGGCGAATTGTACTGTTTGGATGCTTTGCATATATGTTTCTTAGACTATATAGAAGCAATATATACAATGATTTCAACAGTCTACCTGTTCCATTCATTGTTCTACTTGTCGAAAGTTACAAATAATTTCCGTTAAGGGATTAACAATGGGGATCGTAGATTACTTAAACTTGAAGAACAAAAAATTGGCGAATTGTACTGTTTGGATGCTTTGCATATATGTTTCTTAGACTATATAGAAGCAATATATACAATGATTTCAACCGTCTACCTGTTCCATTCATTGTTCTACTTGTCGAAAGTTACAAATAATTTCCGTTAAGGGATTAACAATGGGGATCGTAGTTTACTTAAACTTGAAGAACAAAAAATTGGCGAATTGTACTGTTTGGATGCTTTGCATATATGTTTCTTAGACTATATAGAAGCAATATATACAATGATTTCAACCGTCTACCTGTTCCATTCATTGTTCTACTTGTCGAAAGTTACAAATAATTTCCGTTAAGGGATTAACAATGGGGATCGTAGTTTACTTAAACTTGAAGAACAATAAATTGGCGAATTGTACTGTTTGGATGCTTTGCATATATGTTTCTTAGACTATATAGAAGCAATATATACAAAGATTTCAACCGGCTACCTGTTCCATTCATTGTTCTACTTGTCGAAATTTACAAATAATTTCCGATAAAGGATTAACCATTGGGGCTCGTTGTTCACTTAAACTTGAAGAACAAAAAAGTGGCGAATGGTACTGTTTGGATGCTTTGCATACATGTTTCTTAGACTATATAGAAGCAATATATACAATGATTTCAACCGTCTACCTATTCCATTCATTGTTCTACTTGTCGAAAGTTACAAATAATTTCCGTTAAGGGATTAACAATGGGGATCGTAGTTTACTTAAACTTGAAGAACAAAAAATTGGCGAATTGTACTGTTTGGATGCTTCGCATATATGTTTCTTAGACTATATAGAAGCAATATATACAAAGATTTCAACCGTCTACCTGTTCCATTCATTGTTCTACTTGTCGAAAGTTACAAATAATTTCCGATAAAGGATTAACAATGGGGCTCATTGTTCACTTAAACTTGAAAAACAAAAAATTGGCGAATGGTACTGTTTGGATGCTTTGCATATATGTTTCTTAGACTATATAGAAGCAATATATACAAAGATTTCAACCGTCTACCTGTTCCATTCATTGTTCTACTTGTCGAAAGTTACAAATAATTTCCTTTAAAGGATTAACAATGGGGCTCATTGTTCACTTAATCTTGAAGAACAAAAAATTGGCGAATGGTACTGTTTGGATGCTTTGCATATATGTTTCTTAGACTATATAGAAGCAATATATACAAAGATTTCAACCGTCTACCTGTTCCATTCATTGTTCTACTTGTCGAAAGTTACAAATAATTTCCTTTAAAGGATTAACAATGGGGCTCATTGTTCACTTAAACTTGAAGAACAAAAAATTGGCGAATTGTACTGTTTGGATGCTTTGCATATATGTTTCTTAGACTATATAGAAGCAATATATACAATGATTTCAACCGTCTACCTGTTCCATTCATTGTTCTACTTGTCGTATGTTACAAATAATTTCCGTTAAGGGATTAACGATGGGGATCGTAGTTTACTTAAACTTGAAGAACAAAAAATTGGCGAATTGTACTGTTTGGATGCTTTGCATACATGTTTCTTAGACTATATAGAAGCAATATATACAATGATTTCAACCGTCTACCTATTCCATTCATTGTTCTACTTGTCGAAAGTTACAAATAATTTCCGTTAAGGGATTAACAATGGGGATCGTAGTTTACTTAAACTTGAAGAACAAAAAATTGGCGAATTGTACTGTTTGGATGCTTCGCATATATGTTTCTTAGACTATATAGAAGCAATATATACAAAGATTTCAACCGTCTACCTGTTCCATTCATTGTTCTACTTGTCGAAAGTTACAAATAATTTCCGATAAAGGATTAACAATGGGGCTCATTGTTCACTTAAACTTGAAAAACAAAAAATTGGCGAATGGTACTGTTTGGATGCTTTGCATATATGTTTCTTAGACTATATAGAAGCAATATATACAAAGATTTCAACCGTCTACCTGTTCCATTCATTGTTCTACTTGTCGAAAGTTACAAATAATTTCCTTTAAAGGATTAACAATGGGGCTCATTGTTCACTTAAACTTGAAGAACAAAAAATTGGCGAATTGTACTGTTTGGATGCTTTGCATATATGTTTCTTAGACTCTATAGAAGCAATATATACAATGATTTCAACCGTCTACCTGTTCCATTCATTGTTCTACTTGTCGAAAGTTACAAATAATTTCCGTTAAGGGATTAACAATGGGGATCGTAGTTTACTTAAACTTGAAGAACAAAAGATTGGCGAATTGTACTGTTTGGATGCTTTGCATAGATGTTTCTTAGACTATTTAGAAGCAATATATAGAAAGATTTCACCCGTCTACCTGTACTATTCATTGTTCTACTTGTAGAAAGTTACAAATAGTTTCCATTTCATGATTATCAATGGGGCTCGCTGTTCACTTAAACTTGAAGATCAAAAAATTGGCGATTGTTACTGTTTAGTTGCTTTGCATATATGTTTCTTAGATTATATCGAAGCAATATATACAAAGATTTCAACCGTCTACCAGTTCCATTCATTGTTCTACTTGTCGAAAGTTACAAATAATTACCGATAAAGGATTAACCATTGGGGCTCATTGTTCACTTAAACTTGAAGAACAAAAAATTGGCGAATTGTACTATTTGGATGCTTTGCATATATGTTTCTTAGACTATATAGAAGCAATATATACAAAGATTTCAACCGTCTACCTGTTCCATTCATTGTTCTACTTATCGAAAGTTACAAATAATTTCCGATAAAGGATTAACAATGGGGCTCATTGTTCACTTAAACTTGAAGGACAAAAAATTGGCGAATGGTACTGTTTGGATGCTTTGCGTACATGTTCCTTAGACTATATGGAAGCAATATATACAAGGATTTCAACCGTCTACCTGTTCCATTCATTGTTCTACTTGTCGAAAGTTACAAATAATTTCCGATAAAGGATTAACCATTGGGGCTCCTTGTTCACTTAAACTTGAAGAACAAAAAATTGGCGAATGGTACTGTTTGGATGCTTTGCGTACATGTTTCTTAGACTATATGGAAGCAATATATACAAAGATTTCAACCGTCTACCTGTTCCATTCATTGTTCTACTTGTCGAAATTTACAAATAATTTCCTATAAAGGATTAACCATTGGGGCTCATAGTTCACTTAAACTTGAAATACAAAAAATTGGCGAAAGGTACTGTTTGGATGCTTGCGTAGATGTTTCTTAGACTATATGGAAGCAATATATACAATGATTTCAACTGTCTGCGAATTCCAATCATTGTTCTACTTGTCGAAATTTACAAATAATTTCCTTTAAAGGATTAACAATGGGGCTCGTTGTTCACTTAAACTTGAAGAACAATAAATTGGCGAATTGTACTGTTTGGATGCTTTGCATATATGTTTCATAGACTATATAGAAGCAATATATACGAAGAATTCAACCGTCTACCTGTTCCATTCATTGTTCTACTTGTCGAAAGTTACAAATAATTTCCGATAAAGGATTAACCATTGGGGCTCATTGTTCACTTAAACTTGAAGAACAAAAAATTGGCGAATGGTACTGTTTAGATGCTTTGCATATATGTTTCTTAGATTATATAGAAGCAATATATACAAAGATGTCAACCGTCTACCTGTTCCATTCATTGTTCTACTTGTCGAAAAGTACAAATAATTTCCGATAAAGGATTAACCATTGGGGTTCATTGTTCACTTAAACTTTAAGAACAAAAAATTGGCGAATGGTACTGTTTGGATGCTTGCGTAGATGTTTCTTAGACTATATGGAAGCAATATATACAAAGATTTCAACCGTCTACGTGTTCCAATCATTGTTCTACTTGTCGAAATTTACAAATAATTTCCTTTAAAGGATTAACAATGGGGCTTGTTGTTCACTTAAACTTGAAGAACAATAAATTGGCGAATTGTACTGTTTGGATGCTTTGCGTACATGTTTCTTAGACTATATGGAAGCAATATATACAAAGATTTCATCCGTCTACGTGTTCCAAGCATTGTTCTACTTGTAGAAAGTTAGAATTAATTTCCGTTAAAGGATTAACAATGGGGCTCGTAGTTCACTTAAACTTGAAGAACAAAAAATTGGCGATTGTTACTGTTTAGATGCTTTGCATATATGTTTCTTAGATTATATAGAAGCAATATATACAAAGATGTCAACCGTCTACCTGTTCCATTCATTGTTCTACTTGTCGAAAATTACAAATAATTTCCGATAAAGGATTAACCATTGGGGCTCATTGTTCACTTAAACTTGAAGAACAAAAAATTGGCGAATGGTACTGTTTGGACGCTTTGCGTACATGTTTCTTAGACTATATGGAAGCAATATATACAAAGATTTCAACCGTCTACCTGTTCGATTCATTGTTCTACTTGTCGAAATTTACAAATAATTTCCTTTAAAGGATTAACAATGGGGCTCGTAGTTCACTTAAACTTGAAGAACAAAAAATTGGCGAATGGTACTGTTTGGATGCTTTGCATATATGTTTCTTACGTTATATAGAAGCAATATATACAAAGATTTCAACCGTCTACCTGTTCCATTCATTGTTCTACTTGTCGAAAGTTACAAATAATTTCCGATAAAGGATTAACCATTGGGGCTCCTTGTTCACTTAAACTTGAAGAACAAAAAATTGGCGAATGGTACTGTTTGGATGCTTTGCGTACATGTTTCTTAGACTATATGGAAGCAATATATACAAAGATTTCAACCGTCTACCTGTTCCATTCATTGTTCTACTTGTCGAAATTTACAAATAATTTCCTATAAAGGATTAACCATTGGGGCTCATAGTTCACTTAAACTTGAAATACAAAAAATTGGCGAAAGGTACTGTTTGGATGCTTGCGTAGATGTTTCTTAGACTATATGGAAGCAATATATACAAAGATTTCAACTGTCTGCGTGTTCCAATCATTGTTCTACTTGTCGAAATTTACAAATAATTTCCTTTAAAGGATTAACAATGGGGCTCGTTGTTCACTTAAACTTGAAGAACAATAAATTGGCGAATTGTACTGTTTGGATGCTTTGCATATATGTTTCATAGACTATATAGAAGCAATATATACGAAGAATTCAACCGTCTACCTGTTCCATTCATTGTTCTACTTGTCGAAAGTTACAAATAATTTCCGATAAAGGATTAACCATTGGGGCTCACTGTTCACTTAAACTTGAAAAACAAAAAATTGGCGAATGGTACTGTTTGGATGCTTTGCATATATGTTTCTTAGACTATATAGAAGCAATATATACAAAGATTTCAAGCGTCTACCTGTTCCATTCATTGTTCTACTTGTCGAAAGTTACAAATAATTTCCGATAAAGGATTAACCATTGGGGCTCCTTGTTCACTTAAACTTGAAGAACAAAAAATTGGCGAATGGTACTGTTTGGATGCTTTGCGTACATGTTTCTTAGACTATATGGAAGCAATATATACAAAGATTTCAACCGTCTACCTGTTCCATTCATTGTTCTACTTGTCGAAATTTACAAATAATTTCCTATAAAGGATTAACCATTGGGGCTCATAGTTCACTTAAACTTGAAATACAAAAAATTGGCGAAAGGTACTGTTTGGATGCTTGCGTAGATGTTTCTTAGACTATATGGAAGCAATATATACAAAGATTTCAACTGTCTGCGTGTTCCAATCATTGTTCTACTTGTCGAAATTTACAAATAATTTCCTTTAAAGGATTAACAATGGGGCTCGTTGTTCACTTAAACTTGAAGAACAATAAATTGGCGAATTGTACTGTTTGGATGCTTTGCATATATGTTTCATAGACTATATAGAAGCAATATATACGAAGAATTCAACCGTCTACCTGTTCCATTCATTGTTCTACTTGTCGAAAGTTACAAATAATTTCCGATAAAGGATTAACCATTGGGGCTCATTGTTCACTTAAACTTGAAAAACAAAAAATTGGCGAATGGTACTGTTTGGATGCTTTGCATATATGTTTCTTAGACTTTATAGAAGCAATATATACATTGATTTCAACCGTCTACCTGTTCCATTCATTGTTCTACTTGTCGAAATTTACAAATAATTTCCTATAAAGGATTAACAATGGGGCACGTAGTTCACTTAAACTTGAAGAACAAAAAATTGCCGAATGGTACTGTTTGGATGCTTTGCATATATGTTTCTTAGACTATATAGAAGCAATATATACATTGATTTCAACCGGCTACCTGTTCCATTCATTGTTCTACTTGTCGCAAGTTACAAATAATTTCCGTTAAAGTATTAACAATGGGGCTCGTAGTTCACTTAAACTTGAAGATCAAATAATTGGCGAATTGTACTGTTTGGACGCTTTGCATATATGTTTCTTAGACTATATAGAAGCAATATATACAATGATTTCAACAGTCTACCTGTTCCATTCATTGTTCTACTTGTCGAAATTTACAAATAATTTCCTTTAAAGGATTAACAATGGGGCTCGTAGTTCACTTAAACTTGAAGAACAAAAAATTGGCGAATGGTACTGTTTGGATGCTTTGCATATATGTTTCTTAGATTATATAGAAGCAATATATACAAAGATTTCAACCGTCTACCTGTTCCATTCATTGTTCTACTTGTCGAAATTTACAAATAATTTCCTTTAAAGGATTAACAATGGGGCTCGTTGTTCACTTAAACTTGAAGAAAAATAAATTGGCGAATTGTACTGTTTGGATGCTTTGCATATATGCTTCTTAGACTATATAGAAGCAATATATACAAAGATTTCAACCGTCCACCTGTTCCATTCATTGTTCTACTTGTCGAAAGTTACAAATAATTTCCGATAAAGGATTAACAATGGGGCTCATTGTTCACTTAAACTTGAAGGACAAAAAATTGGAGAATGGTACTGTTTGGATTCTTTGCATATATATTTCTTAGACTATATGGAAGCAATATATACAAAGATTTCAACCGTCTACGTGTTCCAATCATTGTTCTACTTGTAGAAAGTTACAATTAATTTCCGTTAAAGGATTAACAATGGGGCTCGTAGTTCACTTAAACTTGAAGAACAAAAAATTGGCGAATGGTACTGTTTGGATGCTTTGCGTACATGTTTCTGAGACTATATGGAAGCAATATATACAAAGATTTCAACCGTCTACGTGTTCCAATCATTGTTCTACTTGTCGAAATTTACAAATAATTTCCTTTAAAGGATTAACAATGGGGCTCGTTGTTCACTTAAACTTGAAGAACAAAAAAGTGGCGAATGGTACTGTTTGGATGCTTTGCATATATGTTTCTTAGACTATATAGACGCAATATATACAAGGATTTCAACCGTCTACCTGTTCCATTCATTGTTCTACTTGTCGAAAGTTACAAATAATTACGGATAAAGGATTAACCATTGGGGCTCATTGTTCACTTAAACTGGGAGAACAAAAAATTGGCGAATTGTACTGTTTGGATGCTTTGCATATATGTTTCTTAGACTATATAGAAGCAATATATACAAAGATTTCAAGCGTCTACCTGTTCCATTCATTGTTCTACTTGTCGAAATTTACAAATAATTTCCTTTAAAGGATTAACAATGGGGCTCGTAGTTCACTTAAACTTGAAGAACAAAAAATTGGCGAATGGTACTGTTTGGATGCTTGCGTAGATGTTTCTTAGACTATATGGAAGCAATATATACAAAGATTTCATCCGTCTACGTGTTCCAAGCATTGTTCTACTTGTAGAAAGTTAGAATTAATTTCCGTTAAAGGATTAACAATGGGGCTCGTAGTTCACTTAATCTTGAAGAACAAAAAATTGGCGATTGTTACTGTTTAGATGCTTTGCATATATGTTTCTTAGATTATATAGAAGCAATATATACAAAGATGTCAACCGTCTACCTGTTCCATTCATTGTTCTACTTGTCGAAAAGTACAAATAATTTCCGATAAAGGATTAACCATTGGGGCTCATTGTTCACTTAAATTTTAAGAACAAAAAATTGGCGAATGGTACTGTTTGGATGCTTGCGTAGATGTTTCTTAGACTATATGGAAGCAATATATACAAAGATTTCAACCGTCTACGTGTTCCAATCATTGTTCTACTTGTCGAAATTTACAAATAATTTCCTTTAAAGGATTAACAATGGGGCTCGTTGTTCACTTAAACTTGAAGAACAATAAATTGGCGAATTGTACTGTTTGGATGCTTTGCGTACATGTTTCTTAGACTATATGGAAGCAATATATAGAAAGATTTCATCCGTCTACGTGTTCCAAGCATTGTTCTACTTGTAGAAAGTTAGAATTAATTTCCGTTAAAGGATTAACAATGGGGCTCGTAGTTCACTTAAACTTGAAGAACAAAAAATTGGCGATTGTTACTGTTTAGATGCTTTGCATATATGTTTCTTAGATTATATAGAAGCAATATATACAAAGATGTCAACCGTCTACCTGTTCCATTCATTCTTCTACTTGTCGAAAATTACAAATAATTTCCGATAAAGGATTAACCATTGGGGCTCATTGTTCACTTAAACTTGAAGAACAAAAAATTGGCGAATGGTACAGTTTGGATGCTTTGCGTACATGTTTCTTAGACTATATGGAAGCAATATATACAAAGATTTCAACCGTCTACCTGTTCCATTCATTGTTCTACTTGTCGAAATTTACAAATAATTTCCTTTAAAGGATTAACAATGGGGCTCGTAGTTCACTTAAACTTGAAGAATAAAAAGTTGGCGAATGGTACTGTTTGGATGCTTTGCATATATGTTTCTTAGACTATATAGAAGCAATATATACAAAGATTTCAACCGTCTACCTGTTCCATTCATTGTTCTACTTGTCGAAAGTTACAAATAATTTCCGATAAAGGATTAACAATGGGGCTCATTGTTCACTTAAACTTGAAAAACAAAAAATTGGCGAATGGTACTGTTTGGATGCTTTGCATATATGTTTCTTAGACTATATAGAAGCAATATATACAAAGATTTCAACCGTCTACCTGTTCCATTCATTGTTCTACTTGTCGAAAGTTACAAATAATTTCCGATAAAGGATTAACAATGGGGCTCATTGTTCACTTAAACTTGAAAAACAAAAAATTGGCGAATGGTACTGTTTGCATGCTTTGCATATATGTTTCTTAGACTATATAGAAGCAATATATACAAAGATTTCAACCGTCTACCTGTTCCATTCATTGTTCTACTTGTCGAAAGTTACAAATAATTTCCGTTAAGGGATTAACAATGGGGATCGTAGTTTACTTAAACTTGAAGAACAAAAAATTGGCGAATTGTACTGATTGGATGCTTTGCATAGATGTTTCTTAGACTATTTAGAAGCAATATATAGAAAGATTTCACCCGTCTACCTGTACTATTCATTGTTCTACTTGTAGAAAGTTACAAATAGTTTCCATTTCATGATTATCAATGGGGCTCGCTGTTCACTTAAACTTGAAGATCAAAAAATTGGCGATTGTTACTGTGTAGTTGCTTTGCATATATGTTTCTTAGATTATATCGAAGCAATATATACAAAGATTTCAACCGTCTACCAGTTCCATTCATTGTTCTACTTGTCGAAAGTTACAAATAATTACCGATAAAGGATTAACCATTGGGGCTCATTGTTCACTTAAACTTGAAGAACAAAAAATTGGCGAATTGTACTGTTTGGATGCTTTGCATATATGTTTCTTAGACTATATAGAAGCAATATATACAAAGATTTCAACCGTCTACCTGTTCCATTCATTGTTCTACTTGTCGAAAGTTACAAATAATTTCCGATAAAGGATTAACAATGGGGCTCATTGTTCACTTAAACTTGAAGGACAAAAAATTGGCGAATGGTACTGTTTGGATGCTTTGCGTACATGTTCCTTAGACTATATGGAAGCAATATATACAAGGATTTCAACCGTCTACCCGTTCCATTCATTGTTCTACTTGTCGAAAGTTACAAATAATTTCCGATAAAGGATTAACAATGGGGCTCGTTGTTCACTTAAACTTGAAGAAAGAAAAATTGGCGAATGGTACTGTTTGGATGCTTTGCATATATGTTTCTTAGACTATATAGACGCAATATATACAAAGATTTCAACCGTCTACCTGTTCCATTCATTGTTCTACTTGTCGGAATTTACAAATAATTTCCGATAAAGGATTAACCATTGGGACTCGTTGTTCACTTAAACTTGAAGAACAAAAAATTGGCGAATGGTACTGTTTGGATGCTTTGCATATATGTTTCTTAGACTATATAGAAGCAATATATACAATGATTTCAACCGTCTACATGATCCATTCATTGTTCTACTTGTCGATATTTACAAATAATTTCCTTTAAAGGATTAACAATTGGGCTCGTAGTTCACTTAAACTTGGAGAACAAAAAATTGGCGAATTGTACTGTTTGTATACTTTGCATATATGTTTCTTAGACTATTTAGAAGCAATATATAGAAAGATTTCACCCGTCTACCTGTACTATTCATTGTTCTACTTGTAGAAAGTTACAAATAATTTCCATTTCATGATTATCAATGGGGCTCGCTGTTCACTTAAACTTGAGAATCAAAAAATTGGCGAATGGTACTGTTTGGATGCTTTGCGTACATGTTTCTTAGACTATATGGAAGCAACATATACATTGATTTCAACCGTCTACCTGTTCCATTCATTGTTCTACTTGTCGAAATTTGCAAATAATTTCCTTTAAAGGATTAACAATGGGGCTCGTAGTTCACTTAAACTTGAAGAACAAAAAATTGGCGAATGGTACTGTTTGGATGCTTTGCGTACATGTTTCCTAGACTATATGGAAGCAATATATACCAGGATTTCAACCGTCTACCTGTTCCATTCATTGTTCTACTTGTCGAAAGTTACAAATAATTACCGATAAAGGATTAACCATTGGGGCTCATTGTTCACTTAAACTTGAAGAACAAGAAATTGGCGAATTGTACTGTTTGGATGCTTTGCATATATGTTTCTTAGACTATGTAGAAGCAATATATACATTGATTTCAACCGTCTACCTGTTCCTTTCATTGTTCTACTTGTCGAAAGTTACAAATAATTTCCGATAAAGGATTAACCATTGGGGCTCGTTGTTCACTTAAACTTGAAGAAAGAAAAATTGGCGAATGGTACTGTTTGGATGCTTTGCATATATGTTTCTTAGACTATATAGAAGCAATATATACATTGATTTCAACCGGCTACCTGTTCCATTCATTGTTCTACTTGTCGAAAGTTACAAATAATTTCCGATAAAGGATTAACCATTGGGGCTCGTTGTTCACTTAAACTTGAAGAACAAAAAATTGGCGAATTGTACTGTTTGGATGCTTTGCATATATGTTTCTTAGACTATTTAGAAGCAATATATAGAAAGATTTCAACCGTCTACGTGTTCCAATCATTGTTCTACTTGTCGAAATTTACAAATAATTTCCATTAAAGGATTAACAATGGGGCTCGTTGTTCACTTAAACTTGAAGAACAATAAATTGGCGAATTGTACTGTTTGGATGCTTTGCATATATGTTTCTTAGACTATATAAAAGCAATATATACAAAGAATTCAACCGTCTACCTGTTCCATTCATTGTTCTACTTGTCGAAAGTTACAAATAATTTCCGATAAAGGATTAACAATGGGGCTCGTTGTTCACTTAAACTTGAAGAACAATAAATTGGCGAATTGTACTGTTTGGATGCTTTGCGTATATGTTTCTTAGACTATATAGAAGCAATATATACGAAGAATTCAACCGTCTACCTGTTCCATTCATTGTTCTACTTGTCGAAAGTTACAAATAATTTCCGATAAAGGATTAACAATGGGGCTCGTTGTTCACTTAAACTTGAAGAACAATAAATTGGCGAATTGTACTGTTTGGATGCTTTGCGTATATGTTTCTTAGACTATATAGAAGCAATATATACGAAGAATTCAACCGTCTAACTGTTCCATTCATTGTTCTACTTGTCGAAAGTTACAAATAATTTCCGATAAAGGATTAACCATTGGGGCTCATTGTTCACTTAAACTTGAAAAACATAAAATTGGCGAATTGTACTCTTTTGATGCTTTGCATAGATGTTTCTTAGACTATTTAGAAGCAATATATACAAAGATTTCAACCGTCTACGTGTTCCAATCATTGTTCTACTTGTAGAAAGTTACAATTAATTTCCGTTAAAGGATTAACAATGGGGCACGTAGTTCACTTAAACTTGAAGAACAAAAAATTGGCGAATGGTACTGTTTGGATGCTTTGCGTACATGTTTCTGAGACTATATGGAAGCAATATATACAAAGATTTCAACCGTCTACCTGTTCCATTCATTGTTCTACTTGTCGAAAATTACAAATAATTTCCGAAAAAGGATTAACCATTGGGGCTCATTGTTCACTTAAACTTGAAAAACAAAAAATTGGCGAATTGTACTCTTTTGATGCTTTGCATAGATGTTTCTTAGACTATTTAGAAGCAATATATAGAAAGATTTCACCCGTCTACCTGTACTATTCATTGTTCTACTTGTAGAAAGTTACAAATAGTTTCCATTTCATGATTATCAATGGGGCTCGCTGTTCACTTAAACTTGAAGATCAAACAATTGGCGATTGTGACTGTTTAGATGCTTTGCATATAGGTTTCTTAGACTATATAGAAGCAATATATACATTGATTTCAACCGTCTACCTGTTCCTTTCATTGTTCTACTTGTCGAAAGTTACAAATAATTTCCGATAAAGGATTAACCATTGGGGCTCGTTGTTCACTTAAACTTGAAGAAAGAAAAATTGGCGAATGGTACTGTTTGGATGCTTTGCATATATGTTTCTTAGACTATATAGAAGCAATATATACATTGATTTCAACCGGCTACCTGTTCCATTCATTGTTCTACTTGTCGAATGTTACAATTAATTTCCGTTAAGGGATTAACAATGGGGATCGTAGTTTACTTAAACTTGAAGAACAAAAAATTGGCGAATGGTACTGTTTGGATGCTTTGCATATATGTTTCTTAGACTATATAGAAGCAACATATACAAAGATTTCAACCGTCTACCTGTTCCATTCATTGTTCTACTTGTCGAAAGTTACAAATAATTTCCGATAAAGGATTAACAATGGGGCTCATTGTTCACTTAAACTTGAAGAACAAAAAAGTGGCGAATGGTACTGTTTGGATGCTTTGCATACATGTTTCTTAGACTATATAGAAGCAATATATACAATGATTTCAACCGTCTACCTATTCCATTCATTGTTCTACTTGTCGAAAGTTACAAATAATTTCCGTTAAGGGATTAACAATGGGGATCGTAGATTACTTAAACTTGAAGAACAAAAAATTGGCGAATTGTACTGTTTGGATGCTTCGCATATATGTTTCTTAGACTATATAGAAGCAATATATACAAAGATTTCAACCGTCTACCTGTTCCATTCATTGTTCTACTTGTCGAAAGTTACAAATAATTTCCGATAAAGGATTAACAATGGGGCTCATTGTTCACTTAAACTTGAAAAACAAAAAATTGGCGAATGGTACTGTTTGGATGCTTTGCATATATGTTTCTTAGACTATATAGAAGCAATATATACAAAGATTTCAACCGTCTACCTGTTCCATTCATTGTTGTACTTGTCGAAAGTTACAAATAATTTCCTTTAAAGGATTAACAATGGGGCTCATTGTTCACTTAATCTTGAAGAACAAAAAATTGGCGAATGGTACTGTTTGGATGCTTTGCATATATGTTTCTTAGACTATATAGAAGCAATATATACAAAGATTTCAACCGTCTACCTGTTCGATTCATTGTTCTACTTGTCGAAAGTTACAAATAATTTCCGATAAAGGATTAACCATTGGGGCTCGTTGTTCACTTAAACTTGAAGAAAGAAAAATTGGCGAATGGTACTGTTTGGATGCTTTGCATATATGTTTCTTAGACTATATAGAAGCAATATATACATTGATTTCAACCGGCTACCTGTTCCATTCATTGTTCTACTTGTCGAATGTTACAATTAATTTCCGTTAAGGGATTAACAATGGGGATCGTAGTTTACTTAAACTTGAAGAACAAAAAATTGGCGAATGGTACTGTTTGGATGCTTTGCATATATGTTTCTTAGACTATATAGAAGCAACATATACAAAGATTTCAACCGTCTACCTGTTCCATTCATTGTTCTACTTGTCGAAAGTTACAAATAATTTCCGATAAAGGATTAACAATGGGGCTCATTGTTCACTTAAACTTGAAGAACAAAAAAGTGGCGAATGGTACTGTTTGGATGCTTTGCATACATGTTTCTTAGACTATATAGAAGCAATATATACAATGATTTCAACCGTCTACCTGTTCCATTCATTGTTCTACTTGTCGAAATTTACAAATAATTTCCTTTAAAGGATTAACAATGGGGCTCGTTGTTCACTTAAACTTGAAGAAAAATAAATTGGCGAATTGTACTGTTTGGATGCTTTGCATATATGCTTCTTAGACTATATAGAAGCAATATATACAAAGATTTCAACCGTCCACCTGTTCCATTCATTGTTCTACTTGTCGAAAGTTACAAATAATTTCCGATAAAGGATTAACAATGGGGCTCATTGTTCACTTAAACTTGAAGGACAAAAAATTGGAGAATGGTACTGTTTGGATTCTTTGCATATATATTTCTTAGACTATATGGAAGCAATATATACAAAGATTTCAACCGTCTACGTGTTCCAATCATTGTTCTACTTGTAGAAAGTTACAATTAATTTCCGTTAAAGGATTAACAATGGGGCTCGTAGTTCACTTAAACTTGAAGAACAAAAAATTGGCGAATGGTACTGTTTGGATGCTTTGCGTACATGTTTCTGAGACTATATGGAAGCAATATATACAAAGATTTCAACCGTCTACGTGTTCCAATCATTGTTCTACTTGTCGAAATTTACAAATAATTTCCTTTAAAGGATTAACAATGGGGCTCGTTGTTCACTTAAACTTGAAGAACAAAAAAGTGGCGAATGGTACTGTTTGGATGCTTTGCATATATGTTTCTTAGACTATATAGACGCAATATATACAAGGATTTCAACCGTCTACCTGTTCCATTCATTGTTCTACTTGTCGAAAGTTACAAATAATTACGGATAAAGGATTAACCATTGGGGCTCATTGTTCACTTAAACTGGGAGAACAAAAAATTGGCGAATTGTACTGTTTGGATGCTTTGCATATATGTTTCTTAGACTATATAGAAGCAATATATACAAAGATTTCAAGCGTCTACCTGTTCCATTCATTGTTCTACTTGTCGAAATTTACAAATAATTTCCTTTAAAGGATTAACAATGGGGCTCGTAGTTCACTTAAACTTGAAGAACAAAAAATTGGCGAATGGTACTGTTTGGATGCTTGCGTAGATGTTTCTTAGACTATATGGAAGCAATATATACAAAGATTTCATCCGTCTACGTGTTCCAAGCATTGTTCTACTTGTAGAAAGTTAGAATTAATTTCCGTTAAAGGATTAACAATGGGGCTCGTAGTTCACTTAATCTTGAAGAACAAAAAATTGGCGATTGTTACTGTTTAGATGCTTTGCATATATGTTTCTTAGATTATATAGAAGCAATATATACAAAGATGTCAACCGTCTACCTGTTCCATTCATTGTTCTACTTGTCGAAAAGTACAAATAATTTCCGATAAAGGATTAACCATTGGGGCTCATTGTTCACTTAAATTTTAAGAACAAAAAATTGGCGAATGGTACTGTTTGGATGCTTGCGTAGATGTTTCTTAGACTATATGGAAGCAATATATACAAAGATTTCAACCGTCTACGTGTTCCAATCATTGTTCTACTTGTCGAAATTTACAAATAATTTCCTTTAAAGGATTAACAATGGGGCTCGTTGTTCACTTAAACTTGAAGAACAATAAATTGGCGAATTGTACTGTTTGGATGCTTTGCGTACATGTTTCTTAGACTATATGGAAGCAATATATAGAAAGATTTCATCCGTCTACGTGTTCCAAGCATTGTTCTACTTGTAGAAAGTTAGAATTAATTTCCGTTAAAGGATTAACAATGGGGCTCGTAGTTCACTTAAACTTGAAGAACAAAAAATTGGCGATTGTTACTGTTTAGATGCTTTGCATATATGTTTCTTAGATTATATAGAAGCAATATATACAAAGATGTCAACCGTCTACCTGTTCCATTCATTCTTCTACTTGTCGAAAATTACAAATAATTTCCGATAAAGGATTAACCATTGGGGCTCATTGTTCACTTAAACTTGAAGAACAAAAAATTGGCGAATGGTACAGTTTGGATGCTTTGCGTACATGTTTCTTAGACTATATGGAAGCAATATATACAAAGATTTCAACCGTCTACCTGTTCCATTCATTGTTCTACTTGTCGAAATTTACAAATAATTTCCTTTAAAGGATTAACAATGGGGCTCGTAGTTCACTTAAACTTGAAGAATAAAAAATTGGCGAATGGTACTGTTTGGATGCTTTGCATATATGTTTCTTAGACTATATAGAAGCAATATATACAAAGATTTCAACCGTCTACCTGTTCCATTCATTGTTCTACTTGTCGAAAGTTACAAATAATTTCCGATAAAGGATTAACAATGGGGCTCATTGTTCACTTAAACTTGAAAAACAAAAAATTGGCGAATGGTACTGTTTGGATGCTTTGCATATATGTTTCTTAGACTATATAGAAGCAATATATACAAAGATTTCAACCGTCTACCTGTTCCATTCATTGTTCTACTTGTCGAAAGTTACAAATAATTTCCGATAAAGGATTAACAATGGGGCTCATTGTTCACTTAAACTTGAAAAACAAAAAATTGGCGAATGGTACTGTTTGCATGCTTTGCATATATGTTTCTTAGACTATATAGAAGCAATATATACAAAGATTTCAACCGTCTACCTGTTCCATTCATTGTTCTACTTGTCGAAAGTTACAAATAATTTCCGTTAAGGGATTAACAATGGGGATCGTAGTTTACTTAAACTTGAAGAACAAAAAATTGGCGAATTGTACTGATTGGATGCTTTGCATAGATGTTTCTTAGACTATTTAGAAGCAATATATAGAAAGATTTCACCCGTCTACCTGTACTATTCATTGTTCTACTTGTAGAAAGTTACAAATAGTTTCCATTTCATGATTATCAATGGGGCTCGCTGTTCACTTAAACTTGAAGATCAAAAAATTGGCGATTGTTACTGTGTAGTTGCTTTGCATATATGTTTCTTAGATTATATCGAAGCAATATATACAAAGATTTCAACCGTCTACCAGTTCCATTCATTGTTCTACTTGTCGAAAGTTACAAATAATTACCGATAAAGGATTAACAATGGGGCTCATTGTTCACTTAAACTTGAAGGACAAAAAATTGGCGAATGGTACTGTTTGGATGCTTTGCGTACATGTTCCTTAGACTATATGGAAGCAATATATACAAGGATTTCAACCGTCTACCCGTTCCATTCATTGTTCTACTTGTCGAAAGTTACAAATAATTTCCGATAAAGGATTAACAATGGGGCTCGTTGTTCACTTAAACTTGAAGAAAGAAAAATTGGCGAATGGTACTGTTTGGATGCTTTGCATATATGTTTCTTAGACTATATAGACGCAATATATACAAAGATTTCAACCGTCTACCTGTTCCATTCATTGTTCTACTTGTCGGAATTTACAAATAATTTCCGATAAAGGATTAACCATTGGGACTCGTTGTTCACTTAAACTTGAAGAACAAAAAATTGGCGAATGGTACTGTTTGGATGCTTTGCATATATGTTTCTTAGACTATATAGAAGCAATATATACAATGATTTCAACCGTCTACATGATCCATTCATTGTTCTACTTGTCGATATTTACAAATAATTTCCTTTAAAGGATTAACAATTGGGCTCGTAGTTCACTTAAACTTGGAGAACAAAAAATTGGCGAATTGTACTGTTTGTATACTTTGC
The DNA here is from genome assembly GCA_963989415.1 of Cerceris ruficornis. NCBI lineage: Eukaryota > Metazoa > Arthropoda > Insecta > Hymenoptera > Crabronidae > Cerceris > Cerceris ruficornis. The sequence continues at coordinate 316,601 of CAXDIW010000500.1, read as the reverse complement.
ATATATGTTTCTTAGACTATTTAGAAGCAATATATAGAAAGATTTCACCCGTCTACCTGTACTATTCATTGTTCTACTTGTAGAAAGTTACAAATAATTTCCATTTCATGATTATCAATGGGGCTCGCTGTTCACTTAAACTTGAGAATCAAAAAATTGGCGAATGGTACTGTTTGGATGCTTTGCGTACATGTTTCTTAGACTATATGGAAGCAACATATACATTGATTTCAACCGTCTACCTGTTCCATTCATTGTTCTACTTGTCGAAATTTGCAAATAATTTCCTTTAAAGGATTAACAATGGGGCTCGTAGTTCACTTAAACTTGAAGAACAAAAAATTGGCGAATGGTACTGTTTGGATGCTTTGCGTACATGTTTCTTAGACTATATGGAAGCAATATATACCAGGATTTCAACCGTCTACCTGTTCCATTCATTGTTCTACTTGTCGAAAGTTACAAATAATTACCGATAAAGGATTAACCATTGGGGCTCATTGTTCACTTAAACTTGAAGAACAAGAAATTGGCGAATTGTACTGTTTGGATGCTTTGCATATATGTTTCTTAGACTATGTAGAAGCAATATATACATTGATTTCAACCGTCTACCTGTTCCTTTCATTGTTCTACTTGTCGAAAGTTACAAATAATTTCCGATAAAGGATTAACCATTGGGGCTCGTTGTTCACTTAAACTTGAAGAAAGAAAAATTGGCGAATGGTACTGTTTGGATGCTTTGCATATATGTTTCTTAGACTATATAGAAGCAATATATACATTGATTTCAACCGGCTACCTGTTCCATTCATTGTTCTACTTGTCGAAAGTTACAAATAATTTCCGATAAAGGATTAACCATTGGGGCTCGTTGTTCACTTAAACTTGAAGAACAAAAAATTGGCGAATTGTACTGTTTGGATGCTTTGCATATATGTTTCTTAGACTATTTAGAAGCAATATATAGAAAGATTTCAACCGTCTACGTGTTCCAATCATTGTTCTACTTGTCGAAATTTACAAATAATTTCCATTAAAGGATTAACAATGGGGCTCGTTGTTCACTTAAACTTGAAGAACAATAAATTGGCGAATTGTACTGTTTGGATGCTTTGCATATATGTTTCTTAGACTATATAAAAGCAATATATACAAAGAATTCAACCGTCTACCTGTTCCATTCATTGTTCTACTTGTCGAAAGTTACAAATAATTTCCGATAAAGGATTAACAATGGGGCTCGTTGTTCACTTAAACTTGAAGAACAATAAATTGGCGAATTGTACTGTTTGGATGCTTTGCGTATATGTTTCTTAGACTATATAGAAGCAATATATACGAAGAATTCAACCGTCTACCTGTTCCATTCATTGTTCTACTTGTCGAAAGTTACAAATAATTTCCGATAAAGGATTAACAATGGGGCTCGTTGTTCACTTAAACTTGAAGAACAATAAATTGGCGAATTGTACTGTTTGGATGCTTTGCGTATATGTTTCTTAGACTATATAGAAGCAATATATACGAAGAATTCAACCGTCTAACTGTTCCATTCATTGTTCTACTTGTCGAAAGTTACAAATAATTTCCGATAAAGGATTAACCATTGGGGCTCATTGTTCACTTAAACTTGAAAAACATAAAATTGGCGAATTGTACTCTTTTGATGCTTTGCATAGATGTTTCTTAGACTATTTAGAAGCAATATATACAAAGATTTCAACCGTCTACGTGTTCCAATCATTGTTCTACTTGTAGAAAGTTACAATTAATTTCCGTTAAAGGATTAACAATGGGGCACGTAGTTCACTTAAACTTGAAGAACAAAAAATTGGCGAATGGTACTGTTTGGATGCTTTGCGTACATGTTTCTGAGACTATATGGAAGCAATATATACAAAGATTTCAACCGTCTACCTGTTCCATTCATTGTTCTACTTGTCGAAAATTACAAATAATTTCCGAAAAAGGATTAACCATTGGGGCTCATTGTTCACTTAAACTTGAAAAACAAAAAATTGGCGAATTGTACTCTTTTGATGCTTTGCATAGATGTTTCTTAGACTATTTAGAAGCAATATATAGAAAGATTTCACCCGTCTACCTGTACTATTCATTGTTCTACTTGTAGAAAGTTACAAATAGTTTCCATTTCATGATTATCAATGGGGCTCGCTGTTCACTTAAACTTGAAGATCAAACAATTGGCGATTGTGACTGTTTAGATGCTTTGCATATAGGTTTCTTAGACTATATAGAAGCAATATATACATTGATTTCAACCGTCTACCTGTTCCTTTCATTGTTCTACTTGTCGAAAGTTACAAATAATTTCCGATAAAGGATTAACCATTGGGGCTCGTTGTTCACTTAAACTTGAAGAAAGAAAAATTGGCGAATGGTACTGTTTGGATGCTTTGCATATATGTTTCTTAGACTATATAGAAGCAATATATACATTGATTTCAACCGGCTACCTGTTCCATTCATTGTTCTACTTGTCGAATGTTACAATTAATTTCCGTTAAGGGATTAACAATGGGGATCGTAGTTTACTTAAACTTGAAGAACAAAAAATTGGCGAATGGTACTGTTTGGATGCTTTGCATATATGTTTCTTAGACTATATAGAAGCAACATATACAAAGATTTCAACCGTCTACCTGTTCCATTCATTGTTCTACTTGTCGAAAGTTACAAATAATTTCCGATAAAGGATTAACAATGGGGCTCATTGTTCACTTAAACTTGAAGAACAAAAAAGTGGCGAATGGTACTGTTTGGATGCTTTGCATACATGTTTCTTAGACTATATAGAAGCAATATATACAATGATTTCAACCGTCTACCTATTCCATTCATTGTTCTACTTGTCGAAAGTTACAAATAATTTCCGTTAAGGGATTAACAATGGGGATCGTAGATTACTTAAACTTGAAGAACAAAAAATTGGCGAATTGTACTGTTTGGATGCTTCGCATATATGTTTCTTAGACTATATAGAAGCAATATATACAAAGATTTCAACCGTCTACCTGTTCCATTCATTGTTCTACTTGTCGAAAGTTACAAATAATTTCCGATAAAGGATTAACAATGGGGCTCATTGTTCACTTAAACTTGAAAAACAAAAAATTGGCGAATGGTACTGTTTGGATGCTTTGCATATATGTTTCTTAGACTATATAGAAGCAATATATACAAAGATTTCAACCGTCTACCTGTTCCATTCATTGTTGTACTTGTCGAAAGTTACAAATAATTTCCTTTAAAGGATTAACAATGGGGCTCATTGTTCACTTAATCTTGAAGAACAAAAAATTGGCGAATGGTACTGTTTGGATGCTTTGCATATATGTTTCTTAGACTATATAGAAGCAATATATACAAAGATTTCAACCGTCTACCTGTTCGATTCATTGTTCTACTTGTCGAAAGTTACAAATAATTTCCGATAAAGGATTAACCATTGGGGCTCGTTGTTCACTTAAACTTGAAGAAAGAAAAATTGGCGAATGGTACTGTTTGGATGCTTTGCATATATGTTTCTTAGACTATATAGAAGCAATATATACATTGATTTCAACCGGCTACCTGTTCCATTCATTGTTCTACTTGTCGAATGTTACAATTAATTTCCGTTAAGGGATTAACAATGGGGATCGTAGTTTACTTAAACTTGAAGAACAAAAAATTGGCGAATGGTACTGTTTGGATGCTTTGCATATATGTTTCTTAGACTATATAGAAGCAACATATACAAAGATTTCAACCGTCTACCTGTTCCATTCATTGTTCTACTTGTCGAAAGTTACAAATAATTTCCGATAAAGGATTAACAATGGGGCTCATTGTTCACTTAAACTTGAAGAACAAAAAAGTGGCGAATGGTACTGTTTGGATGCTTTGCATACATGTTTCTTAGACTATATAGAAGCAATATATACAATGATTTCAACCGTCTACCTATTCCATTCATTGTTCTACTTGTCGAAAGTTACAAATAATTTCCGTTAAGGGATTAACAATGGGGATCGTAGATTACTTAAACTTGAAGAACAAAAAATTGGCGAATTGTACTGTTTGGATGCTTTGCATATATGTTTCTTAGACTATATAGAAGCAATATATACAATGATTTCAACCGTCTACCTGTTCCATTCATTGTTCTACTTGTCGAAAGTTACAAATAATTTCCGATAAAGGATTAACAATGGGGCTCATTGTTCACTTAAACTTGAAGAACAAAAAAGTGGCGAATGGTACTGTTTGGATGCTTTGCATACATGTTTCTTAGACTATATAGAAGCAATATATACAATGATTTCAACCGTCTACCTATTCCATTCATTGTTCTACTTGTCGAAAGTTACAAATAATTTCCGTTAAGGGATTAACAATGGGGATCGTAGATTACTTAAACTTGAAGAACAAAAAATTGGCGAATTGTACTGTTTGGATGCTTCGCATATATGTTTCTTAGACTATATAGAAGCAATATATACAAAGATTTCAACCGTCTACCTGTTCCATTCATTGTTCTACTTGTCGAAAGTTACAAATAATTTCCGATAAAGGATTAACAATGGGGCTCATTGTTCACTTAAACTTGAAAAACAAAAAATTGGCGAATGGTACTGTTTGGATGCTTTGCATATATGTTTCTTAGACTATATAGAAGCAATATATACAAAGATTTCAACCGTCTACCTGTTCCATTCATTGTTGTACTTGTCGAAAGTTACAAATAATTTCCTTTAAAGGATTAACAATGGGGCTCATTGTTCACTTAATCTTGAAGAACAAAAAATTGGCGAATGGTACTGTTTGGATGCTTTGCATATATGTTTCTTAGACTATATAGAAGCAATATATACAAAGATTTCAACCGTCTACCTGTTCGATTCATTGTTCTACTTGTCGAAAGTTACAAATAATTTCCGATAAAGGATTAACCATTGGGGCTCGTTGTTCACTTAAACTTGAAGAAAGAAAAATTGGCGAATGGTACTGTTTGGATGCTTTGCATATATGTTTCTTAGACTATATAGAAGCAATATATACATTGATTTCAACCGGCTACCTGTTCCATTCATTGTTCTACTTGTCGAATGTTACAATTAATTTCCGTTAAGGGATTAACAATGGGGATCGTAGTTTACTTAAACTTGAAGAACAAAAAATTGGCGAATGGTACTGTTTGGATGCTTTGCATATATGTTTCTTAGACTATATAGAAGCAACATATACAAAGATTTCAACCGTCTACCTGTTCCATTCATTGTTCTACTTGTCGAAAGTTACAAATAATTTCCGATAAAGGATTAACAATGGGGCTCATTGTTCACTTAAACTTGAAGAACAAAAAAGTGGCGAATGGTACTGTTTGGATGCTTTGCATACATGTTTCTTAGACTATATAGAAGCAATATATACAATGATTTCAACCGTCTACCTATTCCATTCATTGTTCTACTTGTCGAAAGTTACAAATAATTTCCGTTAAGGGATTAACAATGGGGATCGTAGTTTACTTAAACTTGAAGAACAAAAAATTGGCGAATTGTACTGTTTGGATGCTTCGCATATATGTTTCTTAGACTATATAGAAGCAATATATACAAAGATTTCAACCGTCTACCTGTTCCATTCATTGTTCTACTTGTCGAAAGTTACAAATAATTTCCGATAAAGGATTAACAATGGGGCTCATTGTTCACTTAAACTTGAAAAACAAAAAATTGGCGAATGGTACTGTTTGGATGCTTTGCATATATGTTTCTTAGACTATATAGAAGCAATATATACAAAGATTTCAACCGTCTACCTGTTCCATTCATTGTTGTACTTGTCGAAAGTTACAAATAATTTCCTTTAAAGGATTAACAATGGGGCTCATTGTTCACTTAATCTTGAAGAACAAAAAATTGGCGAATGGTACTGTTTGGATGCTTTGCATATATGTTTCTTAGACTATATAGAAGCAATATATACAAAGATTTCAACCGTCTACCTGTTCGATTCATTGTTCTACTTGTCGAAAATAACAAATAATTTCCTTTAAAGGATTAACAATGGGGCTCATTGTTCACTTAAACTTGAAGAACAGAAAATTGGCGAATTGTACTGTTTGGATGCTTTGCATATATGTTTCTTAGACTATATAGAAGCAATATATACAATGATTTCAACCGTCTACCTGTTCCATTCATTGTTCTACTTGTCGTATGTTACAAATAATTTCCGTTAAGGGATTAACGATGGGGATCGTAGTTTACTTAAACTTGAAGAACAAAAAATTGGCAAATTGTACTGTTTGGATGCTTTGCATACATGTTTCTTAGACTATATAGAAGCAATATATACAATGATTTCAACCGTCTACCTATTCCATTCATTGTTCTACTTGTCGAAAGTTACAAATAATTTCCGTTAAGGGATTAACAATGGGGATCGTAGTTTACTTAAACTTGAAGAACAAAAAATTGGCGAATTGTACTGTGTGGATGCTTCGCATATATGTTTCTTAGACTATATAGAAGCAATATATACAAAGATTTCAACCGTCTACCTGTTCCATTCATTGTTCTACTTGTCGAAAGTTACAAATAATTTCCGATAAAGGATTAACAATGGGGCTCATTGTTCACTTAAACTTGAAAAACAAAAAATTGGCGAATGGTACTGTTTGGATGCTCTGCATATATGTTTCTTAGACTATATAGAAGCAATATATACAAAGATTTCAACCGTCTACCTGTTCCATTCATTGTTCTACTTGTCGAAAGTTACAAATAATTTCCGATAAAGGATTAACAATGGGGCTCATTGTTCACTTAAACTTGAAAAACAAAAAATTGGCGAATGGTACTGTTTGCATGCTTTGCATATATGTTTCTTAGACTATATAGAAGCAATATATACAAAGATTTCAACCGTCTACCTGTTCCATTCATTGTACTACTTGTCGAAAGTTACAAATAATTTCCTTTAAAGAATTAACAATGGGGCTCATTGTTCACTTAAACTTGAAGAACAAAAAATTGGCGAATTGTACTGTTTGGATGCTTTGCATATATGTTTCTTAGACTATATAGAAGCAATATATACAATGATTTCAACCGTCTACCTGTTCCATTCATTGTTCTACTTGTCGAAAGTTACAAATAATTTCCGTTAAGGGATTAACAATGGGGATCGTAGTTTACTTAAACTTGAAGAACAAAAAATTGGCGAATTGTACTGATTGGATGCTTTGCATAGATGTTTCTTAGACTATTTAGAAGCAATATGTAGAAAGATTTCACCCGTCTACCTGTACTATTCATTGTTCTACTTGTAGAGAGTTACAAATAGTTTCCATTTCATGATTATCAATGGGGCTCGCTGTTCACTTAAACTTGAAGATCAAAAAATTGGCGATTGTTACTGTGTAGTTGCTTTGCATATATGTTTCTTAGATTATATCGAAGCAATATATACAAAGATTTCAACCGTCTAACAGTTCCATTCATTGTTCTACTTGTCGAAAGTTACAAATAATTACCGATAAAGGATTAACCATTGGGGCTCATTGTTCACTTAAACTTGAAGAACAAAAAATTGGCGAATTGTACTGTTTGGATGCTTTGCATATATGTTTCTTAGACTATATAGAAGCAATATATACAAAGATTTCAACCGTCTACCTGTTCCATTCATTGTTCTACTTGTCGAAAGTTACAAATAATTTCCGATAAAGGATTAACAATGGGGCTCATTGTTCACTTAAACTTGAAGGACAAAAAATTGGCGAATGGTACTGTTTGGATGCTTTGCGTACATGTTCCTTAGACTATATGGAAGCAATATATACAAGGATTTCAACCGTCTACCTGTTCCATTCATTGTTCTACTTGTCGAAAGTTACAAATAATTACCGATAAAGGATTAACCATTGGGGCTCATTGTTCACTTAAATTTGAAGGACAAAAAATTGGCGAATGGCACTGTCTGGATGCTTTGCATATATGTTTCTTAGACTATATAGAAGCAATATATACAAAGATTTCAACCGTCTACCTGTTCCATTCATTGTTCTACTTGTCGAAAGTTACAAATAATTTCCTTTAAAGGATTAACAATGGGGCTCATTGTTCACTTAAACTTGAAGAACAAAAAATTGGCGAATTGTACTGTTTGGATGCTTTGCATATATGTTTCTTAGACTATATAGAAGCAATATATACAATGATTTCAACAGTCTACCTGTTCCATTCATTGTTCTACTTGTCGAAATTTACAAATAATTTCCTTTAAAGGATTAACAATGGGGCTCGCAGTTCACTTAAACTTGAAGAACAAAAAATTGGCGAATGGTACTGTTTGGATGCTTTGCATATATGTTTCATAGACTATATAGAAGCAATATATACAAAGATTTCAAAAGTCTACCTTTTCCATTCATTGTTCTACTTGTCGAAAGATACAAATAATTTCCGATAAAGGATTAACCATTAGGGCTCATTGTTCACTTAAACTTGAAGAACAAAAAATTGGCGAATTGTACTGTTTGGATGCTTTGCATATATGTTTCTTAGATTATATAGAAGCAATATATACAAAGATTTCAACCGTCTACCAGTTCCATTCATTGTTCTACTTGTCGAAAGTTACAAATAATTACCGATAAAGGATTAACCATTGGGGCTCATTGTTCACTTAAACTTGAAGAACAAAAAATTGGCGAATTGTACTGTTTGGATGCTTTGCATATATGTTTCTTAGACTATATAGAAGCAATATATATAAAGATTTCAACCGTCTACCTGTTCCATTCATTGTTCTACTTGTCGAAAGTTACAAATAATTTCCGATAAAGGATTAACAATGGGGCTCATTGTTCACTTAAACTTGAAGAACAAAAAATTGGCGAATGGTACTGTTTGGATGCTTTGCGTACATGTTTCTTAGACTATATGGAAGCAATATATACAAAGATTTCAACCGTCTACGTGTTCCAATCATTGTTCTACTTGTCGAAATTTACAAATAATTTCCTTTAAAGGATTAACAATGGGGCTCGTTGTTCACTTAAACTTGAAGAACAAAAAAGTGGCGAATGGTACTGTTTGGATGCTTTGCATATATGCTTCTTAGAATATATAGAAGCAATATATACAAAGATTTCAACCGTCTACCTGTTCCATTCATTGTTCTACTTGTCGAAAGTTACAAATAATTTCCGATAAAGGATTAACAATGGGGCTCATTGTTCACTTAAACTTGAAGAACAAAAAATTGGCGAATGGTACTGTTTGGATGCTTTGCATGTATGTTTCTTAGACTATATAGAAGCAATATATACAAAGATTTCAACCGTCTACCTGTTCCATTCATTGTTCTACTTGACGAAAGTTACAAATAATTTCCTTTAAAGGATTAACAATGGGGCTCATTGTTCACTTAAACTTGAAGAACAAAAAATTGGCGAATTGTACTGTTTGGATGCTTTGCATATATGTTTCTTAGACTATATAGAAGCAATATATACAATGATTTCAGCCGTCTACCTGTACTATTCATTGTTCTACTTGTAGAAAGTTACAAATAGTTTCCATTTCATGATTATCAATGGGGCTCGCTGTTCACTTAAACTTGAAGATCAATAAATTGGCGATTGTTACTGTTTAGTTGCTTTGCATATATGTTTCTTAGATTATATCGAAGCAATATATACAAAGATTTCAACCGTCTACCAGTTCCATTCATTGTTCTACTTGTCGAAAGTTACAAATAATTACCGATAAAGGATTAACCATTGGGGCTCATTGTTCACTTAAACTTGAAGAACAAAAAATTGGCGAATTGTACTGTTTGGATGCTTTGCATATATGTTTCTTAGACTATATAGAAGCAATATATACAATGATTTCAACCGTCTACCTGTTCCATTCATTGTTCTACTTGTCGAAAGTTACAAATAATTTCCGATAAAGGATTAACAATGGGGCTCATTGTTCACTTAAACTTGAAGGACAAAAAATTGGCGAATGGTACTGTTTGGATGCTTTGCGTACATGTTTCTTAGACTATATGGAAGCAATATATACCAGGATTTCAACCGTCTACCTGTTCCATTCATTGTTCTACTTGTCGAAAGTTACAAATAATTACCGATAAAGGATTAACCATTGGGGCTCATTGTTCACTTAAACTTGAAGGACAAAAAATTGGCGAATGGTACTGTTTGGATGCTTTGCGTACATGTTTCTTAGACTATATGGAAGCAATATATACCAGGATTTCAACCGTCTACCTGTTCCATTCATTGTTCTACTTGTCGAAAGTTACAAATAATTACCGATAAAGGATTAACCATTGGGGCTCATTGTTCACTTAAACTTGAAGAACAAAAAATTGGCGAATTGTACTGTTTGGATGCTTTGCATATATGTTTCTTAGACTATGTAGAAGCAATATATACAAAGATTTCAACCGTCTACCTGTTCCATTCATTGCTCTACTTGTCGAAAGTTACAAATAATTTCCGATAAAGGATTAACAATGGGGCTCATTGTTCACTTAAACTTGAAGGACAAAAAATTGGCGAATGGTACTGTTTGGTTGCTTTGCGTACATGTTCCTTAGACTATATGGAAGCAATATATACAAGGATTTCAACCGTCTACCTGTTCCATTCATTGTTCTACTTGTCGAAAGTTACAAATAATTACCGATAAAGGATTAACCATTGGGGCTCATTGTTCACTTAAACTTGAAGAACAAAAAATTGGCGAATTGTACTGTTTGGATGCTTTGCATATATGTTTCTTAGACTATATAGAAGCAATATATACAAAGATTTCAACCGTCTACCTGTTCCATTCATTGTTCTACTTGTCGAAATTTACAAATAATTTCCGATAAAGGATTAACCATTGGGGCTCGTTGTTCACTTAAACTTGAAGAACAAAAAAGTGGCGAATGGTACTGTTTGGATGCTTTGCATATATGTTTCTTAGACTATATAGAAGCAATATATACAAAGATTTCAACCGTCTACATGTTCCATTCATTGTTCTACTTGTCGAAAGTTACAAATAATTTCCGATAAAGGATTAACAATGGGGCTCATTGTTCACTTAAACTTGTAGAACAAAAAATTGGCGAATGGTACTGTTTGGATGCTTTGCATATATGTTTCTTAGACTATATAGAAGCAATATATACAAAGATTTCAACCGTCTACCTGTTCCATTCATTGTTCTACTTGTCGAAAATTACAAATAATTTCCTTTAAAGGATTAACAATGGGGCTCGTTGTTCACTTAAACTTGAAGAACAAAAAATTGGCGAATTGTACTGTTTGGATGCTTTGCATATATGTTTCTTAGACTATATAGAAGCAATATATACAATGATTTCAACCGTCTACCTGTTCCATTCATTGTTCTACTTGTCGAAAGTTACAAATAATTTCCGTTAAGGGATTAACAATGGGGATCGTAGTTTACTTAAACTTGAAGAACAAAAAATTGGCGAATTGTACTGTTTGGATGCTTTGCATATATGTTTCTTAGACTATATAGAAGCAATATATACAATGATTTCAACCGTCTACCTGTTCCATTCATTGTTCTACTTGTCGAAAGTTACAAATAATTTCCGTTAAGGGATTAACAATGGGGATCGTAGTTTACTTAAACTTGAAGAACAATAAATTGGCGAATTGTACTGTTTGGATGCTTTGCATATATGTTTCTTAGACTATATAGAAGCAATATATACAAAGATTTCAACCGGCTACCTGTTCCATTCATTGTTCTACTTGTCGAAATTTACAAATAATTTCCGATAAAGGATTAACCATTGGGGCTCGTTGTTCACTTAAACTTGAAGAACAAAAAAGTGGCGAATGGTACTGTTTGGATGCTTTGCATATATGTTTCTTAGACTATATAGAAGCAATATATACAAAGATTTCAACCGTCTACCTGTTCCATTCATTGTTCTACTTGTCGAAAGTTACAAATAATTTCCGATAAAGGATTAACAATGGAGCTCATTGTTCACTTAAACTTGAAGAACAAAAAATTGGCGAATGGTACTGTTTGGATGCTTTGCATATATGTTTCTTAGACTATATAGAAGCAATATATACAAAGATTTCAACCGTCTACCTGTTCCATTCATTGTTCTACTTGTCGAAAGTTACAAATAATTTCCTTTAAAGGATTAACAATGGGGCTCGTTGTTCACTTAAACTTGAAGAACAAAAAATTGGCGAATTGTACTGTTTGGATGCTTTGCATATATGTTTCTTAGACTATATAGAAGCAATATATACAATGATTTCAACCGTCTACTTGTTCCATTCATTGTTCTACTTGTCGAATGTTACAAATAATTTCCGATAAAGGATTAACAAAGGGGCTCATTGTTCACTTAAACTTGAAGAACAAAAAATTGGCGAATGGTACTGTTTGGATGCTTTGCATATATGTTTCTTAGACTATATAGAAGCAATATATACAAAGATTTCAACCGTCTACCTGTTCCATTCATTGTTCTACTTGTCGAAAGTTACAAATAATTTCCGATAAAGGATTAACAAAGGGGCTTATTGTTCACCTAAACTTGAAGAACAAAAAATTGGCGAATTGTACTGTTTGGATGCTTTGCATATATGTTTCTTAGACTATATAGAAGCAATATATACAAAGATTTCAACCGGCTACCTGTTCCATTCATTGTTCTACTTGTCGAAAGTTACAAATAATTTCCGATAAAGGATTAACAATGGAGCTCATTGTTCACTTAAACTTGAAGAACAAAAAATTGGCGAATGGTACTGTTTGGATGCTTTGCATATATGTTTCTTAGACTATATAGAAGCAATATATACAAAGATTTCAACCGTCTACCTGTTCCATTCATTGTTCTACTTGTCGAAAGTTACAAATAATTTCCTTTAAAGGATTAACAATGGGGCTCGTTGTTCACTTAAACTTGAAGAACAAAAAATTGGCGAATTGTACTGTTTGGATGCTTTGCATATATGTTTCTTAGACTATATAGAAGCAATATATACAATGATTTCAACCGTCTACCTGTTCCATTCATTGTTCTACTTGTCGAAAGTTACAAATAATTTCCGTTAAGGGATTAACAATGGGGATCGTAGTTTACTTAAACTTGAAGAACAAAAAATTGGCGAATGGTACTGTTTGGATGCTTTGCATATATGTTTCTTAGACTATATAGAAGCAATATATACAAAGATTTCAACCGTCTACCTGTTCCATTCATTGTTCTACTTGTCGAAAGTTACAAATAATTTCCGATAAAGGATTAACAAAGGGGCTCATTGTTCACTTAAACTTGAAGAACAAAAAATTGGTGAATGGTACTGTTTGGATGCTTTGCATATATGTTTCTTAGACTATATAAAAGCAATATATACAAAGATTTCAACCGTCTACCTGTTCCATTCATTGTTCTACTTGTCGAAAGTTACAAATAATTTCCTTTAAAGGATTAACAATGGGGCTCATTGTTCACTTAAACTTGAAGAACAAAAAATTGGCGAATGGTACTGTTTGGATGCTTTGCATATATGTTTCTTAGACTATATAGAAGCAATATATACAAAGATTTCAACCGTCTACCTGTTCGATTCATTGTTCTACTTGTCGAAAGTTACAAATAATTTCCGATAAAGGATTAACAATGGGGCTCATTGTTCACTTAAACTTGAAAAACAAAAAATTGGCGAATGGTACTGTTTGGATGCTTTGCATATATGTTTCTTAGACTATATAGAAGCAATATATACAAAGATTTCAACCGTCTACCTGTTCCATTCATTGTTCTACTTGTCGAAAGTTACAAATAATTTCCGTTAAGGGATTAACAATGGGGATCGTAGTTTACTTAAACTTGAAGAACAAAAAATTGGCGAATTGTACTGTTTGGATGCTTTGAATAGATGTTTCTTAGACTATTTAGAAGCAATATATAGAAAGATTTCACCCGTCTACCTGTACTATTCATTGTTCTACTTGTAGAAAGTTACAAATAGTTTCCATTTCATGATTATCAATGTGGCTCGCTGTTCACTTAAACTTGAAGATCAAAAAATTGGCGATTGTTACTGTTTAGTTGCTTTGATTATATGTTTCTTAGATTATATCGAAGCAATATATACAAAGATTTCAACCGTCTACCTGTTCCATTCATTGTTCTACTTGTCGAAAGTTACAAATAATTACCGATAAAGGATTAACCATTGGGGCTCATTGTTCACTTAAACTTGAAGAACAAAAAATTGGCGAATTGTACTGTTTGGATGCTATGCATATATGTTTCTTAGACTATATAGAAGCAATATATACAAAGATTTCACCCGTCTACCTGTTCCATTCATTGTTCTACTTGTCGAAAGTTACAAATAATTTCCGATAAAGGATTAACAATGGGGCTCATTGTTCACTTAAACTTGAAGGACAAAAAATTGGCGAATGGTACTGTTTGGATGCTTTGCGTACATGTTCCTTAGACTATATGGAAGCAATATATACAAGGATTTCAACCGTCTACCTGTTCCATTCATTGTTCTACTTGTCGAAAGTTACAAATAATTACCGATAAAGGATTAACCATTGGGGCTCATTGTTCACTTAAACTTGAAGAACAAAAAATTGGCGAATTGTACTGTTTGGATGCTTTGCATATATGTTTCTTAGACTATATAGAAGCAATATATACAAAGATTTCAACCGTCTACCTGTTCCATTCATTGTTCTACTTGTCGAAAGTTACAAATAATTTCCTTTAAAGGATTAAGAATGGGGCTCATTGTTCACTTAAACTTGAAGAACAAAAAATTGGCGAATGGTACTGTTTGGATGCTTTGCACATATGTTTCTTAGACTATATAGAAGCAATATATACAAAGATTTCAAAAGTCTACCTTTTCCATTCATTGTTCTACTTGTCGAAAGTTACAAATAATTTCCTTTAAAGGATTTACAATGGGGCTCATTGTTCACTTAAACTTGAAGAACAAAAAATTGGCGAATTGTACTGTTTGGATGCTTTGCATATATGTTTCTTAGACTATATAGAAGCAATATATACAATGATTTCAACAGTCTACCTGTTCCATTCATTGTTCTACTTGTCGAAATTTACAAATAATTTCCTTTAAAGGATTAACAATGGGGCTCGCAGTTCACTTAAACTTGAAGAACAAAAAATTGGCGAATTGTACTGTTTGGATGCTTTGCATATATGTTTCTTAGACTATATAGAAGCAATATATACAATGATTTCAACAGTCTACCTGTTCCATTCATTGTTCTACTTGTCGAAATTTACAAATAATTTCCTTTAAAGGATTAACAATGGGGCTCGCAGTTCACTTAAACTTGAAGAACAAAAAATTGGCGAATGGTACTGTTTGGATGCTTTGCATATATGTTTCTTAGACTATATAGAAGCAATATATACAAAGATTTCAACCGTCTACCTGTTCCATTCATTGTTCTACTTGTCGAAAGTTACAAATAATTTCCGATAAAGGATTAACAATGGGGCTCATTGTTCACTTAAACTTGAAGGACAAAAAATTGGCGAATGGTACTGTTTGGATGCTTTGCGTACATGTTCCTTAGACTATATGGAAGCAATATATACAAGGATTTCAACCGTCTACCTGTTCCATTCATTGTTCTACTTGTCGAAAGTTACAAATAATTACCGATAAAGGATTAACCATTGGGGCTCATTGTTCACTTAAACTTGAAGAACAAAAAATTGGCGAATTGTACTGTTTGGATGCTTTGCATATATGTTTCTTAGACTATATAGAAGCAATATATACAAAGATTTCAACCGTCTACCTGTTCCATTCATTGTTCTACTTGTCGAAAGTTACAAATAATTTCCTTTAAAGGATTAACAATGGGGCTCATTGTTCACTTAAACTTGAAGAACAAAAAATTGGCGAATTGTACTGTTTGGATGCTTTGCATATATGTTTCTTAGACTATATAGAAGCAATATATACAATGATTTCAACAGTCTACCTGTTCCATTCATTGTTCTACTTGTCGAAATTTACAAATAATTTCCTTTAAAGGATTAACAATGGGGCTCGCAGTTCACTTAAACTTGAAGAACAAAAAATTGGCGAATGGTACTGTTTGGATGCTTTGCATATACGTTTCTTAGACTATATAGAAGCAATATATACAAAGATTTCAAAAGTCTACCTTTTCCATTCATTGTTCTACTTGTCGAAAGTTACAAATAATTTCCGATAACGGATTAACCATTGGGGCTCATTGTTCACTTAAACTTGAAGAACAAAAAATTGGCGAATTGTACTGTTTGGATGCTTTGCATACATGTTTCTTAGACTATATAGAAGCAATATATACAATGTTTTCAACAGTCTACCTGTTCCATTCATTGTTCTACTTGTCGAAATTTACAAATAATTTCCTTTAAAGGATTAACAATGGGGCTCGCAGTTCACTTAAACTTGAAGAACAAAAAATTGGCGAATGGTACTGTTTGGATGCTTTGCATATATGTTTATTAGACTATATAGAAGCAATATATACAAAGATTTCAAAAGTCTTCCTTTCCCATTCATTGTTCTACTTGTCGAAAGTTACAAATAATTTCCGATAACGGATTAACCATTGGGGCTCATTGTTCACTTAAACTTGAAGAACAAAAAATTGGCGAATTGTACTGTTTGGATGATTTGCATATGTGTTTCTTATACTATATAGAAGCAATATATACAAAGATTTCAACCGTCTACCTGTTCCATTCACTGTTCTACTTGTCGAAAGTTACAATTAATTTCCGTTAAGGGATTAACAATGGGGCTCGTAGTTCACTTAAACTTGAAGAACAAGAAATTGGCGAATGGTACTGTTTGGATGCTTTGCATATATGTTTTTTAGACTATATAGAAGCAATATATACATTGATTTCAACCGGCTACCTGTTCCATTCATTGTTCTACTTGTCGAAATTTACAAATAATTTCCTTTAAAGGATTAACAATGGGGCTCGTAGTTTACTTAAACTTGAAGAACAAAAAATTGGCGAATTGTACTGTTTGGATGCTTTGCATAGATGTTTCTTAGACTTTTTAGAAGCAATATATACAATTTTTTCAACCGTCTACATGATCCATTCATTGTTCTACTTGTCGAAATTTACAAATAATTTCCTTTAAAGGATTAACAATGGGGCTCGTAGTTCACTTAAACTTGAAGAACAAAAAATTGGCGAATTGTACTGTTTGGATGCTTTGCATAGATGTTTCTTAGACTATTTAGAAGCAATATATAGAAAGATTTCACCCGTCTACCTGTACTATTCATTGTTCTACTTGTAGAAAGTTACAAATAATTTCCATTTCATGATTATCAATGGGGCTCGCTGTTCACTTAAACTTGAAGAACAAAAAATTGGCGATTGTTACTGTTTAGATGCTTTGCATATATGTTTCTTAGATTATATAGAAGCAATATATACAAATATTTCAACCGTCTAACTGTTCCATTCATTGTTCTACTTGTCGAAATTTACAAATAATTTCCGATAAAGGATTAACCATTGGGGCTCATTGTTCACTTAAACTTGAAGAACAAAAAATTGGCGAATGGTACTGTTTGGATGCTTTGCGTACATGTTTCTTAGACTATATGGAAGCAATATATACAAAGATTTCAACCGTCTACGTGTTCCAATCATTGTTCTACTTGTCGAAATTTACAAATAATTTCCTTTAAAGGATTAACAATGGGGCTCGTTGTTCACTTAAACTTGAAGAACAAAAAATTGGCGAATTGTACTGTTTGGATGATTTGCATATATGTTTCTTAGACTATATAGAAGCAATATATACAATGATTTCAAACATCTACCTGTTCCATTCATTGTTCTACTTGTCGAAAGTTACAAATAATTTCCGTTAAGGGATTAACAATGGGGATCGTAGTTTACTTAAACTTGAAGAACAAAAAATTGGCGAATTGTACTGTTTGGATGCTTTGCATATATGTTTCTTAGACTATATAGAAGCAATATATACAATGATTTCAACCGTCTACCTGTTCCATTCATTGTTCTACTTGTCGAAAAATACAAATAATTTCCGTTAAGGGATTAACAATGGGGATCGTAGTTTACTTAAACTTGAAGAACAAAAAAGTGGCGAATGGTACTGTTTGGATGCTTTGCATATATGTTTCTTAGACTATATAGAAGCAATATATACAAAGATTTCAACCGTCTACCTGTTCCATTCATTGTTCTACTTGTCGAAAGTTACAAATAATTTCCGATAAAGGATTAACAATGGGGCTCATTGTTCACTTAAACTTGAAGAACAAAAAATTGGCGAATGGTACTGTTTGGATGCTTTGCATATATGTTTCTTAGACTATATAGAAGCAATATATACAAAGATTTCAACCGTCTACCTGTTCCATTCATTGTTCTACTTGTCGAAAGTTACAAATAATTTCCTTTAAAGGATTAACAATGGGGCTCATTGTTCACTTAAACTTGAAGAACAAAAAATTGGCGAATTGTACTGTTTGGATGCTTTCCATATATGTTTCTTAGACTATATAGAAGCAATATATACAATGATTTCAACCATCTACCTGTTCCATTCATTGTTCTACTTGTCGAAAGTTACAAATAATTTCCGTTAAGGGATTAACAATGGGGATCGTAGTTTACTTAAACTTGAAGAACAATAAATTGGCGAATTGTACTGTTTGGATGCTTTGCATATATGTTTCTTAGACTATATAGAAGCAATATATACAATGATTTCAACCGTCTACCTGTTCCATTCATTGTTCTACTTGTCGAATGTTACAAATAATTTCCGTTAAGTGATTAACAATGGGGATCGTAGTTTACTTAAACTTGAAGAACAAAAAATTGGCGAATGGTACTGTTTGGATGCTTTACATATATGTTTCTTAGACTATATAGAAGCAATATATACAAAGATTTCAACCGTCTACCTGTTCCATTCATTGTTCTACTTGTCGAAAGTTACAAATAATTTCCTTTAAAGGATTAAAAATGGGGCTCATTGTTCACTTAAACTTGAAGAACAAAAAATTGGCGAATTGTACTGTTTGGATGCTTTGCATATATGTTTCTTAGACTATATAGAAGCAATATATACAATGATTTCAACCGTCTACCTGTTCCATTCATTGTTCTACTTGTCGAATGTTACAAATAATTTCCGTTAAGGGATTAACAATGGGGATCGTAGTTTACTTAAACTTGAAGAACAAAAAATTGGCGAATTGTACTGTTTGGATGCTTTGCATATATGTTTCTTAGACTATATAGAAGCAATATATACAATGATTTCAACCGTCTACCTATTCCATTCATTGTTCTACTTGTCGAAAGTTACAAATAATTTCCGTTAAGGGATTAACAATGGGGATCGTAGATTACTTAAACTTGAAGAACAAAAAATTGGCGAATTGTACTGTTAGGATGCTTTGCATATATGTTTCTTAGACTATATAGAAGCAATATATACAATGATTTCAACCGTCTACCTGTTCCATTCATTGTTCTACTTGTCGAAAGTTACAAATAATTTCCGTTAAGGGATTAACAATGGGGATCGTAGTTTACTTAAACTTGAAGAACAAAAAATTGGCGAATTGTACTGTTTGGATGCTTTGCATAGATGTTTGTTAGACTATTTAGAAGCAATATATAGAAAGATTTCACCCGTCTACCTGTTCCATTCATTGTTCTACTTGTCGAAAGTTACAAATAATTTCCTTTAAAGGATTAAAAATGGGGCTCATTGTTCACTTAAACTTGAAGAACAAAAAATTGGCGAATTGTACTGTTTGGATGCTTTGCATATATGTTTCTTAGACTATATAGAAGCAATATATACAAAGATTTCATCCGGCTACCTGTTCCATTCATTGTTCTACTTGTCGAAATTTACAAATAATTTCCGATAAAGGATTAACCATTGGGGCTCGTTGTTCACTTAAACTTGAAGAACAAAAAAGTGGCGAATGGTACTGTTTGGATGCTTTGCATATATGTTTCTTAGACTATATAGAAGCAATATATATAAAGATTTCAACCGTCTACCTGTTCCATTCATTGTTCTACTTGTCGAAAGTTACAAATAATTTCCGATAAAGGATTAACAATGGGGCTCATTGTTCACTTAAACTTGAAGAACAAAAAATTGGCGAATGGTACTGTTTGGATGCTTTGCGTACATGTTTCTTAGACTATATGGAAGCAATATATACAAAGATTTCAACCGTCTACCTGTTCCATTCATTGTTCTACTTGTCGAAAGTTACAAATAATTTCCTTTAAAGGATTAACAATGGGGCTCATTGTTCACTTAAACTTGAAGAACAAAAAATTGGCGAATGGTACTGTTTGGATGCTTTGCATATATGTTTCTTAGACTATATAGAAGCAATATATACAAAGATTTCAACCGTCTACCAGTTCCATTCATTGTTCTACTTGTCGAAAGTTACAAATAATTTCCTTTAAAGGATTAACAATGGGGCTCATTGTTCACTTAAACTTGAAGAACAAAAAATTGGCGAATTGTACTGTTTGGATGCTTTGCATATATGTTTCTTAGACTATATAGAAGCAATATATACAATGATTTCAACCGTCTACCTGTTCCATTCATTGTTCTACTTGTCGAAAGTTACAAATAATTACCGATAAAGGATTAACCATTGGGGCTCATTGTTCACTTAAACTTGAAGAACAAAAAATTGGCGAATTATACTGTTTGGATGCTATGCATATATGTTTCTTAGACTATATAGAAGCAATATATACAAAGATTTCACCCGTCTACCTGTTCCATTCATTGTTCTACTTGTCGAAAGTTACAAATAATTTCCGATAAAGGATTAACAATGGGGCTCATTGTTCACTTAAACTTGAAGAACAAAAAATTGGCGAATGGTACTGTTTGGATGCTTTGCATATATGTTTCTTAGACTATATAGAAGCAATATATACAAAGATTTCAACCATCTACCTGTTCGATTCATTGTTCTACTTGTCGAAAGTTACAAATAATTTCCGATAAAGGATTAACAATGGGGCTCATTGTTCACTTAAACTTGAAAAACAAAAAATTGGCGAATGGTACTGTTTGGATGCTTTGCATATATGTTTCTTAGACTATATAGAAGCAATATATACAAAGATTTCAACCGTCTACCTGTTCCATTCATTGTTCTACTTGTCGAAAGTTACAAATAAATTCCGTTAAGGGATTAACAATGGGGATCGTAGTTTACTTAAACTTGAAGAACAAAAAATTGGCGAATTGTACTGTTTGGATGCTTTGAATAGATGTTTCTTAGACTATTTAGAAGCAATATATAGAAAGATTTCACCCGTCTACCTGTACTATTCATTGTTCTACTTGTAGAAAGTTACAAATAGTTTCCATTTCATGATTATCAATGTGGCTCGCTGTTCACTTAAACTTGAAGATCAAAAAATTGGCGATTGTTACTGTTTAGTTGCTTTGATTATATGTTTCTTAGATTATATCGAAGCAATATATACAAAGATTTCAACCGTCTACCAGTTCCATTCATTGTTCTACTTGTCGACAATTACAAATAATTACCGATAAAGGATTAACCATTGGGGCTCATTTTTCACTTAAACTTGAAGAACAAAAAATTGGCGAATTGTACTGTTTGGATGCCTTGCATATATGTTTCTTAGACTATATAGAAGCAATATATACAAAGATTTCAACCGTCTACCTGTTCCATTCATTGTTCTACTTGTCGAAAGTTACAAATAATTTCCGATAAAGGATTAACAATGGGGCTCATTGTTCACTTAAACTTGAAGGACAACAAATTGGCGAATGGTACTGTTTGGATGCTTTGCGTACATGTTTCTTAGACTATATGGAAGCAATATATACCAGGATTTCAACCGTCTACCTGTTCCATTCATTGTTCTACTTGTCGAAAGTTACAAATAATTTCCGATAAAGGATTAACAATGGGGCTCATTGTTCACTTAAACTTGAAGGACAAAAAATTGGCGAATGGTACTGTTTGGATGCTTTGCGTACATGTTCCTTAGACTATATGGAAGCAATATATACAAGGATTTCAACCGTCTACCTGTTCCATTCATTGTTCTACTTGTCGAAAGTTACAAATAATTACCGATAAAGGATTAACCATTGGGGCTCATTGTTCACTTAAACTTGAAGAACAAAAAATTGGCGAATTGTACTGTTTGGATGCTTTGCATATATGTTTCTTAGACTATATAGAAGCAATATATACAAAGATTTCAACCGTCTACCTGTTCCATTCATTGTTCTACTTGTCGAAAGTTACAAATAATTTCCTTTAAAGGATTAAGAATGGGGCTCATTGTTCACTTAAACTTGAAGAACAAAAAATTGGCGAATGGTACTGTTTGGATGCTTTGCATATATGTTTCTTAGACTATATAGAAGCAATATATACAAAGATTTCAAAAGTCTACCTTTTCCATTCATTGTTCTACTTGTCGAAAGTTACAAATAATTTCCTTTAAAGGATTTACAATGGGGCTCATTGTTCACTTAAACTTGAAGAACAAAAAATTGGCGAATTGTACTGTTTGGATGCTTTGCATATATGTTTCTTAGACTATATAGAAGCAATATATACAATGATTTCAACAGTCTACCTGTTCCATTCATTGTTCTACTTGTCGAAATTTACAAATAATTTCCTTTAAAGGATTAACAATGGGGCTCGCAGTTCACTTAAACTTGAAGAACAAAAAATTGGCGAATTGTACTGTTTGGATGCTTTGCATATATGTTTCTTAGACTATATAGAAGCAATATATACAATGATTTCAACAGTCTACCTGTTCCATTCATTGTTCTACTTGTCGAAATTTACAAATAATTTCCTTTAAAGGATTAACAATGGGGCTCGCAGTTCACTTAAACTTGAAGAACAAAAAATTGGCGAATGGTACTGTTTGGATGCTTTGCATATATGTTTCTTAGACTATATAGAAGCAATATATACAAAGATTTCAACCGTCTACCTGTTCCATTCATTGTTCTACTTGTCGAAAGTTACAAATAATTTCCGATAAAGGATTAACAATGGGGCTCATTGTTCACTTAAACTTGAAGGACAAAAAATTGGCGAATGGTACTGTTTGGATGCTTTGCGTACATGTTCCTTAGACTATATGGAAGCAATATATACAAGGATTTCAACCGTCTACCTGTTCCATTCATTGTTCTACTTGTCGAAAGTTACAAATAATTACCGATAAAGGATTAACCATTGGGGCTCATTGTTCACTTAAACTTGAAGAACAAAAAATTGGCGAATTGTACTGTTTGGATGCTTTGCATATATGTTTCTTAGACTATATAGAAGCAATATATACAAAGATTTCAACCGTCTACCTGTTCCATTCATTGTTCTACTTGTCGAAAGTTACAAATAATTTCCTTTAAAGGATTAACAATGGGGCTCATTGTTCACTTAAACTTGAAGAACAAAAAATTGGCGAATTGTACTGTTTGGATGCTTTGCATATATGTTTCTTAGACTATATAGAAGCAATATATACAATGATTTCAACAGTCTACCTGTTCCATTCATTGTTCTACTTGTCGAAATTTACAAATAATTTCCTTTAAAGGATTAACAATGGGGCTCGCAGTTCACTTAAACTTGAAGAACAAAAAATTGGCGAATGGTACTGTTTGGATGCTTTGCATATACGTTTCTTAGACTATATAGAAGCAATATATACAAAGATTTCAAAAGTCTACCTTTTCCATTCATTGTTCTACTTGTCGAAAGTTACAAATAATTTCCGATAACGGATTAACCATTGGGGCTCATTGTTCACTTAAACTTGAAGAACAAAAAATTGGCGAATTGTACTGTTTGGATGCTTTGCATACATGTTTCTTAGACTATATAGAAGCAATATATACAATGATTTCAACAGTCTACCTGTTCCATTCATTGTTCTACTTGTCGAAATTTACAAATAATTTCCTTTAAAGGATTAACAATGGGGCTCGCAGTTCACTTAAACTTGAAGAACAAAAAATTGGCGAATGGTACTGTTTGGATGCTTTGCATATATGTTTATTAGACTATATAGAAGCAATATATACAAAGATTTCAAAAGTCTTCCTTTTCCATTCATTGTTCTACTTGTCGAAAGTTACAAATAATTTCCGATAACGGATTAACCATTGGGGCTCATTGTTCACTTAAACTTGAAGAACAAAAAATTGGCGAATTGTACTGTTTGGATGATTTGCATATGTGTTTCTTATACTATATAGAAGCAATATATACAAAGATTTCAACCGTCTACCTGTTCCATTCACTGTTCTACTTGTCGAAAGTTACAATTAATTTCCGTTAAGGGATTAACAATGGGGCTCGTAGTTCACTTAAACTTGAAGAACAAGAAATTGGCGAATGGTACTGTTTGGATGCTTTGCATATATGTTTTTTAGACTACATAGAAGCAATATATACATTGATTTCAACCGGCTACCTGTTCCATTCATTGTTCTACTTGTCGAAATTTACAAATAATTTCCTTTAAAGGATTAACAATGGGGCTCGTAGTTTACTTAAACTTGACGAACAAAAAATTGGCGAATTGTACTGTTTGGATGCTTTGCATAGATGTTTCTTAGACTTTTTAGAAGCAATATATACAATTTTTTCAACCGTCTACATGATCCATTCATTGTTCTACTTGTCGAAATTTACAAATAATTTCCTTTAAAGGATTAACAATGGGGCTCGTAGTTCACTTAAACTTGAAGAACAAAAAATTGGCGAATTGTACTGTTTGGATGCTTTGCATAGATGTTTCTTAGACTATTTAGAAGCAATATATAGAAAGATTTCACCCGTCTACCTGTACTATTCATTGTTCTGCTTGTAGAAAGTTACAAATAATTTCCATTTCATGATTATCAATGGGGCTCGCTGTTCACTTAAACTTGAAGAACAAAAAATTGGCGATTGTTACTGTTTAGATGCTTTGCATATATGTTTCTTAGATTATATAGAAGCAATATATACAAATATTTCAACCGTCTAACTGTTCCATTCATTGTTCTACTTGTCGAAATTTACAAATAATTTCCGATAAAGGATTAACCATTGGGGCTCATTGTTCACTTAAACTTGAAGAACAAAAAATTGGCGAATGGTACTGTTTGGATGCTTTGCGTACATGTTTCTTAGACTATATGGAAGCAATATATACAAAGATTTCAACCGTCTACGTGTTCCAATCATTGTTCTACTTGTCGAAATTTACAAATAATTTCCTTTAAAGGATTAACAATGGGGCTCGTTGTTCACTTAAACTTGAAGAACAAAAAAGTGGCGAATGGTACTGTTTGGATGCTTTGCATATATGTTTCTTAGACTATATAGAAGCAATATATACAAAGATTTCAACCGTCTACCTGTTCCATTCATTGTTCTACTTGTCGAAAGTTACAAATAATTTCCGATAAAGGATTAACAATGGGGCTCATTGTTCACTTAAACTTGAAGAACAAAAAATTGGCGAATTGTACTGTTTGGATGATTTGCATATATGTTTCTTAGACTATATAGAAGCAATATATACAATGATTTCAAACATCTACCTGTTCCATTCATTGTTCTACTTGTCGAAAGTTACAAATAATTTCCGTTAAGGGATTAACAATGGGGATCGTAGTTTACTTAAACTTGAAGAACAAAAAATTGGCGAATTGTACTGTTTGGATGCTTTGCATATATGTTTCTTAGACTATATAGAAGCAATATATACAATGATTTCAACCGTCTACCTGTTCCATTCATTGTTCTACTTGTCGAAAAATACAAATAATTTCCGTTAAGGGATTAACAATGGGGATCGTAGTTTACTTAAACTTGAAGAACAAAAAAGTGGCGAATGGTACTGTTTGGATGCTTTGCATATATGTTTCTTAGACTATATAGAAGCAATATATACAAAGATTTCAACCGTCTACCTGTTCCATTCATTGTTCTACTTGTCGAAAGTTACAAATAATTTCCGATAAAGGATTAACAATGGGGCTCATTGTTCACTTAAACTTGAAGAACAAAAAATTGGCGAATGGTACTGTTTGGATGCTTTGCATATATGTTTCTTAGACTATATAGAAGCAATATATACAAAGATTTCAACCGTCTACCTGTTCCATTCATTGTTCTACTTGTCGAAAGTTACAAATAATTTCCTTTAAAGGATTAACAATGGGGCTCATTGTTCACTTAAACTTGAAGAACAAAAAATTGGCGAATTGTACTGTTTGGATGCTTTGCATATATGTTTCTTAGACTATATAGAAGCAATATATACAAAGATTTCAACCGTCTACGTGTTCCAATCATTGTTCTACTTGTCGAAATTTACAAATAATTTCCTTTAAAGGATTAACAATGGGGCTCGTAGTTCACTTAAACTTGAAGATCAAATAATTGGCGAATTGTACTGTTTGGATGCTTTGCATATATGTTTCTTAGACTATATAGAAGCAATATATACAATGACTTCAACCGTCTACCTATTCCATTCATTGTTCTACTTGCCGAAATTTACAAATAATTTCCGTTAAGGGATTAACAATGGGGATCGTAGTTTACTTAAACTTGAAGAACAAAAAATTGGCGAATTGTACTGTTTGGATGCTTTGCATATATGTTTCTTAGACTATATAGAAGCAATATATACAATGATTTCAACCGTCTACCTGTTCCATTCATTGTTCTACTTGTCGAAAGTTACAAATAATTTCCGTTAAGGGATTAACAATGGGGATCGTAGTTTACTTAAACTTGAAGAACAATAAATTGGCGCATTGTACTGTTTGGATGCTTTGCATATATGTTTCTTAGACTATATAGAAGCAATATATACAAAGATTTCAACCGGCTACCTGTTCCATTCATTGTTCTACTTGTCGAAAGTTACAAATAATTTCCTTTAAAGGATTAACAATGGGGCTCATTGTTCACTTAAACTTGAAGAACAAAAAATTGGCGAATTGTACTGTTTGGATGCTTTGCATATATGTTTCTTAGACTTTATAGAAGCAATATATACAAAGATTTCATCCGGCTACCTGTTCCATTCATTGTTCTACTTGTCGAAAGTTACAAATAATTTCCTTTAAAGGATTAACAATGGGGCTCATTGTTCACTTAAACTTGAAGAACAAAAAATTGGCGAATGGTACTGTTTGGATGCTTTGCATATATGTTTCTTAGACTATATAGAAGCAATATATACAAAGATTTCAACCGTCTACCTGTTCCATTCATTGTTCTACTTGTCGAAAGTTACAAATAATTTCCTTTAAAGGATTAACAATGGGGCTCATTGTTCTCTTAAACTTGAAGAACAAAAAATTGGCGAATTGTACTGTTTGGATGCTTTGCATATATGTTTCTTAGACTATATAGAAGCAATATATACAATGATTTCAACCGTCTACCTGTTCCATTCATTGTTCTACTTGTCGAAAGTTACAAATAATTTCCGTTAAGGGATTAACAATGGGGATCGTAGTTTACTTAAACTTGAAGAACAATAAATTGGCGCATTGTACTGTTTGGATGCTTTGCATATATGTTTCTTAGACTATATAGAAGCAATATATACAAAGATTTCAACCGGCTACCTGTTCCATTCATTGTTCTACTTGTCGAAATTTACAATTAATTTCAGGTAAGGGATTAACAATGGGGCTCGTAGTTCACTTAAACTTGAAGTACAAAAAATTGGCGAATTGTACTGTTTGGATGCTTTGCATATATGTTTCGTAGACTATATAGAAGCAATATATACAAATTTTTCAACCGTCTACATGATCCATTCATTGTTCTACTTGTCGAAATTTACAAATAATTTCCTTTAAAGGATTAACAATGGGGCTCGTAGTTCACTTAAACTTGAAGAACAAAAAATTGGCGAGTTGTACTGTTTGGATGCTTTGCATAGATGTTTCTTAGACTATTTAGAAGCAATATATAGAAAGATTTCACCCGTCTACCTGTACTATTCATTGTTCTACTTGTAGAAAGTTACAAATAATTTCCATTCCATGATTATCAATGGGGCTCGCTGTTCACTTAAACTTGAAGATCAAAAAATTGGCGATTGTTACTGTTTAGATGCTTTGCATATATGTTTCTTAGATTATATAGAAGCAATCTATACAAATATTTCAACCGTCTAACTGTTCCATTCATTGTTCTACTTGTCGAAAATTACAAATAATTTCCTTTAAAGGATTAACAATGGGGTTCATTGTACACTTAAACTTGAAGATCAAAAAATTGGCGAATTGTACTGTTTGGATGCTTTGCATATATGTTTCTTAGACTATATAGAAGCAATATATACAATGATTTCAACCGTCTACCTATTCCATTCATTGTTCTACTTGCCGAAATTTACAAATAATTTCCGTTAAGGGATTAACAATGGGGATCGTAGTTTACTTAAACTTGAAGAACAAAAAATTGGCGAATTGTACTGTTTGGATGCTTTGCATATATGTTTCTTAGACTATATAGAAGCAATATATACAATGATTTCAACCGTCTACCTGTTCCATTCATTGTTCTACTTGTCGAAAGTTACAAAAAATTTCCGTTAAGGGATTAACAATGGGGATCGTAGTTTACTTAAACTTGAAGAACAATAAATTGGCGCATTGTACTGTTTGGATGCTTTGCATATATGTTTCTTAGACTATATAGAAGCAATATATACAAAGATTTCAACCGGCTACCTGTTCCATTCATTGTTCTACTTGTCGAAAGTTACAAATAATTTCCTTTAAAGGATTAACAATGGGGCTCATTGTTCACTTAAACTTGAAGAACAAAAAATTGGCGAATTGTACTGTTTGGATGCTTTGCATATATGTTTCTTAGACTTTATAGAAGCAATATATACAAAGATTTCATCCGGCTACCTGTTCCATTCATTGTTCTACTTGTCGAAAGTTACAAATAATTTCCTTTAAAGGATTAACAATGGGGCTCATTGTTCACTTAAACTTGAAGAACAAAAAATTGGCGAATGGTACTGTTTGGATGCTTTGCATATATGTTTCTTAGACTATATAGAAGCAATATATACAAAGATTTCAACCGTCTACCTGTTCCATTCATTGTTCTACTTGTCGAAAGTTACAAATAATTTCCTTTAAAGGATTAACAATGGGGCTCATTGTTCTCTTAAACTTGAAGAACAAAAAATTGGCGAATTGTACTGTTTGGATGCTTTGCATATATGTTTCTTAGACTATATAGAAGCAATATATACAATGATTTCAACCGTCTACCTGTTCCATTCATTGTTCTACTTGTCGAAAGTTACAAATAATTTCCGTTAAGGGATTAACAATGGGGATCGTAGTTTACTTAAACTTGAAGAACAATAAATTGGCGCATTGTACTGTTTGGATGCTTTGCATATATGTTTCTTAGACTATATAGAAGCAATATATACAATGATTTCAACCGTCTACCTGTTCCATTCATTGTTCTACTTGTCGAAAGTTACAAATAATTTCCGTTAAGGGATTAACAATGGGGATCGTAGTTTACTTAAACTTGAAGAACAATAAATTGGCGCATTGTACTGTTTGGATGCTTTGCATATATGTTTCTTAGACTATATAGAAGCAATATATATAAAGATTTCAACCGGCTACCTGTTCCATTCATTGTTCTACTTGTCGAAATTTACAAATAATTTCCGATAAAGGATTAACCATTGGGGCTCATTGTTCACTTAAACTTGTTGAACAAAAAATTGGCGAATTGTACTGTTTGGATGCTTTGCATATATGTTTCTTAGACTATATAGAAGCAATATATACAAAGATTTCAACCGTCTACCTGTTCCATTCATTGTTCTACTTGTCGAAATTTACAATTAATTTCAGGTAAGGGATTAACAATGGGGCTCGTAGTTCACTTAAACTTGAAGTACAAAAAATTGGCGAATTGTACTGTTTGGATGCTTTGCATATATGTTTCGTAGACTATATAGAAGCAATATATACAAATTTTTCAACCGTCTACATGATCCATTCATTGTTCTACTTGTCGAAATTTACAATTAATTTCAGGTAAGGGATTAACAATGGGGCTCGTAGTTCACTTAAACTTGAAGTACAAAAAATTGGCGAATTGTACTGTTTGGATGCTTTGCATATATGTTTCGTAGACTATATAGAAGCAATATATACAAATTTTTCAACCGTCTACATGATCCATTCATTGTTCTACTTGTCGAAATTTACAAATAATTTCCTTTAAAGGATTAACAATGGGGCTCGTAGTTCACTTAAACTTGAAGAACAAAAAATTGGCGAATTGTACTGTTTGGATGCTTTGCATAGATGTTTCTTAGACTATTTAGAAGCAATATATAGAAAGATTTCACCCGTCTACCTGTACTATTCATTGTTCTACTTGTAGAAAGTTACAAATAATTTCCATTCCATGATTATCAATGGGGCTCGCTGTTCACTTAAACTTGAAGATCAAAAAATTGGCGATTGTTACTGTTTAGATGCTTTGCATATATGTTTCTTAGATTATATAGAAGCAATCTATACAAATATTTCAACCGTCTAACTGTTCCATTCATTGTTCTACTTGTCGAAAATTACAAATAATTTACGATAAAGGATTAACCATTGGGGCTCATTGTTCACTTAAACTTGAAGAACAAAAAATTGGCGAATGGTACTGTTTGGATGCTTTGCGTACATGTTTCTTAGACTATATGGAAGCAATATATACAAAGATTTCAACCGTCTACGTGTTCCAATCATTGTTCTACTTGTCGAAATTTACAAATAATTTCCTTTAAAGGATTAACAATGGGGCTCGTTGTTCACTTAAACTTGAAGAACAAAAAAGTGGCGAATGGTACTGTTTGGATGCTTTGCATATATGTTTCTTAGACTATATAGAAGCAATATATACAAAGATTTCAACCGTCTACCTGTTCCATTCATTGTTCTACTTGTCGAAAGTTACAAATAATTTCCTTTAAAGGATTAACAATGGGGTTCATTGTACACTTAAACTTGAAGATCAAAAAATTGGCGAATTGTACTGTTTGGATGCTTTGCATATATGTTTCTTAGACTATATAGAAGCAATATATACAATGATTTCAACCGTCTACCTATTCCATTCATTGTTCTACTTGCCGAAATTTACAAATAATTTCCGTTAAGGGATTAACAATGGGGATCGTAGTTTACTTAAACTTGAAGAACAAAAAATTGGCGAATTGTACTGTTTGGATGCTTTGCATATATGTTTCTTAGACTATATAGAAGCAATATATACAATGATTTCAACCGTCTACCTGTTCCATTCATTGTTCTACTTGTCGAAAGTTACAAATAATTTCCGTTAAGGGATTAACAATGGGGATCGTAGTTTACTTAAACTTGAAGAACAATAAATTGGCGCATTGTACTGTTTGGATGCTTTGCATATATGTTTCTTAGACTATATAGAAGCAATATATATAAAGATTTCAACCGGCTACCTGTTCCATTCATTGTTCTACTTGTCGAAATTTACAAATAATTTCCGATAAAGGATTAACCATTGGGGCTCATTGTTCACTTAAACTTGTTGAACAAAAAATTGGCGAATTGTACTGTTTGGATGCTTTGCATATATGTTTCTTAGACTATATAGAAGCAATATATACAAAGATTTCAACCGTCTACCTGTTCCATTCATTGTTCTACTTGTCGAAATTTACAATTAATTTCAGGTAAGGGATTAACAATGGGGCTCGTAGTTCACTTAAACTTGAAGTACAAAAAATTGGCGAATTGTACTGTTTGGATGCTTTGCATATATGTTTCGTAGACTATATAGAAGCAATATATACAAATTTTTCAACCGTCTACATGATCCATTCATTGTTCTACTTGTCGAAATTTACAATTAATTTCAGGTAAGGGATTAACAATGGGGCTCGTAGTTCACTTAAACTTGAAGTACAAAAAATTGGCGAATTGTACTGTATGGATGCTTTGCATATATGTTTCGTAGACTATACAGAAGCAATATATACAAATTTTTCAACCGTCTACATGATCCATTCATTGTTCTACTTGTCGAAATTTACAAATAATTTCCTTTAAAGGATTAACAATGGGGCTCGTAGTTCACTTAAACTTGAAGAACAAAAAATTGCCGAATTGTACTGTTTGGATGCTTTGCATAGATGTTTCTTAGACTATTTAGAAGCAATATATAGAAAGATTTCACCCGTCTACCTGTACTATTCATTGTTCTACTTGTAGAAAGTTACAAATAATTTCCATTTCATGATTATCAATGGGGCTCGCTGTTCACTTAAACTTGAAGATCAAAAAATTGGCGATTGTTACTGTTTAGATGCTTTGCATATATGTTTCTTAGATTATATAGAAGCAATATATACAAATATTTCAACCGTCTAACTGTTCCATTCATTGTTCTACTTGTCGAAAATTACAAATAATTTACGATAAAGGATTAACCATTGGGGCTCATTGTTCACTTAAACTTGAAGAACAAAAAATTGGCGAATGGTACTGTTTGGATGCTTTGCGTACATGTTTCTTAGACTATATGGAAGCAATATATACAAAGATTTCAACCGTCTACGTGTTCCAATCATTGTTCTACTTGTCGAAATTTACAAATAATTTCCTTTAAAGGATTAACAATGGGGCTCGTTGTTCACTTAAACTTGAAGAACAAAAAAGTGGCGAATGGTACTGTTTGGATGCTTTGCATATATGTTTCTTAGACTATATAGAAGCAATATATACAAAGATTTCAACCGTCTACCTGTTCCATTCATTGTTCTACTTGTCGAAAGTTACAAATAATTTCCTTTAAAGGATTAACAATGGGGTTCATTGTACACTTAAACTTGAAGATCAAAAAATTGGCGAATTGTACTGTTTGGATGCTTTGCATATATGTTTCTTAGACTATATAGAAGCAATATATACAATGATTACAACCGTCTACCTATTCCATTCATTGTTCTACTTGCCGAAATTTACAAATAATTTCCGTTAAGGGATTAACAATGGGGATCGTAGTTTACTTAAACTTGAAGAACAAAAAATTGGCGAATTGTACTGTTTGGATGCTTTGCATATATGTTTCTTAGACTATATAGAAGCAATATATACAATGATTTCAACCGTCTACCTGTTCCATTCATTGTTCTACTTGTCGAAAGTTACAAATAATTTCCGTTAAGGGATTAACAATGGGGATCGTAGTTTACTTAAACTTGAAGAACAATAAATTGGCGCATTGTACTGTTTGGATGCTTTGCATATATGTTTCTTAGACTATATAGAAGCAATATATATAAAGATTTCAACCGGCTACCTGTTCCATTCATTGTTCTACTTGTCGAAATTTACAAATAATTTCCGATAAAGGATTAACCATTGGGGCTCATTGTTCACTTAAACTTGTTGAACAAAAAATTGGCGAATTGTACTGTTTGGATGCTTTGCATATATGTTTCTTAGACTATATAGAAGCAATATATACAAAGATTTCAACCGTCTACCTGTTCCATTCATTGTTCTACTTGTCGAAATTTACAATTAATTTCAGGTAAGGGATTAACAATGGGGCTCGTAGTTCACTTAAACTTGAAGTACAAAAAATTGGCGAATTGTACTGTTTGGATGCTTTGCATATATGTTTCGTAGACTATATAGAAGCAATATATACAAATTTTTCAACCGTCTACATGATCCATTCATTGTTCTACTTGTCGAAATTTACAATTAATTTCAGGTAAGGGATTAACAATGGGGCTCGTAGTTCACTTAAACTTGAAGTACAAAAAATTGGCGAATTGTACTGTATGGATGCTTTGCATATATGTTTCGTAGACTATACAGAAGCAATATATACAAATTTTTCAACCGTCTACATGATCCATTCATTGTTCTACTTGTCGAAATTTACAAATAATTTCCTTTAAAGGATTAACAATGGGGCTCGTAGTTCACTTAAACTTTAAGAACAAAAAATTGCCGAATTGTACTGTTTGGATGCTTTGCATAGATGTTTCTTAGACTATTTAGAAGCAATATATAGAAAGATTTCACCCGTCTACCTGTACTATTCATTGTTCTACTTGTAGAAAGTTACAAATAATTTCCATTTCATGATTATCAATGGGGCTCGCTGTTCACTTAAACTTGAAGATCAAAAAATTGGCGATTGTTACTGTTTAGATGCTTTGCATATATGTTTCTTAGATTATATAGAAGCAATATATACAAATATTTCAACCGTCTAACTGTTCCATTCATTGTTCTACTTGTCGAAAATTACAAATAATTTACGATAAAGGATTAACCATTGGGGCTCATTGTTCACTTAAACTTGAAGAACAAAAAATTGGCGAATGGTACTGTTTGGATGCTTTGCGTACATGTTTCTTAGACTATATGGAAGCAATATATACAAAGATTTCAACCGTCTACGTGTTCCAATCATTGTTCTACTTGTCGAAATTTACAAATAATTTCCTTTAAAGGATTAACAATGGGGCTCGTTGTTCACTTAAACTTGAAGAACAAAAAAGTGGCGAATGGTACTGTTTGGATGCTTTGCATATATGTTTCTTAGACTATATAGAAGCAATATATACAAAGATTTCAACCGTCTACCTGTTCCATTCATTGTTCTACTTGTCGAAAGTTACAAATACCCTAGTAGCACACAAATATTTGATTAATATCTTTTTTGAATATTAAAATAATATTTTTTTGGCGACACTTTTTAATATGAAATAAATATTAGTTTCAAATATTCTATAGATATTAAAAAAATGTAAAAAGAATATTCAGAAAATATGAACTAAATATTCTTAGAATATAAAATAAATATTAAAAAAATGTAAAAAAAATGTTCAGAAAATATGAAATAAATATTCTTAGAATATAAAATAAATATTAAAAAAATGTAAAAAAAATGTTCAGAAAATATGAAATAAATATTCTTAGAATATAAAATAAATATTAAAAAAATGTAAAAAAAATGTTCAGAAAATATGAAATAAATATTCTTAGAATATAAAATAAATATTAAAAAAATATAAAAAAAATGTAAAAAAAATGTTCAGAAAATATAAACAAAATATTCGTCGAATATAAAATAGATATTTTAAAAACCTAAAATAAAGATTTTGAAAAAAATTTAAATATTTAGAAAAAAGAAGGTTTAATAACTAAGCTTTGTCACGTACTTATTATATTTGTTTACGATATTGTAATTGATTTGATGGGGTCACATTACGAACACTAAAAATCCTTATACATGTGGCGGGATTTGAACTCGGGATCCTGCTGTTGCTGCGTACTGCGTTTTCCTGCTGCGCTAAAGGGACCTATTGTTAGAGGGCTCACCTTTAAACCTTAATTAGAACTGGGCAGATAATTACGACCACAATCCGAACAGCTGGTAGATTAAAGTAAGTGAATCATACGTTTAGAATTCTATGAAGACAGTATTAGTAGATAAAATGTTGACGTTGTAAAAAAGAGAGCCTTTAATAGATTCAATATTGCCTCTTTCTCGTACGTTCCTGGACTTTCACACGATATCCGGCGACTCCTCACCAAATATAACATTTATGTTATACAAAAAATGTATAGGGTATAGGAAGACATGCATTACATTTTCTGAATTAAGAAGAACAATTCAATGTTATATTTTCTCACAAATTTTATTTTATATATTTTTTATTCTTGATTTAGCTGTCGCTAAAAATAAAGATACTGTCTGTTTTATTTCTTCGTCCGTGATGCTCGCTTGCCTCTTTCTTGATGCTACTGTAAAATAAAAAATAGAATGAGTTGGAAATTTTAAATATCTTGTCAAGCAGTAAATATGATGAGTATATATTAAATCTACTTACCACTTACAGCATCGTACAATTTCAAATTACTAAATGATAATTTTTGCTGTCTTCCCTGGCCCGAAAAAGAAATTGCTGCCTCATTCTTCAACAATTTCTTCATCATGTTATAAATTATTTTTTTATTGGTTTCTCCGCCAACTAAATAAAGTAATTGTACCTGAAAGAAGATGTATTCCATTACTGTTTTCATGACAGTTAGGCAACCGTATTGCCTTAATTTCTCGTAAAAATAAAGAAGTATGGACTTTATTGTTCTATATTAATACAAACCAATAAATTAAAATTTCCAGAATTTTCTGAAATTTTGGCATTAAATTCTTCAACTTCTTCAACTGATGCCAAAGGTAATTTGTTTAAAAAGCCTGTCTCTTCCTCGCCTGACACAAATGCCGAATTATTGTCCGAAACAACTATTTTGCTGGTGACTAGCCTCTCTATTGACTCCAGTTTTTCATAAATTCGTTTTAACTCAAATTTTAATTCACTGTATTGCCGATGCAATACAGTAAATTCTTTTTCCGTTATTGGCGTATTGCCATAATTTGATGTCGTCTCTGAAAGATGATATAAAATATATATTATTCGTATTGTTACGTTTACAATGTTATATATAATGTAAGCGTCGTAATATTTATTGCTTCTGCTTACGCGTTACTGTAGGTTCCATTTGACCAACTTCGTCGGACCCAGAATCTGATGCAATTTGTACAAATCGCCTTTTCGAAGCTTTTGATACTTTTTTCGCAGACATTATGATCTATTCTTCATATAGGAAATATTAATATTAATATGTGATAAAACAACGTACAACTTTACACAAGTATTTGCACAGATAGAGAAAAAGAGAAAAACAAAATAAATTATGTGTGCAATATAGAATGAAGTAAACGATTAATTAATTATATAAATGAAGCAAAGTACATGCTATAAAAGACGAGTGACATTTATGTACAAAGGCTTTACCAGCAACTTCATCCGAATCATATGACACGGTTTCATTTGTAAAATCATTAAATTTAAAAATTCCAATCGATTTAGAATCGATGGGGTATTTATAAAAGTTTTTCAATTTTGTTGATAATCTACCAATTAATTTATTTTCTAATACATCGACAATCTGTAGAACATAATCATTTTGTATAAATACGTAACAGTCTCGCATTCCATAAGCTTTTAAACTAAAATAAGGGAGTTGAATTTTTTTTAAATTATTTTGAACTTTAATAGTTAATTCAGTACTAAATTTTGCTTTGATTGTAGCTGTGCCTTTCTCGGATAATCTTTTTGTTACTTGTGCTAATGGCTTATTCCACCTGCGTAGCATATTTTTTAACTTTCCTAAGTAATTTTCAAAGGGAAAACAACTTAATTCTTCCAAAGAAATTTTCATATTTTCTACGTCGTCTGTAATATGCATTAAGTTGTGAACATTATAGATACAAAATTCTCTGCCATATAAAGTAGAAGAATGATGTACAAATATTGAAAGCATCTCTCGAGCTTTGTTTAGCCATTCAAGATTTAAATATAATTTTTTATGTAACAAAATTCTAATAGCTACGTGGAATAATAAGAAATGCTCATAATACTTCTTTGGAAGAATCTCTTTTAATACAATGGGACCTAGATATAACAAAAATAAGCGGAATTCCGTAGCCTTATATCTAGGCAATTCTGCTATGGGTCGCGATTTGCGACTAAATTCTGCAGGTAAAGATTTTGCAGCACAAGTCATTCTTTTTGAAAATTTTGTTCTTTGTTGCAATTTGAACAGTTTTTTATTCCAGTAATGAAGTAGCTTCTTCATTACTCCTAAACAGCACAGATGCATATAATCAAGAGCAAAATGTTCTATTACGTTTAATTGGCTTATATTTAATAATGGCGTTCTATGATTATTTTGATGATGATTTGTATCAATAAAATTCTCAAAATCACAATGTGTTCGTGCACCAGCATTATGGTTTTCATATATGATTCGGTGACTATAATATGTACCTCGTTCTGTGCATCTTTCGCAACCGTGTAAACTTGTATGTCCTTTAATATTTTTTAAAAAAGCTCTCGCGGGTGTATCACATGTGAAACAAATTATAAGGACTTTGAATGTAATATTATTGTAGTAAATTCCATTTTTCAAAATATCGTTCAATTCGCGCGTAAATTCATCCAAATAATCAGGCAACGAATCCGGTTTTGCATCGCCGTAATAAATTGCAATCGGAAAGGGAGATACAATATAATTATTTAAAACTAATTTGCATAAAATAGGCCAAAATTGTTTGTTTGAATTTTTTGAAATTGGGATACCGTCAATATTAAAAATTAATTTTATTGTGCAACTTTCTTTCACTTCTTGAAATATACCTTCTGCTTGTAATACAGTTATTATGTGATTCTTTATGCCAAAATATTTAAGTTGAGCTGCAGTTTTATTTTTACTTAAACACGATACAATATTAGATGATCGCTCAGTTTTTAATAAAGTGCGAGCATCACCTGGAATTTTAAATTCGGGAAAAATATCCTTTAAACCCTTTAATAAATGATTTAGTTAGGTATGATTAATGTTCTGTTCTACAGACCATTTTTTTAACATATTTATCAGTTTTAAATTTGCAAAAGCGGTACGTTGCTGTTCTGCAGCAGCACTGCTCACTTCCGTAATTTCTGTTTCAGTACTTTGAAAATGAAATGACTGAATAATGTGATCGTGACCGAGGACAGAATTAATATTTCCTTCTGAAGTAATAGCCGGCGTAATTCTCAATGCCTCAATTGCATCGACAGACCGATTCTGATGAAACGAAGCCATCTCTTTCTTAACAAATTTATACTTTTTGTTTCGCTTTTCGGACATTTCTCACAAATTTCTCTTGTCAGTCTAATACACACAACAAAAAATATTAGGTGAGGCAACATTACCAATGGGCAAATATATAATAATGTGAAAGCTAGTATTACATAAAGATATGTACTTACCCAGACACGTATGTAAAACGTACGGCGAGATCACTTTGAACACTCTTACAATCGGCGAAATTACAATTATCTGGTTTGCTTTGAAAGAAACGTCTTTATACTGCTAGAGTTTAGAACGAACTAACAGTGGATGCCCAAAAGACGAGCTCGGGCCCACTTAGTAATATAAACTGTTTATGTTACTCTCCCCTACACTGCACAGAGAGTTTCCCGTTAGAATAGGAATTCCTAAAACGTAGAGTCGTTTTTGAACTCAGTTAAAATATGTAATATTATATTGTTAAGAATAATTCAACAGCAATAAGCAGGTGCCTCGTATTCGCGAGCATATCCGTTCATTTATTTCTCCAAAAATATTTCTTTTTACATCTAAAATAAATTTTTTGTATACATTTGTAAAAAAATATTTCTTTTTAAATTTAAAATGAATATATGATAAACATTTGTAAAAAAATATTTCTTTTTACATCTAAAATAAATTTTTGGTATACATTTGTAAAAAAATATTTCGTTTTAAATTTAAAATGAATATATGATAAACATTTGTAAAAAAATATTTCTTTTTAAATCTCAAATGAATATATGATAAACATTTGAAAAAAAAAATATTTCTTTTTAAATCTCAAATGAATATATGATAAACATTTGAAAAAAAATATTTCTTTTTAAATCTAAAATGAATATTAAATAAACATTTGTAAAAAAATATTTCTTTTTAAATCTAAAATGAATATTAAATAAACATTTGTAAAAAAATATTTCTTTTTACATCTAAAATAAATTTTTGGTATACATTTGTAAAAAAATATTTCTTTTTAAATTTAAAATGAATATATGATAAACATTTGTAAAAAAATATTTCTTTTTAAATCTAAAATGAATATTAAATAAACATTTGTAAAAAAATATTTCTTTTTACATCTAAAATAAATTTTTGGTATACATTTGTAAAAAAATATTTCTTTTTAAATCTCAAATGAATATATGATAAACATTTGAAAAAAAAAATATTTCTTTTTAAATCTCAAATGAATATATGATAAACATTTGAAAAAAAATATTTCTTTTTAAATCTAAAATGAATATTAAATAAACATTTGTAAAAAAATATTTCTTTTTAAATCTCAAATGAATATATGATAAACATTTGAAAAAAAATATTTCTTTTTAAATCTAAAATGAATATTAAATAAACATTTGTAAAAAAATATTTCTTTTTAAATCTAAAATGAATATTAAATAAACATTTGTAAAAAAATATTTCTTTTTACATCTAAGATAAATATGACATAAACATTTCTAAAAAATATTTCTTTTTAAATCTAAAATTGTTAGAACTATACGAGAGGTGCCCGCATATGATTTGTACTGCGAACGGCACTGCGCATAGGAATTTAGTTTATATTATAAAACTCTTAAGTGTCGCGGCCGCCCTAGCTCTTTTTGAGTGCATCTTAGAATCAGTCAGTCTGTTCTCTCTATACGCCCTACGCGGAAACACTAGATATTCTTTCTCTGCTCAAATATATAGTCCACATATATTAATTTGTCTATAATTAATTGGACCCGCACTCTGTTTACTCCTATCAAAAATGAATATATGATAAACATTTGAAAAAAAATATTTCTTTTTAAATCTAAAATGAATATTAAATAAACATTTGTAAAAAAATATTTCTTTTTAAATCTAAAATGAATATTAAATAAACATTTGTAAAAAAATATTTCTTTTTACATCTAAGATAAATATGACATAAACATTTCTAAAAAATATTTCTTTTTAAATCTAAAATTGTTAGAACTATACGAGAGGTGCCCGCATATGATTTGTACTGCGAACGGCACTGCGCATAGGAATTTAGTTTATATTATAAAACTCTTAAGTGTCGCGGCCGCCCTAGCTCTTTTTGAGTGCATCTTAGAATCAGTCAGTCTGTTCTCTCTATACGCCCTACGCGGAAACACTAGATATTCTTTCTCTGCTCAAATATATATTCCACATATATTAATTTGTCTATAATTAATTGGACCCGCACTCTGTTTACTCCTATCAAAAATGAATATATGATAAACATTTGAAAAAAAATATTTCTTTTTAAATCTAAAATGAATATTAAATAAACATTTGTAGAAAATATTTCTTTTTAAATCTAAAATGAATATTAAAGAAACATTTGTAAAAAAATATTTCTTTTTACATCTAAAATAAATATTTGGTAAACATTTGTAAAAAAATATTTCGTTTTAAATCTAAAATGAATATTGAATAAACATTTGTAAAAAAATATTTCTTTTTAAATCTAGAATGAATATTCGTTACATATTTAAATATTAAAAAGAGATTCAATCGTTTTTTAACATTACATACATATGTATTTAATATTGTGTGCTACTAGGGTAATTTCCGATAAAGGATTAACAATGGGGCTCATTGTTCACTTAAACTTGAAGAACAAAAAATTGGCGAATGGTACTGTTTGGATGCTTTGCATATATGTTTCTTAGACTATATAGAAGCAATATATACAAAGATTTCAACCGTCTACCTGTTCCATTCATTGTTCTACTTGTCGAAAGTTACAAATAATTACCGATAAAGGATTAACCATTGGGGCTCATTGTTCACTTAAACTTGAAGAACAAAAAATTGGCGAATTGTACTGTTTGGATGCTTTGCATATATGTTTCTTAGACTATATAGAAGCAATATATACAATGATTTCAACCGTCTACCTGTTCCATTCATTGTTCTACTTGTCGAATGTTACAAATAATTTCCGTTAAGGGATTAACAATGGGGATCGTAGTTTACTTAAACTTGAAGAACAAAAAATTGGCGAATGGTACTGTTTGGATGATTTGCATATATGTTTCTTAGACTATATAGAAGCAATATATACAAAGATTTCAACCGTCTACCTGTTCCATTCATTGTTCTACTTGTCGAAAGTTACAAATAATTTCCGATAAAGGAATAACAATGCGGCTCATTGTTCACTTAAACTTGAAGAACAAAAAATTGGCGAATGGTACTGTTTGGATGCTTTGCATATATGTTTCTTAGACTATATAGAAGCAATATATACAAAGATTTCAACCGTCTACCTGTTCCATTCATTTTTCTACTTGTCGAAAGTTACAAATAATTTCCTTTAAAGGATTAACAATAGGGCTCATTGTTCACTTAAACTTGAAGAACAAAAAATTGGCGAATTGTACTGTTTGGATGCTTTGCATATATGTTTCTTAGACTATATAGAAGCAATATATACAATGATTTCAACCGTCTACCTGTTCCATTCATTGATCTACTTGTCGAATGTTACAAATAATTTCCGTTAAGGGATTAACAATGAGGATCGTAGTTTACTTAAACTTGAAGAACAAAGAACTGGCGAATTGCACTGTTTGGATGCTTTGCATATATGTTTCTTAGACTATATAGAAGCAATATATACAATGATTTCAACCGTCTACCTGTTCCATTCATTGTTCTACTTGTCGAAAGTTACAAATAATTTCCGTTAAGGGATTAACAATGGGGATCGTAGTTCACTTAAACTTGAAGAGCAAAAAATTGTCGAATTGTACTGTTTGGATGCTTTGCATATATGTTTCTTAGACTATATAGAAGCAATATATACAATGATTTCAACCGTCTACCTGTTCCATTCATTGTTCTACTTGTCGAAAGTTACAAATAATTTCCGTTAAGGGATTAACAATGGGGATCGTAGTTTACTTAAACTTGAAGAACAAAAAATTGGCGAATTGTACTGTTTGGATGCTTTGCATAGATGTTTCTTAGACTATTTACAAGCAATATATAGAAAGATTTCACCCGTCTACCTGTACTATTCATTGTTCTACTTGTAGAAAGTTACAAATAATTTCCATTTCATGATTATCAATGGGGCTCGCTGTTCACTTAAACTTGAAGATCAAAAAATTGGCGATTGTTACTGTTTAGATGCTTTGCATATATGTTTCTTAGATTATATAGAAGCAATATATACAAAGATTTCAACCGTCTACCAGTTCCATTCATTGTTCTACTTGTCGAAAATTACAAATAATTTCCTTTAAAGGATTAACAATGGGGCTCGTTGTTAACTTAAACTTGAAGAACAATAAATTGGCGAATTGTACTGTTTGGATGCTTTGCATATATGTTTCTTAGACTATATAGAAGCAATATATACAAAGATTTCAACCGTCTACCTGTTCCATTCATTGTTCTACTTGTCGAAAGTTACAAATAATTTCCGATAAAGGATTAACCATTGGGGCTCATTGTTCACTTAAACTTGAAGAACAAAAAATTGGCGAATGGTACTGTTTGGATGCTTTGCATATATGTTTCTTAGACTATATGGAAGCAATATATACAAAGATTTCAACCGTCTACGTGTTCCAATCATTGTTCTACTTGTAGAAAGTTACAATTAATTTCCGTTAAAGGGTTAATAATGGGGCTCGTAGTTCACTTAAACTTGAAGAACAAAAAATTGGCGAATTGTACTGTTTGCATGCTTTGCATATATGTTTCTTAGACTATATAGAAGCAATATATACAAAGATTTCAACCGTCTAC
The DNA here is from genome assembly GCA_963989415.1 of Cerceris ruficornis. Taxonomy (NCBI): domain Eukaryota; kingdom Metazoa; phylum Arthropoda; class Insecta; order Hymenoptera; family Crabronidae; genus Cerceris; species Cerceris ruficornis. The sequence continues at coordinate 272,896 of CAXDIW010000500.1, read as the reverse complement.
CTGTTCCATTCATTGTTCTACTTGTCGCAAGTTACAAATAATTTCCGTTAAAGTATTAACAATGGGGCTCGTAGTTCACTTAAACTTGAAGATCAAATAATTGGCGAATTGTACTGTTTGGATGATTTGCAGATATGTTTCTTAGACTATATAGAAGCAATATATACAATGATTTCAACCGTCTACCTGTTCCATTCATTGTTCTACTTGTCGAAAATTACAAATAATTTCCGATAAAGGATTAACCATTGGGGCTCATTGTTCACTTAAAGTTGAAGACCAAAAAATTGGCGAGTGGTACTGTTTGGATGCTTTGCATATATATTTCATAGACTATTTAGAAGCAATATATAGAAAGATTTCACCCGTCTACCTGTACTATTCATTGTTCTACTTGTAGAAAGTTACAAATAATTTCCATTTCATGATTATCAATGGGGCTCGCTGTTCACTTAAACTTGAAGATCAAAAAATTGGCGATTGTTACTGTTTAGATGCTTTGCATATATGTTTCTTAGATTATATAGATGCAATATATACAAAGATTTCAACCGTCTACCTGTTCCATTCATTGTTCTACTTGTCGAAATTTACAAATAATTTCCTTTAAAGGATTAACAATGGGGCTCGTTGTTCACTTAAACTTGAAGAACAATAAATTGGCGAATTGCACTGTTAGGATGTTTTGCATATATGTTTCTTAGACTATATGGAAGCAATATATACAAAGATTTCAACCGTCTACGTGTTCCAATCATTGTTCTACTTGTAAAAAGTTACAATTAATTTCCGTTAAAGGATTAACAATGGGGCTTGTAGTTCACTTAAACTTGAAGAACAAAAAATTGGCAAATTGTACTGTTTGGATGCTATGCATATATGTTTCGTAGATTATATAGAAGCAATATATACAATGATTTCAACCGTCTACCTGATCCATTCATTGTTCTACTTGTCGAAATTTACAAATAATTTCCTTTAAAGGATTAACAATGGGGCTCGTAGTTCACTTAAACTTGAAGCACAAAAAATTGGCGAATTGTACTGTTTGGATGCTTTGCATATATGTTTCTTAGACTATTTAGAAACAATATATAGAAAGAATTCACCCGTCTACCTGTACTATTCATGGTTCTACTTGTCGAAATTTACAAATAATTTCCTTTAAAGGATTAACAATGGGGCTCGTTGTTCACTTAAACTTGAAGAACAATAAATTGGCGAATTGCACTGTTAGGATGCTTTGCATATATGTTTCTTAGACTATATGGAAGCAATATATACAAAGATTTCAACCGTCTACTTGTTCCAATCATTGTTCTACTTGTAGAAAGTTACAATTAATTTCCGTTAAAGGATTAACAATGGGGCTTGTAGTTCACTTAAACTTGAAGAACAAAAAATTGGCAAATTGTACTGTTTGGATGCTATGCATATATGTTTCGTAGATTATATAGAAGCAATATATACAATGATTTCAACCGTCTACCTGATCCATTCATTGTTCTACTTGTCGAAATTTACAAATAATTTCCTTTAAAGGATTAACAATGGGGCTCGTAGTTCACTCAAACTTGAAGAACAAAAAATTGGCGAATGGTACTGTTTGGATGCTTTGAATATATGTTTCTTATATTATATAAAAGCAATATATACAAATATTTCAACCGTCTACCTGATCCATTCATTGTTCTACTTGTCGAAATTTACAAATAATTTCCTTTAAAGGATTAACAATGGGGCTCGTAGTTCACTTAAACTTGAAGAACAAAAAATTGGCGAATTGTACTGTTTGGATGCTTTGCATATATGTCTCTTAGACTATTTAGAAGCAATATACAGAAAGATTTCACCTGTCTACCTGTACTATTCATTGTTCTACTTGTAGAAAGTTACAAATAATTTCAATTTCATGATCATCAATGGGGCTCGCTGTTCACTTAAACTTGAAGATCAAAAAATTGGCGATTGTTACTGTTTAGATGCTTTGCATATATGTTTCTTAGACTATATAGAAGTAATATATGCAAAGATTACAACCGTCTACCTGTTCCATTCATTGTTCTACTTGTCGAAAGTTACAAATAATTTCCGATAAAGGATTAACCATTGGGGCTCATTGTTCACTTAAACTTGAAGAACAAAAAATTGGCGAATGGTACTGTTTGGATGCTTTGCGTACATGTTTCTTAGACTATATGGAAGTAATATATACAAAGATTTCAGCCGTCTACGTGTTCCAATCATTGTTCTACTTGTCGAAATTTACAAATAATTTCCTTTAAAGGATTAACAATGGGGCTCGTTGTTCACTTAAACTTGAAGAACAAAAAATTGGCGAATGGTACTGTTTGGATGCTTTGAATATATGTTTCTTATATTATATAAAAGCAATATATACAAATATTTCAACCGTCTACCTGTTCCATTCATTGTTCTACTTGTCGAAAATTACAAATAATTTCCGATAAAGGATTAACCATTGGGGCTCATTGTTCACTTAAAGTTGAAGACCAAAAAATTGGCGAATGGTACTGTTTGGATGCTTTGAATATATGTTTCTTATATTATATAGAAGCAATATATACAAATATTTCAACCGTCTACCTGTTCCATTCATTGTTCTACTTGTCGAAAATTACAATTAATTTCCGTTAAAGGATTAACAATGGGGCTTGTAGTTCACTTAAACTTGAAGAACAAAAAATTGGCAAATTGTACTGTTTGGATGCTATGCATATATGTTTCGTAGATTATATAGAAGCAATACATACAATGATTTCAACCGTCTACCTGATCCATTCATTGTTCTACTTGTCGAAATTTACAAATAATTTCCTTTAAAGGATTAACAATGGGGCTCGTAGTTCACTTAAACTTGAAGAACAAAAAATTGGCGAATTGTACTGTTTGGATGCTTTGCATATATGTCTCTTAGACTATTTAGAAGCAATATACAGAAAGATTTCACCTGTCTACCTGTACTATTCATTGTTCTACTTGTAGAAAGTTACAAATAATTTCCATTTCATGATTATCAATGGGGCTCGCTGTTCACTTAAACTTGAAGATCAAAAAATTGGCGATTGTTACTGTTTAGATGCTTTGTATATATGTTTCTTAGACTATATAGAAGTAATATATACAAAGATTTCAACCGTCTACCTGTTCCATTCATTGTTCTACTTGTCGGAAGTTACAAATAATTTCCGATAAAGGATTAACCATTGGGGCTCATTGTTCACTTAAACTTGAAGAACAAAAAATTGGCGAATGGTACTGTTTGGATACTTTGCGTACATGTTTCTTAGACTATATGGAAGCAATATATACAAAGATTTCAGCCGTCTACGTGTTCCAATCTTTGTTCTACTTGTCGAAATTTACAAATAATTTCCTTTAAAGGATTAACAATGGGGCTCGTTGTTCACTTAAACTTGAAGAACAAAAAATTGGCGAATGGTACTGTTTGGATGCTTTGCATATATGTTTCTTAGACTATATAGAAGCAATATATACATTGATTTCAACCGGCTACCTGTTCCATTCAATGTTCTACTTGTCGAAAGTTACAAATAATTTCCGTTAAAGTATTAACAATGGGGCTCGTAGTTCACTTAAACTTGAAGAACAAAAAATTAGCGAATGGTACTGTTTAGATGCTTTGCATATATGTTTCTTAGACTATATAGAAGCAACATATACAAAGATTTCAACCGTCTACCTGTTCCATTCATTGTTCTACTTGTCGAAATTTACAAATAATTTCCTTTAAAGGATTAACAATGGGGCTCGTAGTTCACTTAAACTTGAAGAACAAAAAATTGGCGAATGGTACTGTTTGGATGCTTTGCGTACATGTTTCTTAGACTATATGGAAGCAATATATACAAAGATTTCAACCGTCTACCTGTTCCATTCATTGTTCTACTTGTCGCAAGTTACAAATAATTTCCTTTAAAGGATTAACAATGGGGCTCGTAGTTCACTTAAACTTGAAGAACAAAAAATTGGCGAATGGTACTGTTTGGATGCTTTGCATATATGTTTCTTAGACTATATAGACGCAATATATACAAAGATTTCAACCGTCTACCTGTTCCATTCATTGTTCTACTTGTCGAAAGTTACAAATAATTTCCGATAACGGATTAACCATTGGGGCTCATTGTTCACTTAAACTTGAAGATAAAAAAATTGGCGAATTGTACTGTTTGGATGCTTTGCATATATGTTTCTTATACTATATAGAAGCAATATATACAAAGATTTCAACCGTCTACCTGTTCCATTCATTGTTCTACTGGTCGAAAGTTACAAATAATTTCCGATAACGGATTAACCATTGGGGCTCATTGTTCACTTAAACTTGAAGATAAAAAAATTGGCAAATTGTACTGTTTGGATGCTTTGCATATATGTTTCTTAGTCTATATGGAAGCAATATATACAAAGATTTCAATCGTCAACGTGTTCCAATCATTGTTCTACTTGTAGAAAGTTACAATTAATTTCCGTTAAAGGATTAACAATGGGGCTCGTAGTTCACTTAAACTTGAAGAACAAAAAAATGGCGAATTGTACTATTTGGATGCTTTGCATATATTTTTCTAAGACTATTTAGAAGCAATATATAGAAAGATTTCACCCGTCTACCTGTACTATTCATTGTTCTACTTGTAGAAAGTTACAAATAATTTCCATTTCATGATTATCAATGGGGCTCGCTGTTCACTTAAACTTGAGGATCAAACAATTGGCGATTGTTACTGTTTAGATGCTTTGCATATAGGTTCCTTAGACTATATAGAAGCAATATATACATTGATTTCAACCGTCTACCTGTTCCATTCATTGTTCTACTTGTCGAAATTTGGAAATAATTTCCTTTAAAGGATTAACAATGGGGCTCGTAGTTCACTTAAACTTGAAGAACAAAAAATTGGCGAATGGTACTGTTTGGATGCTTTGCGTACATGTTTCTTAGACTATATGGAAGCAATATATACAAAGATTTCAACCGTCTACCTGTTCCATTCATTGTTCTACTTGTCGCAAGTTACAAATAATTTCCTTTAAAGGATTAACAATGGGGCTCGTAGTTCACTTAAACTTGAAGAACAAAAAATTGGCGAATGGTACTGTTTGGATGCTTTGCATATATGTTTCTTAGACTATATAGACGCAATATATACAAAGATTTCAACCGTCTACCTGTTCCATTCATTGTTCTACTTGTCGAAAGTTACAAATAATTTCCGATAACGGATTAACCATTGGGGCTCGTAGTTCACTTAAACTTGAAGATCAAATAATTGGCGAATTGTACTGTGTGGATGATTTGCAGATATGTTTCTTAGACTATATAGAAGCAATATATACAATGATTTCAACCGTCTACCTGTTCCATTCATTGTTCTACTTGTCGAAAGTTAGAAATAATTTCCGTTAAGGGATTAACAATGGGAATCGTAGTTTACTTAAACTTGAAGAACAAGAAATTGGCGAATTGTACTGTTTGGATGATTTGCATGTATGTTTCTTAGACTATATAGAAGCAATATATGTAGGATCAGAGATGGTGGAGAATACGGGGAGATCCGGTGCGAATAAGTACTGCCACGTTTCTTCGAAATATATATATATTGACACACTAAACTACACGCTTACACACTACTTGAATCTTAATTGACTATTATAGCTAATTGAAACTAAACTAAATGAAACTAAGTTAATGATATTTCGCCCGCCTCGCCTTAACTCTTACGCCGCGCCTCAACCGTTTCGCCTGTACTCGCCGCCTGTTGCGAGCCGACTCTGCCGCAACCGTTCTTGACGCCCTTCGCAACGACCTACGGTTTCCGCACCGCGTTGCCGAAATTCGCGGGTCAACGCCCTGGCATCCGTTGCTAGGACCCGCCATTGGTCTTAGGCAGCCGCACGCGTCTCCAACGCCGCGCGCTCGCAGCCCAACCGTCAAACCCGCGCGGTGCCTTCGCGACGCGTTTGTTTAGGTTCGCGGGCGTTGCCTTCTTACCGCGTAACCGCTGTCGCCAGACGCGGGTACGGTCGCGATCGCGGTTACCGACATTCCATCCTACACCCGGCCCTCCTGGTTTAAGCATCTGGCCTCAGATGCTGCGTCTTCGTGGTCCACGTCCTCGCCGTCGGCTCCGCTGTCGGCCTCAATCCACGGCTTGAGATGATCGGCCACAGTGCACGTCTGATGCGGTCCCTGTTGAGCACCAATTTTTTCCACCATGTACCGATGATGTCTTAGTACCTTTGTAATTTTGTACGGTCCTAAGTACTTCGCGGCTAATTTTAGTCCCGGACCGAGCTGCGTTCGCTTTATCGCAACCAATTCGCCTTCGCGGTACGCCCTAGCCTCTTTTCGTTTCCGGTTATAGCTTTTACGGTTTTCCGCCTGGATTTTCGCGATGCTTCTTTTCGCCTCCGCTCTTTCCGAGTCTCGCCTCTCCTGGAACATCCCCGCCCATTCCTGCTCGAGCATCTCGCGGAGCGGCGCGTCTTCTCGCGTTCGCATCCGAGTTCCAAAGAACAATTGGAACGGCGTGGAATTAATACTGCGATGGTGTGCAGCGTTCAGGTACTTCTGTACCCCTTCCAGATGACGGTACCATTGCTCAGGCCTCGGCGCCGAGAGTTTCGTCAACAGCGGGATGAGCACCCGATTTACCCGCTCCGCCTGACCATTACCCCGTGGTACGCCCGTCGCGATCAGGGAATGCACGATTCGTTCCCGCGTGCAGTACTCTGTGAATTCCCGGGAAGTAAACGCGGTGCCTCTATCGGAAATAATTCGGCGCGGATTTCCGAACGTAACTGCCTGCTTTTCCAAGTGTCGAATGACTTCGCTCGAACTCGTCGTTTTTGTAGCGTACAACCACACGAACTTCGTAAAAGCGTCTACGACTACGAGGATATGTCGGTACGCCTTCTTAGTGGAGGTCAGCGGTCCCAGGTGGTCGATATGGAACGTATCGAGCGGTGTTTCGCCCTTATCAATTGGCGCGAGGAAGCCGTCCTGTTTGCCCGTTTTCCTCTCCGCCAAGATGCAGTCGACACAACTTCGGATTACTTTTTCAATTTTGGGCCGAAGGCCCTGAAACCAATAGTCCCGTTTAATCATGGCCTCGGTCTTGCCCGCTGCAAAGTGCCCCATGCCATGCACTCGCCGTATCAGTTGTGACTGCATGCTTTTTGGCACGATAAGTCTACTACCGTCTTCGACCACCTTGAACAGTAGACCTCCCTTAAGTAGATATCCGTCTATCTCCTCCCGCTCGGCCAATTTACGGATTCTACCTACACTCTCATCTTCGCGCTGCGCTTTCCCGATCCGCGCCGTCATGCTCTCATCGTCCTCGCTGACGACGAAACATGTCGACAACGGATTTCTACTTAGCGCATCGACATGCGCCATTTTCTTCCCCGCCCGATGTTCGATTTCGAAGTCGAACTCCTCCAGTAGCAGCGCCCAACGAGCTACTCGGACGCAGAGATCTCGCTTGTTCATCGTCATGGTGAACGCCTTGCAGTCTGTTACAATTTTGAAGCGGATTCCTAGTAGGTACACGCGGAATCTCTTTATAGCTTTCACTACCGCCAGTACTTCTAACTCGTAACTAGTGTACCTCTCTTCTGCGGGAGTCGTTTTGCCGCTTGCGTAGTACACCGGGTGTAATTCGCCATCCTCCCCGTCCCGCTGCAATAAGACCGCCCCGTACCCTAACATCGATGCATCGGTATGCAGTTCGGTGGGCGCATCTGTCCGATACAACCGTAGTAACGGGCTGCCGCTGAGGCTCGCCTTTAGCTCCCGGAACGCGCTCGTTTCTTTGTCGGTGAATTCGAACTTAGAGTTGTCCCGGAGTAGGTCAGTCAAGGGCCTCGCGATTACTGAATATCCTTGTATAAATTTTCGGAAATACCCCGTGAGCCCCAGAAAACTCTGCAGTTGCTTTCGCGTGGCCGGTTTCGGAAACTTCATCACGGCATTCGTTTTCCTTTCCGACGGACGAATTTTACCGCCTTCGATCCTATGCCCGAGAAATTCGACCCTGTCCTGTAAAATGCTGCATTTCTTCCAATTAATGCTCAAACCATACTCGCTCGCCACCTCTAACACCGCCTTGAGGTTCTGTACGCCTTCGACTAAGTCTTTAGAGGGTATAATTACATCGTCGATGTACACGAGTACGATTTTTCGCTTGATGAGGTCTCGAAATACCGCGTGAATAAATCTGGAGAACACAGCTGGCGAATTACAAAGTCCGAACGGTACTCTCAAAAATTCGTACTGTCCATCCGGTACTACGAAGGACGTGTATTTACGGCTTTCTCCGTCTACTGGTACATGGAAAAACCCGTTCTTGAGATCTAATGTACTGAAAATCTTGGCCCCTTGCAATGCGTCCAGCTGATCCTCCACCAGCGGCAAAGGGTACCGGTCCCTTACTACCTTCCGATTCAGTTTGCGATAATCTACGCACACGCGCGTTGAACCGTCTTTTTTCTTAACCAGAACGATTGGACTAGTGTACTCTGATAATGATGGCTGAATTATTTTATCCCGTAGCCACTCATCCATTTGCGCATTCACCGTATTCTTTTCTACGGCCGACAATCGCCGCGCCCTGTGGTAGACTGGTTCGTCATCCGTCACCACGATTTTCATTCTTACCCCCGCATCGCGCGTCTTTCCCGGAGCGTAATTTCGAATCGCCGCCCGTACTTCTCGCTCGACCCCGGTATCTTTAATATGTGTTAGGTCGACGCCGCCACCTTCTTCGTCGCACTCGATACGATAAATGTCCGGCAAGTCGCTGTTCCTTTCAATTCCGCGTACAATTTTCTCGAACGCGACTAACCCTTGCCTAATCGTAACGCTTACTGCGTTCAAGAAATCCGTCCCGACGAGTAGGTCGTGCTTCAGTAAAGTATCCGGTACTACGTGCACTACCGCCGAATACGAATTTCCGTCGGTGACTAGCTCGGCCGCGAATTTTCCAAGCGTTTTGTACGTCGTCGACCCTATGCCTCGGAAATGCACCTCGTCGCGTTCCAGCCGCGGCGCTCCCACTCTGACGTAACATTCCGTCCGCATCAGAGTCAAATCGCTCCCCGTGTCGACTAGCGCCGTTACTTCGCGACCGTTAATCCTCACCGTTTTCCAGGGCTTTTCCCTGGCGCTCCGCTCCACTAGGTTGGTACTCCGGACCTCCCTGACGTCCCGCCTCGGACACACAGTTGAGACGTGTCCGTGTTCGCCGCACCGGTAGCACCGCATCCCTTGCGATTTTGTGGGACAGTTCCTGCCCAGATGGCCTCCGATTCCGCAGTTGTAGCATTTGCTCGGCTCCGACCTGGCTGAATTTCCGACGTTCCATGGCGCGCCCGCCTTGATCTCCGGCCGACTCGGCTTCGTCTGTTGTCCCCGGAAGGTACTCACTGTACTTCTCGTTTCCGCTGGCAGCCACAGCCTCTCGAATGCGCGTAACAGCAACTCTGGTGCATTGAAACACTGAATCGTCGCTTGGTTCCTCAGCGACGGATCCGGGATTCCCTCGACTATGTAATCGACCAGCTCGACTTGGTCTTCCACCGGCACTCGACTCGCCAAAACGGTTTTGTCGTGGAAGTAGTCCTCGAAGGGCTCGCCCCTTTTCCAAGTGCGGTCTTGGAACTGCTTCCGTAGCAGCATCGTGCTCGGACGATGGTGGAACATTGTTTCTATTTTCCTAAGAAAATCGTCGATTCCCATCTCCAAAAACTCGGGGCGGTGGTCCACCCACTCTCGAGCTCTTCCCTGCAGCCTTAGCCCGATCAGGATTCTCGTCTCATCGTCGCTTAGCTGATAATTCCTTTGCAGGATTTTGACACGTTTTATCCACGCTGGCAGATTTTCCGACTTTCCGTCGAAATTTCCTAGTAACGCCGCGACCGTTTCTACTCCTACTCGCGGACGGTTAGCCACTGGGACGGGCTGCTCTAGATGCCCTGTGCGATTGCTTTGTCTCAGTCGCAGCATCTCATTTTCGCGCCGTGTCACTTCCAGCTCCCGCTCCTTGAGTGCCAACTCACGACGAAGCAGATCCATCTCGTATTTTTCCCGCCGCCGGTCCTCATTTAAAAACGAGAACCCCGGCATGGGGCTTGGCTCGCTAATTCCTCTGCCAATGCCCTCTGTTTCGTCGGTAAACGGTGCAGAAGAAAACGTCTCCGGCTGCTCCGATTTCCCTTCGTCCAGCACGCTCGGCCAGCGTCCAGAAGCTTCGCTTTCTTGCCAGCGGGCCAGCAAGTCCGCCTTTGTTCCAGCCAAACTAAGTCCGCGCGTTTTCAATAAGTCTTTTAAATCGCTTACTAGTAGCGTGCTCGTGTCTTTGGCCGACATGGTCACTGCTTGCACTCTTTTCACACCGTTCTCACACGAAAGTTCCACTCGTTGATCGCTTTTAGGCTGTTTAGATCCCGGACGAGCCCCCAAAATTATGTAGGATCAGAGATGGTGGAGAATACGGGGAGATCCGGTGCGAATAAGTACTGCCACGTTTCTTCGAAATATATATATATTGACACACTAAACTACACGCTTACACACTACTTGAATCTTAATTGACTATTATAGCTAATTGAAACTAAACTAAATGAAACTAAGTTAATGATATTTCGCCCGCCTCGCCTTAACTCTTACGCCGCGCCTCAACCGTTTCGCCTGTACTCGCCGCCTGTTGCGAGCCGACTCTGCCGCAACCGTTCTTGACGCCCTTCGCAACGACCTACGGTTTCCGCACCGCGTTGCCGAAATTCGCGGGTCAACGCCCTGGCATCCGTTGCTAGGACCCGCCATTGGTCTTAGGCAGCCGCACGCGTCTCCAACGCCGCGCGCTCGCAGCCCAACCGTCAAACCCGCGCGGTGCCTTCGCGACGCGTTTGTTTAGGTTCGCGGGCGTTGCCTTCTTACCGCGTAACCGCTGTCGCCAGACGCGGGTACGGTCGCGATCGCGGTTACCGACATTCCATCCTACATATATACAATGATTTCAACAGTCTACCTGTTCAATTCATTGTTCTACTTGTCGAAATTTACAAATAATTTCCTTTAAAGGATTAACAATGGGGCACGTAGTTCACTTAAACTTGAAGAACAAAAAATTGGCGAATGGTACTGTTTGGATGCTTTGCATATATGTTTCTTAGACTATTTAGATGCAATATATAGAAAGATTTCACCCGTCTACCTGTACTATTCATTGTTCTACATGTAGAAAGTTACAAATCATTTCCATTTCATGATTATCAATGGGGCTCGTAGTTCACTTAAACTTGAAGAACAAAAAATTGGCGAATTGTACTGTTTGGATGCTTTGCATATATGTTTCTTATACTATATAGAAGCAATATATACAAAGATTTCAACCGTCTACCTGTTCTATTCATTGTTCTACTTGTAGAAAGTTACAAATAATTTCCATTTCATGATTATCAATGGGGCTCGTAGTTCACTTAAACTTGAAGAAAAAAAAATTCGCGAATGGTACTGTTTGGATGCTTTGCATATATGTTTCTTAGACTATATAGAAGCAATATATACAAAGATTTCAACCGTCTACCTGTTCCATTCATTGTTCTACTTGTCGAAAGTTACAAATGATTTCCGATAACGGATTAACCATTGGGGCTCATTGTTCACTTAAAATTGAAGAACAAAAAATTGGCTAATTGTACTGTTTGGATGCTTTGCATATATGTTTCTTAGACTATATAGAAGCAATATATACAATGATTTCAACAGTCTACCTGTTCCATTCATTGATCTTCTTGTCGAAAGTTACAAATAATTTCCTTTAAAGGATTAACAATGGGGCTCATTGTTCACTTAAACTTGAAGAACAAAAAATTGTCGAATTGTACTGTTTGGATGCTTTGCATATATGTTTCTTAGACTATATAGAAGCAATATATACAATGATTTCAACCGTCTACCAGTTCCATTCATTGTTCTACTTGTCGAAAGTTACAAATAATTTCCTTTAAAGGATTAACAATGGGGCTCGTAGTTCACTTAAACTTGAAGAACAAAAAATTGGCGAATGGTACTGTTTGGATGCTTTGCATATATGTTTCTTAGACTATATAGACGCAATATATACAAAGATTTCAACCGTCTACCTGTTCCATTCATTGTTCTACTTGTCGAAAGTTACAAATAATTTCCGATAACGAATTAACCATTGGGGCTCGTAGTTCACTTAAACTTGAAGATCAAATAATTGGCGAATTGTACTGTGTGGATGATTTGCAGATATGTTTCTTAGACTATATAGAAGCAATATATACAATGATTTCAACCGTCTACCTGTTCCATTCATTGTTCTACTTGTCGAAAGTTAGAAATAATTTCCGTTAAGGGATTAACAATGGGAATCGTAGTTTACTTAAACTTGAAGAACAAGATATTGGCGAATTGTACTGTTTGGATGATTTGCATGTATGTTTCTTAGACTATATAGAAGCAATATATACAATGATTTCAACAGTCTACCTGTTCAATTCATTGTTCTACTTGTCGAAATTTACAAATAATTTCCTTTAAAGGATTAACAATGGGGCTCGTAGTTCACTTAAACTTGAAGAACAAAAAATTGGCGAATGGTACTGTTTGGCTGCTTTGCATATATGTTTCTTAGACTATTTAGATGCAATATATAGAAAGATTTCACCCGTCTACCTGTACTATTCATTGTTCTACTTGTAGAAAGTTACAAATAATTTCCATTTCATGATTATCAATGGGGCTCGTAGTTCACTTAAACTTGAAGAACAAAAAATTGGCGAATGGTACTGTTTGGATGCTTTGCATATATGTTTCTTAGACTATATAGAAGCAATATATACAAATATTTCAACCGTCTACCTGTTCCATTCATTGTTCTACTTGTCGAAAGTTACAAATAATTTCCGATAAAGGATTAACAATGGGGCTCATTGTTCACTTAAACTTGAAGAACAAAAAATTGGCGAATGGTGCTGTTTGGATGCTTTGCAGATATGTTTCTGAGACTATATAGAAGCAATATATACAAAGATTTCAACCGTCTACCTGTTCCATTCATTGTTCTACTTGTCGCAAGTTACAAATAATTTCCGATAACGGATTAACCATTGGGGCTCATTGTTCACTTAAACTTGAAGATAAAAAAATTAGCGAATTGTACTGTTTGGATGCTTTGCATATATGTTTCTTAGACTATATAGAAGCAATATATACAAAGATTTCAACCGTCTACCTGTTCCATTCATTGTTCTACTGGTCGAAAGTTACAAATAATTTCCGATAAAGGATTAACAATGGGGCTCATTGTTCACTTAAACTTGAAGAACAAAAAATTGGCGAACGGTACTGTTTGGATGCTTTGCGTACATGTTTCTTAGACTATATGGAAGCAATATATACAAAGATTTCAACCGTCTACGTGTTCCAATCATTGTTCTACTTGTCGAAATTTACAAATAATTTCCTTTAAAGGATTAACAATGGGGCTCGTTGTTCACTTAAACTTGATGAACAATAAATTGGCGAATTGTACTGTTTGGATGCTTTGCATATATGTTTCTTAGACTATATAGAAGCAATATATACAAAGATTTCAACCGTCTACCTGTTCCATTCATTGTTCTACTTGTCGAAAGTTACAAATAATTTCCGATAACGGATTAACAATGGGGCTCATTGTTCACTTAAACTTGAAGAACAAAAAATTGGCGAATGGTACTGTTTGTATGCTTTGCATATATGTTTCTTAGACTATATAGAAGCAATATATACATTGATTTCAACCGTCTACCTGTTCCACTCATTGTTCTACTTCTCGCAAGTTACAAATAATTTCCGATAACTGATTAACCATTGGGGTTCATTGTTCACTTAAACTTGAAGATAAAAAAATTGGCGAATGTTACTGTTTAGATGCTTTGCATAAAAGTTTCTTAGACTATATAGAAGCAATATATACAAAGATTTCAACCGTCTACCTGTTCCATTCATTGTTCTACTTGTCGAAATTTACAAATAATTTCCGAAAACGGATTAACCATTGGGGCTCATTGTTCACTTAAACTTGAAGAACAAAAAATTGGCGAATTGTACTGTTTGGATGCTTTGCATATATGTTTCTTAGACTATATAGAAGCAATATATACAATGATTTCAACAATCTACCTGTTCCATTCATTGTTCTACTTGTCGAAATTTACAAATAATTTCCTTTAAAGGATTAACAATGGGGCTCGTAGTTCACTTAAACTTGAAGAACAAAAAATTGGCGAATGGTACTGTTTGGATGCTTTGCATATATGTTTCTTAGACTATATAGAAGCAATATATACAAAGAATTCAACCGTCTACCAGTTTCGTTCATTGTTCTACTTGTCGAAAGTTACAAATAATTTCCGATAACGGATTAACCATTGGGGCTCATTGTTCACTTAAACATGAAGAACAAAAAATTGGCGAATTGTACTGTTTGGATGCTTTGCATATATGTTTCTTATACTATATAGAAGCAATATATACAAAGATTTCAACCGTCTACCTGTTCCATTCAATGTTCTACTTGTCGAAATTTACAAATAATTTCCTTTGAAGGATTAACAATGGGGCTCGTAGATCACTTAAACTTGAAGAACAAAAAATTGGCGAACGGTACTGTTTGGATGCTTTGCGTACATGTTTCTTAGACTATATGTAAGCAATATATACAAAGATTTCAACCGTCTACGTGTTCCAATCATTGTTCTACTTGTCGAAATATACAAATAATTTCCTTTAAAGGATTAACAATGGGGCTCGTTGTTCACTTAAACTTGAAGAACAAAAAATTGGCGAATGGTGCTGTTTGGATGCTTTGCAGATATGTTTCTGAGACTATATAGAAGCAATATATACAAAGATTTCAACCGTCTACCTGTTCCATTCATTGTTCTACTTGTCGAAAGTTACAAATAATTTCCGATAACGGATTAACCATTGGGGCTCATTGTTCACTTAAACTTGAAGATAAAAAAATTAGCGAATTGTACTGTTTGGATGCTTTGCATATATGTTTCTTAGACTATATAGAAGCAATATATACAAAGATTTCAACCGTCTACCTGTTCCATTCATTGTTCTACTGGTCGAAAGTTACAAATAATTTCCGATAAAGGATTAACAATGGGGCTCATTGTTCACTTAAACTTGAAGAACAAAAAATTGGCTAACGGTACTGTTTGGATGCTTTGCGTACATGTTTCTTAGACTATATGGAAGCAATATATACAAAGATTTCAACCGTCTACGTGTTCCAATCATTGTTACACTTGTCGAAATTTACAAATAATTTCCTTTAAAGGATTAACAATGGGGCTCGTTGTTCACTTAAACTTGATGAACAATAAATTGGCGAATTGTACTGTTTGGATGCTTTGCATATATGTTTCTTAGACTATATAGAAGCAATATATACAAAGATTTCAACCGTCTACCTGTTCCATTCATTGTTCTACTTGTCGAAAGTTACAAATAATTTCCGATAACGGATTAACCATTGGGGCTCATTGTTCACTTAAACTTGAAGATAAAAAAATTAGCGAATTGTACTGTTTGGATGCTTTGCATATATGTTTCTTAGACTATATAGAAGCAATATATACAAAGATTTCAACCGTCTACCTGTTCCATTCATTGTTCTACTTGTCGAAAGTTACAAATAATTTCCGATAACGGATTAACCATTGGGGCTCATTGTTCACTTAAACTTGAAGAACAAAAAATTGGCGAATTGTACTGTTTGGATGCTTTGCATATATGTTTCTTATACTATATAGAAGCAATATATACAAAGATTTCAACCGTCTACCTGTTCCATTCAATGTTCTACTTGTCGAAATTTACAAATAATTTCCGTTAAAGTGTTAACAATGGGGCTCGTAGTTCACTTAAACTTGAAGATGAAATAATTGGCGAATTGTACTGTTTGGATGCTTTGCATATATGTTTCTTAGACTATATAGACGCAATATATACAAGGATTTCAAACGTCTACCTGTTCCATTCATTGTTCTACTTGTCGAAAGCTACAAATAATTTCCGATAACGGATTAACCATTGGGGCTCATTGTTCACTTAAACTTGAAGAACAAAAAATTGGCGAATTGTACTGTTTGGATGCTTTGCATATATGTTTCTTAGACTATATAGAGGCAATATATACAAAGATTTCAACCGTCTACCAGTTCCATTCATTGTTCTACTTGTCGAAAGTTACAAATAATTTCCGATAACGGATTATCCATTGGGGCTCATTGTTCACTTAAACTTGAAGAACAAAAAATTGGCGAATTGTACTGTTTGGATGCTTTGCATATATGTTTCTTATACTATATAGAAACAATAGATACAAAGATTTCAACCGTCTACCTGTTCCATTCAATGTTCTACTTGTCGAAATTTACAAATAATTTCCTTTAAAGGATTAACAATGGGGCTCGTAGATCACTTAAACTTGAAGAACAAAAAATTGGCGAACGGTACTGTTTGGATGCTTTGCGTACATGTTTCTTAGACTATATGGAAGCAATATATACAAGGATTTCAACCGTCTACCTGTTCCATTCATTGTTCTACTTGTCGAAAGTTACAAATAATTTCCGATAAAGGATTAACAATGGGGCTCATTGTTCACTTAAACTTGAAGAACAAAAAATTGGCGAATTGTACTGTTTGGATGCTTTGCATATATGTTTCTTAGACTATATAGAAGCAATATATACAATGATTTCAACAATCTACCTGTTCCATTCATTGTTCTACTTGTCGAAAGCTACAAATAATTTCCGATAACGGATTAACCATTGGGGCTCATTGTTCACTTAAACTTGAAGAACAAAAAATTGGCGAATTGTACTGTTTGGATGCTTTGCATATATGTTTCCGATACTATATAGAAGAAATATATACAAAGATTTCAACCGTCTACCTGTTCCATTCACTGTTCTACTTGTCGAAAGTTACAAATAATTTCCGTGAAGGGATTAACAATGGGGATCGTAGTTTACTTAAACTTGAAGAACAAAAAATTGGCGAATGGTACTGTTTGGATGCTTTGCGTACATGTTTCTTAAACTATATGGACGCAATATATACAATGATTTCAACCGTCTACCTGTTCCATTCATTGTTCTACTTGTCGAGAGTTACAAATAATTATCGATAAAGGACTAACCATTGGGGCTCATTGTTCACTTAAACTTGAAGAACAAAAAATTGGCGAATTGTACTGTTTGGATGCTTTGCACATATGTTTTTTAGATTATATAGAAGCAATATATACAAAGATTTCAACCGTCTACCTGTTCGATTCATTGTTCCACTTGCCGAAAGTTACAAATAATTTCCGATAAAGGATTAACAATGGGGCTCATTGTTCACTTAAACTTGAAGGGCAAAAAATTGGCGAATGGTACTGTTTGGATGCTTTGCGTACATGTTTCTTAGACTATATGGAAGCAATATATACAAGGATTTCAACCGTCTACCTGTTCCATTCATTGTTCTACTTGTCGAAAGTTACAAATAATTTCCGATAAAGGATTAACAATGGGGCTCATTGTTCACTTAAACTTGAAGAACAAAAAATTGGCGAATGATACTGTTTGGATGCTTTGCATATATGTTTCTTAGACTATATAGAAGCAATATATACATTGATTTCAACCTTCTACCTGTTCCACTCATTGTTCTACTTGTCGCAAGTTACAAATAATTTCCGATAAAGGATTAACCATTGGGGCTCACTGTTCACTTAAACTTGAAGAACAAAAAATTGGCGAATGGTACTGTTTGGATGCTTTGCATATATGTTTCTTAGACTATATGGAAGCAATATATACAAAGATTTCAACCGTCTACGTGTTCCAATCATTGTTCTACTTGTAGAAGGTTACAATTAATTTCCGTTAAAGGATTGACAATGGGGCTCGTAGTTCACTTAAACTTGAAGAACAAAAAATTGGCGAATTGTACTGTTTGGATGCTTTGCATATATGTTTCGTAGACTATATAGAAGCAATATATACAATGATTTCAACCATCTACATGATCCATTCATTGTTCTACTTGTTGAAATTTACAAATAATTTCCTTTAAAGGATTAACAATGGGGCTCGTAGTTCACTTAACCTTGAAGAACAAAAAATTGGCGAATTGTACTGTTTGGATGCTTTGCATAGATGTGTTCTTAGACTATTTAGAAGCAATATATAGAAAGATTTCACCCGTCTACCTGTACTATTCATTGTTCTACTTGTAGAAAGTTACAAATAATTTCTATTCCATGATTATCAATGGGGCTCGCTGTTCACTTAAACTTGAAGATAAAAAAATTGGCGAATGTTACTGTTTAGATGCTTTGCATAAAAGTTTCTTAGACTATATAGAAGCAATATATACAAAGATTTCAACCGTCTACCTGTTCCATTCATTGTTCTACTTGTCGAAATTTACAAATAATTTCCGAAAACGGATTAACCATTGGGGCTCATTGTTCACTTAAACTTGAAGAACAAAAAATTGGCGAATTGTACTGTTTGGATGCTTTGCATATATGTTTCTTAGACTATATAGAAGCAATATATACAATGATTTCAACAATCTACCTGTTCCATTCATTGTTCTACTTGTCGAAATTTACAAATAATTTCCTTTAAAGGATTAACAATGGGGCTCGTAGTTCACTTAAACTTGAAGAACAAAAAATTGGCGAATGGTACTGTTTGGATGCTTTGCATATATGTTTCTTAGACTATATAGAAGCAATATATACAAAGAATTCAACCGTCTACCAGTTTCGTTCATTGTTCTACTTGTCTAAAGGTACAAATAATTTCCGATAACGGATTAACCATTGGGGCTCATTGTTCACTTAAACATGAAGAACAAAAAATTGGCGAATTGTACTGTTTGGATGCTTTCCATATATGTTTCTTATACTATATAGAAGCAATATATACAAAGATTTCAACCGTCTACCTGTTCCATTCAATGTTCTACTTGTCGAAATTTACAAATAATTTCCTTTGAAGGATTAACAATGGGGCTCGTAGATCACTTAAACTTGAAGAACAAAAAATTGGCGAACGGTACTGTTTGGATGCTTTGCGTACATGTTTCTTAGACTATATGGAAGCAATATATACAAAGATTTCAACCGTCTACGTGTTCCAATCATTGTTCTACTTGTCGAAATATACAAATAATTTCCTTTAAAGGATTAACAATGGGGCTCGTTGTTCACTTAAACTTGAAGAACAAAAAATTGGCGAATGGTGCTGTTTGGATGCTTTGCAGATATGTTTCTGAGACTATATAGAAGCAATATATACAAAGATTTCAACCGTCTACCTGTTCCATTCATTGTTCTACTTGTCGAAAGTTACAAATAATTTCCGATAACGGATTAACCATTGGGGCTCATTGTTCACTTAAACTTGAAGATAAAAAAATTAGCGAATTGTACTGTTTGGATGCTTTGCATATATGTTTCTTAGACTATATAGAAGCAATATATACAAAGATTTCAACCGTCTACCTGTTCCATTCATTGTTCTACTGGTCGAAAGTTACAAATAATTTCCGATAAAGGATTAACAATGGGGCTCATTGTTCACTTAAACTTGAAGAACAAAAAATTGGCTAACGGTACTGTTTGGATGCTTTGCGTACATGTTTCTTAGACTATATGGAAGCAATATATACAAAGATTTCAACCGTCTACGTGTTCCAATCATTGTTCTACTTGTCGAAATTTACAAATAATTTCCTTTAAAGGATTAACAATGGGGCTCGTTGTTCACTTAAACTTGATGAACAATAAATTGGCGAATTGTACTGTTTGGATGCTTTGCATATATGTTTCTTAGACTATATAGAAGCAATATATACAAAGATTTCAACCGTCTACCTGTTCCATTCATTGTTCTACTTGTCGAAAGTTACAAATAATTTCCGATAACGGATTAACAATGGGGCTCATTGTTCACTTAAACTTGAAGAACAAAAAATTGGCGAATGGTACTGTTTGTATGCTTTGCTTATATGTTTCTTAGACTATATAGAAGCAATATATACATTGATTTCAACCGTCTACCTGTTCCACTCATTGTTCTACTTCTCGCAAGTTACAAATAATTTCCGATAACGGATTAACCATTGGGGTTCATTGTTCACTTAAACTTGAAGATAAAAAAATTGGCGAATGTTACTGTTTAGATGCTTTGCATAAAAGTTTCTTAGACTATATAGAAGCAATATATACAAAGATTTCAACCGTCTACCTGTTCCATTCATTGTTCTACTTGTCGAAATTTACAAATAATTTCCGAAAACGGATTAACCATTGGGGCTCATTGTTCACTTAAACTTGAAGAACAAAAAATTGGCGAATTGTACTGTTTGGATGCTTTGCATATATGTTTCATAGACTATATAGAAGCAATATATACAATGATTTCAACAATCTACCTGTTCCATTCATTGTTCTACTTGTCGAAATTTACAAATAATTTCCTTTAAAGGATTAACAATGGGGCTCGTAGTTCACTTAAACTTGAAGAACAAAAAATTGGCGAATGGTACTGTTTGGATGCTTTGCATATATGTTTCTTAGACTATATAGAAGCAATATATACAAAGAATTCAACCGTCTACCAGTTTCATTCATTGTTCTACTTGTCGAAAGTTACAAATAATTTCCGATAACGGATTAACCATTGGGGCTCATTGTTCACTTAAACTTGAAGAACAAAAAATTGGCGAATTGTACTGTTTGGATGCTTTGCATATATGTTTCTTATACTATATAGAAGCAATATATACAAAGATTTCAACCGTCTACCTGTTCCATTCAATGTTCTACTTGTCGAAATTTACAAATAATTTCCGTTAAAGTGTTAACAATGGGGCTCGTAGTTCACTTAAACTTGAAGATGAAATAATTGGCGAATTGTACTGTTTGGATGCTTTGCATATATGTTTCTTAGACTATATAGACGCAATATATACAAGGATTTCAAACGTCTACCTGTTCCATTCATTGTTCTACTTGTCGAAAGCTACAAATAATTTCCGATAACGGATTAACCATTGGGGCTCATTGTTCACTTAAACTTGAAGAACAAAAAATTGGCGAATTGTACTGTTTGGATGCTTTGCATATATGTTTCTTAGACTATATAGAGGCAATATATACAAAGATTTCAACCGTCTACCAGTTCCATTCATTGTTCTACTTGTCGAAAGTTACAAATAATTTCCGATAACGGATTATCCATTGGGGCTCATTGTTCACTTAAACTTGAAGAACAAAAAATTGGCGAATTGTACTGTTTGGATGCTTTGCATATATGTTTCTTATACTATATAGAAACAATAGATACAAAGATTTCAACCGTCTACCTGTTCCATTCAATGTTCTACTTGTCGAAATTTACAAATAATTTCCTTTAAAGGATTAACAATGGGGCTCGTAGATCACTTAAACTTGAAGAACAAAAAATTGGCGAACGGTACTGTTTGGATGCTTTGCGTACATGTTTCTTAGACTATATGGAAGCAATATATACAAGGATTTCAACCGTCTACCTGTTCCATTCATTGTTCTACTTGTCGAAAGTTACAAATAATTTCCGATAAAGGATTAACAATGGGGCTCATTGTTCACTTAAACTTGAAGAACAAAAAATTGGCGAATTGTACTGTTTGGATGCTTTGCATATATGTTTCTTAGACTATATAGAAGCAATATATACAATGATTTCAACAATCTACCTGTTCCATTCATTGTTCTACTTGTCGAAAGCTACAAATAATTTCCGATAACGGATTAACCATTGGGGCTCATTGTTCACTTAAACTTGAAGAACAAAAAATTGGCGAATTGTACTGTTTGGATGCTTTGCATATATGTTTCCGATACTATATAGAAGAAATATATACAAAGATTTCAACCGTCTACCTGTTCCATTCACTGTTCTACTTGTCGAAAGTTACAAATAATTTCCGTGAAGGGATTAACAATGGGGATCGTAGTTTACTTAAACTTGAAGAACAAAAAATTGGCGAATGGTACTGTTTGGATGCTTTGCGTACATGTTTCTTAAACTATATGGACGCAATATATACAATGATTTCAACCGTCTACCTGTTCCATTCATTGTTCTACTTGTCGAGAGTTACAAATAATTATCGATAAAGGACTAACCATTGGGGCTCATTGTTCACTTAAACTTGAAGAACAAAAAATTGGCGAATTGTACTGTTTGGATGCTTTGCACATATGTTTTTTAGATTATATAGAAGCAATATATACAAAGATTTCAACCGTCTACCTGTTCGATTCATTGTTCCACTTGCCGAAAGTTACAAATAATTTCCGATAAAGGATTAACAATGGGGCTCATTGTTCACTTAAACTTGAAGGGCAAAAAATTGGCGAATGGTACTGTTTGGATGCTTTGCGTACATGTTTCTTAGACTATATGGAAGCAATATATACAAGGATTTCAACCGTCTACCTGTTCCATTCATTGTTCTACTTGTCGAAAGTTACAAATAATTTCCGATAAAGGATTAACAATGGGGCTCATTGTTCACTTAAACTTGAAGAACAAAAAATTGGCGAATGATACTGTTTGGATGCTTTGCATATATGTTTCTTAGACTATATAGAAGCAATATATACATTGATTTCAACCTTCTACCTGTTCCACTCATTGTTCTACTTGTCGCAAGTTACAAATAATTTCCGATAAAGGATTAACCATTGGGGCTCACTGTTCACTTAAACTTGAAGAACAAAAAATTGGCGAATGGTACTGTTTGGATGCTTTGCATATATGTTTCTTAGACTATATGGAAGCAATATATACAAAGATTTCAACCGTCTACGTGTTCCAATCATTGTTCTACTTGTAGAAGGTTACAATTAATTTCCGTTAAAGGATTGACAATGGGGCTCGTAGTTCACTTAAACTTGAAGAACAAAAAATTGGCGAATTGTACTGTTTGGATGCTTTGCATATATGTTTCGTAGACTATATAGAAGCAATATATACAATGATTTCAACCATCTACATGATCCATTCATTGTTCTACTTGTTGAAATTTACAAATAATTTCCTTTAAAGGATTAACAATGGGGCTCGTAGTTCACTTAACCTTGAAGAACAAAAAATTGGCGAATTGTACTGTTTGGATGCTTTGCATAGATGTGTTCTTAGACTATTTAGAAGCAATATATAGAAAGATTTCACCCGTCTACCTGTACTATTCATTGTTCTACTTGTAGAAAGTTACAAATAATTTCTATTCCATGATTATCAATGGGGCTCGCTGTTCACTTAAACTTGAAGATCAAAAAATTGGCGATTGTTACTGTTTAGATGCTTTGCATATATGTTTCTTAGATTATATAGAAGCAATATATACAAAGATTTCAACCGTCTACCTGTTCCATTCACTGTTCTACTTGTCGAAAGTTACAAATAATTTCCGTTAAGGGATTAACAATGGGGATCGTAGTTTACTTAAACTTGAAGAACAAAAAATTGGCGAATGGTACTGTTTGGATGCTTTGCGTACATGTTTCTTAAACTATATGGAAGCAATATATACAATGATTTCAACCGTCTACCTGTTCCATTCATTGTTCTACTTGTCGAAAGTTACAAATAATTACCGATAAAGGACTAACCATTGGGGCTCATTGTTCACTTAAACTTGAAGAACAAATAATTGGCGAATTGTACTGTTTGGATGCTTTGCATATATGTTTTTTAGATTATATAGAAGCAATATATACAAAGATTTCAACCGTCTACCTGTTCGATTCATTGTTCCACTTGTCGAAAGTTACAAATAATTTCCGATAATGGATTAACAATGGGGCTCATTGTTCACTTAAACTTGAAGAACAAAAAATTGGCGAATCGTACTGTTTGGATGCTTTGCATATATGTTTCTTAGACTATATAGAAGCAATATATACATTGATTTAAACCGTCTACCTGTTCCACTCATTGTTCTACTTGTCGCAAGTTACAAATAATTTCCGTTAAAATGTTAACAATGGGGCTCGTAGTTCACTTAAACTTGAAGATGAAATAATTGGCGAATTGTACTGTTTGGATGCTTTGCATATATGTTTCATAGATTAATAGAAGCAATATATACAAAGATTTCAACCGTCTACCTGTTCCATTCATTGTTCTACTTGTCGAAAGCTACAAATAATTTCCGATAACGGATTAACCATTGGGGCTCATTGTTCACTTAAACTTGAAGAACAAAAAATTGGCGAATTGTACTGTGTGGATGCTTTGCATATATGTTTCTTAGACTATATAGAAGCAATATATACAAAGATTTCAACCGTCTACCTGTTCCATTCATTGATCTACTTGTCGAAAGTTACAAATAATTTCCGATAAAGGATTAACAATGGGTCTCATTGTTCACTTACACTTGAAGAACAAAAAATTGGCGAATGGTACTGTTTGGATGCTTTGCATATATGTTTCTTAGACTATATGGAAGCAATATATACAAAGATTTCAACCGTCTACGTGTTCCAATCATTGTTCTACTTGTAGAAAGTTACAATTAATTTCCGTTAAAGGATTAACAATGGGGCTCGTAGTTCACATAAACTTGAAGAACAAAAAATTGGCGAATTGTACTGTTTGGATGCTTTGCATAGATGTTTCTTAGACTATTTAGAAGCAATATATAGAAAGATTACACCCGTCTACCTGTACTATTCATTGTTCTACTTGTAGAAAGTTACAAATAATTTCCATTTCATGATTATCAATGGGGCTCGCTGTTCACTTAAACTTGAAGAACAAAAAATTGGCTAATGGTACTGTTTGGATGCTTTGCATATATGTTTCTTAGACTATATAGAAGCAATATATACATTGATTTCAACCTTCTACCTGTTCCACTCATTGTTCTACTTGTCGCAAGTTACAAATAATTTCCGTTAAAGTGTTAACAATGGGGCTCGTAGTTCACTTAAACTTGAAGATGAAATAATTGGCGAATTGTACTGTTTGGATGCTTTGCATATATGTTTCTTAGATTATATAGAAGCAATATATACAAAGATTTCAACCGTCTACCTGTTCCATTCATTGTTCTACTTGTCGAAAGCTACAAATAATTTCCGATAACGGATTAACCATTGGGGCTCATTGTTCACTTAAACTTGAAGAACAAAAAATTGGGAATTGTACTGTTTGGATGCTTTGCATATATGTTTCCGATACTATATAGAAGAAATATATACAAAGATTTCAACCGTCTACCTGTTCCATTCACTGTTCTACTTGTCGAAAGTTACAAATAATTTCCGTGAAGGGATTAACAATGGGGATCGTAGTTTACTTAAACTTGAAGAACAAAAAATTGGCGAATGGTACTGTTTGGATGCTTTGCGTACATGTTTCTTAAACTATATGGAAGCAATATATACAATGATTTCAACCGTCTACCTGTTCCATTCATTGTTCTACTTGTCGAAAGTTACAAATAATTATCGATAAAGGACTAACCATTGGGGCTCATTGTTCACTTAAACTTGAAGAACAAAAAATTGGCGAATTGTACTGTTTGGATGCTTTGCATATATGTTTCTTAGACTATATAGAAGCAATATATACAAAGATTTCAACCGTCTACGTGTTCCAATCATTGTTCTACTTGTAGAAAGTTACAATTAATTTCCGTTAAAGGATTGACAATGGGGCTCGTAGTTCACTTAAACTTGAAGAACAAAAAATTGGCGAATGGTACTGTTTGGATGCTTTGCATATATGTTTCTTAGACTATATAGAAGCAATATATACATTGATTTCAACCGTCTACCTGTTCCACTCATTGTTCTACTTGTCGCAAGTTACAAATAATTTCCGATAAAGGATTAACAATGGGGCTCATTGTTCACTTAAACTTGAAGAACAAAAAATTGGCGAATGGTACTGTTTGGATGCTTTGCATATATGTTTCTTAGTCTATATAGAAGCAATATATACATTGATTTCAACCTTCTACCTGTTCCACTCATTGTTCTACTTGTCGCAAGTTACAAATAATTTCCGATAAAGGATTAACCATTGGGGCTCACTGTTCACTTAAACTTGAAGAACAAAAAATTGGCGAATGGTACTGTTTGGATGCTTTGCATATATGTTTCGTAGACTATATAGAAGCAATATATACAATGATTTCAACCGTCTACATGATCCATTCATTGTTCTACTTGTCGAAATTTACAAATAATTTCCTTTAAAGGATTAACAATGGGGCACGTAGTTCACTTAAACTTGAAGAACAAAAAATTGGCGAATTGTACTGTTTGGATGCTTTGCATAGATGTGTTCTTAGACTATTTAGAAGCAATATATAGAAAGATTTCACCCGTCTACCTGTACTATGCATTGTTCTACTTGTAGAAAGTTACAAATAATTTCTATTCCATGATTATCAATGGGGCTCGCTGTTCACTTAAACTTGAAGATCAAAAAATTGGCGATTGTTACTGTTTAGATGCTTTGCATATATGTTTCTTAGATTATATAGAAGCAATATATACAAAGATTTCAACCGTCTACCTGTTCCATTCACTGTTCTACTTGTCGAAAGTTACAAATAATTTCCGTTAAGGAATTAACAATGGGGATCGTAGTTTACTTAAACTTGAAGAACAAAAAATTGGCGAATTGTACTGTTTGGATGCTTTGCATATATGTTTCTTAGACTATATAGAAGCAATATATACAAAGATTTCAACCGTCTACCTGTTCCATTCATTGATCTACTTGTCGAAAGTTACAAATAATTTCCGATAAAGGATTAACAATGGGTCTCATTGTTCACTTAAACTTGAAGAACAAAAAATTGGCGAATGGTACTGTTTGGATGCTTTGCGTACATGTTTCTTAGACTATATGGAAGCAATATATACAAGCATTTCAACCGTCTACCAGTTCCATTCATTGTTCTACTTGTCGAAAGTTACAAATAATTTCCGATAAAGGATTAACAATGGGGCTCATTGTTCACTTAAACTTGAAGAACAAAAAATTGGCGAATGGTACTGTTTGGATGCTTTGCATATATGTTTCTTAGACTATATGGAAGCAATATATACAAAGATTTTAACCGTCTCCGTGTTCCAATCATTGTTCTACTTGTAGAAAGTTACAATTAATTTCCGTTAAAGGATTAACAATGGGGCTCGTAGTTCACATAAACTTGAAGAACAAAAAAGTGGCGAATTGTACTGTTTGGATGCTTTGCATAGATGTTTCTTAGACTATTTAGAAGCAATATATAGAAAGATTTCACCCGTCTACCTGTACTATTCATTCTTCTACTTGTAGAAAGTTACAAATAATTTCCATTTCATGATTATCAATGGGGCTCGCTGTTCACTTAAACTTGAAGATCAAAAAATTGGCGATTGTTACTGTTTAGATGCTTTGCATATATGTTTCTTAGATTAATAGAAGCAATATATACAAATATTTCAACCGTCTACCTGTTCCATTCATTGTTCTACTTGTCGAAAGCTACAAATAATTTCCGATAACGGATTAACCATTGGGGCTCATTGTTCACTTAAACTTGCAGAACAAAAAATTGGCGAATTGTACTGTTTGGATGCTTTGCGTACATGTTTCTTAGACTATATGAAAGCAATATATACAAAGATTTCAACCGTCTACGTGTTCCAATCATTGTTCTACTTGTCGAAATTTACAAATAATTTCCTTTAAAGGATTAACAATGGGGCTCGTTGTTCACTTAAACTTGATGAACAATAAATTGGCGAATTGTACTGTTTGGATGCTTTGCATATATGTTTCTTAGACTATATAGAAGCAATATATACAAAGATTTCAACCGTCTACCTGTTCCATTCATTGATCTACTTGTCGAAAGTTACAAATAATTTCCGATAAAGGATTAACAATGGGTCTCATTGTTCACTTAAACTTGAAGAACAAAAAATTGGCGAATGGTACTGTTTGGATGCTTTGCATATATGTTTCTTAGACTATATGGAAGCAATATATACAAAGATTTCAACCGTCTACGTGTTCCAATCATTGTTCTACTTGTAGAAAGTTACAATTAATTTCCGTTAAAGGATTAACAATGGGGCTCAAGTTCACATAAACTTGAAGAACAAAAAATTGGCGAATTGTACTGTTTGGATGCTTTGCATAGATGTTTCTTAGACTATTTAGAAGCAATATATAGAAAGATTTCACCCGTCTACCTGTACTATTCATTGTTCTACTTGTAGAAAGTTACAAATAATTTCCATTTCATGATTATCAATGGGGCTCGCTGTTCACTTAAACTTGAAGATCAAAAAATTGGCGATTGTTACTGTTTAGATGCTTTGCATATATGTTTCTTAGATTATATAGAAGCAATATATACAAAGATTTCAACCGTCTACCTGTTCCATTCATTGTTCTACTTGTCGAAAGCTACAAATAATTTCCGATAACGGATTAACCATTGGGGCTCATTGTTCACTTAAACTTGAAGAACAAAAAATTGGCGAATTGTACTGTTTGGATGCTTTGCATATATGTTTCCGATACTATATAGAAGAAATATATACAAAGATTTCAACCGTCTACCTGTTCCATTCACTGTTCTACTTGTCGAAAGTTACAAATAATATCCGTTAAGGGATTAACAATGGGGATCGTAGTTTACTTAAACTTGAAGAACAAAAAATTGGCGAATGGTACTGTTTGGATGCTTTGCGTACATGTTTCTTAAACTATATGGAAGCAATATATACAATGATTTCAACCGTCTACCTGTTCCATTCATTGTTCTACTTGTCGAAAGTTACAAATAATTACCGATAAAGGACTAACCATTGGGGCTCATTGTTCACTTAACCTTGAAGAACAAAAAATTGGCGAATTGTACTGTTTGGATGCTTTGCATATATGTTTTTTAGATTATATAGAAGCAATATATACAAAGATTTCAACCGTCTACCTGTTCGATTCATTGTTCCACTTGTCGAAAGTTACAAATAATTTCCGATAAAGGATTAACAATGGGGCTCATTGTTCACTTAAACTTGAAGGACAAAAAATTGGCGAATGGTACTGTTTGGATGCTTTGCGTACATGTTTCTTAGACTATATGGAAGCAATATATACAAGGATTTCAACCGTCTACCTGTTCCATTCATTGTTCTACTTGTCGAAAGTTACAAATAATTTACGATAATGGATTAACAATGGGGCTCATTGTTCACTTAAACTTGAAGAACAAAAAATTGGCGAATGGTACTGTTTGGATGCTTTGCATATATGTTTCTTAGACTATATAGAAGCAATATATACATTGATTTCAACCGTCTACCTGTTCCACTCATTGTTCTACTTGTCGCAAGTTACAAATAATTTCCGTTAAAATGTTAACAATGGGGCTCGTAGTTCACTTAAACTTGAAGATGAAATAATTGGCGAATTGTACTGTTTGGATGCTTTGCATATATGTTTCTTAGATTAATAGAAGCAATATATACAAAGATTTCAACCGTCTACCTGTTCCATTCATTGTTCTACTTGTCGAAAGCTACAAATAATTTCCGATAACGGATTAACCATTGGGGCTCATTGTTCACTTAAACTTGAAGAACAAAAAATTGGGGAATTATACTGTTTGGATGCTTTGCATATATGTTTCTTAGACTATATGGAAGCAATATATACAAAGATTTCAACCGTCTACGTGTTCCAATCATTGTTCTACTTGTAGAAAGTTACAATTAATTTCCGTTAAAGGATTGACAATGGGGCTCGTAGTTCACTTAAACTTGAAGAACAAAAAATTGGCGAATGGTACTGTTTGGATGCTTTGCATATATGTTTCTTGGACTATATAGAAGCAATATATACATTGATTTCAACCGTCTACCTGTTCCACTCATTGTTCTACTTGTCGCAAGTTACAAATAATTTCCGATAAAGGATTAACAATGGGGCTCATTGTTCACTTAAACTTGAAGAACAAAAAATTGGCGAATGGTACTGTTTGGATGCTTTGCATATATGTTTCTTAGACTATATAGAAGCAATATATACATTGATTTCAACCTTCTACCTGTTCCACTCATTGTTCTACTTGTCGCAAGTTACAAATAATTTCCGATAAAGGATTAACCATTGGGGCTCACTGTTCACTTAAACTTGAAGAACAAAAAATTGGCGAATGGTACTGTTTGGATGCTTTGCATATATGTTTCGTAGACTATATAGAAGCAATATATACAATGATTTCTACCGTCTACATGATCCATTCATTGTTCTACTTGTCGAAATTTACAAATAATTTCCTTTAAAGGATTAACAATGGGGCACGTAGTTCACTTAAACTTGAAGAACAAAAAATTGGCGAATTGTACTGTTTGGATGCTTTGCATAGATGTGTTCTTAGACTATTTAGGAGCAATATATAGAAAGATTTCACCCGTCTACCTGTACTATTCATTGTTCTACTTGTAGAAAGTTACAAATAATTTCTATTCCATGATTATCAATGGGGCTCGCTGTTCACTTAAACTTGAAGATCAAAAAATTGGCGATTGTTACTGTTTAGATGCTTTGCATATATGTTTCTTAGATTATATAGAAGCAATATATACAAAGATTTCAACCGTCTACCTGTTCCATTCACTGTTCTACTTGTCGAAAGTTACAAATAATTTCCGTTAAGGGATTAACAATGGGGATCGTAGTTTACTTAAACTTGAAGAACAAAAAACTGGCGAATGGTACTGTTTGGATGCTTTGCGTACATGTTTCTTAAACTATATGGAAGCAATATATACAATGATTTCAAGCGTCTACCTGTTCCATTCATTGCTCTACTTGTCGAAAGTTACAAATAATTACCGATAAAGGACTAACCATTGGGGCTCATTGTTCACTTAAACTTGAAGAACAAAAAATTGGCGAATTGTACTGTTTGGATGCTTTGCATATATGTTTTTTAGATTATATAGAAGCAATATATACAAAGATTTCAACCGTCTACCTGTTCGATTCATTGTTCCACTTGTCGAAAATTACAAATAATTTCCGATAATGGATTAACAATGGGGCTCATTGTTCACTTAAACTTGAAGAACAAAAAATTGGCGAATGGTACTGTTTGGATGCTTTGCATATATGTTTCTTAGACTATATAGAAGCAATATATACATTGATTTCAACCGTCTACCTGTTCCACTCATTGTTCTACTTGTCGCAAGTTACAAATAATTTCCGTTAAAATGTTAACAATGGGGCTCGTAGTTCACTTAATCTTGAAGATGAAATAATTGGCGAATTGTACTGTTTGGATGCTTTGCATATATGTTTCTTAGATTAATAGAAGCAATATATACAAAGATTTCAACCGTCTACCTGTTCCATTCATTGTTCTACTTGTCGAAAGCTACAAATAATTTCCGATAACGGATTAACCATTGGGGCTCATTGTTCACTTAAACTTGAAGAACAAAAAATTGGCGAATTGTACTGTTTGGATGCTTTGCATATATGTTTCTTAGACTATATAGAAGCAATATATACAAAGATTTCAACCGTCTACCTGTTCCATTCATTGATCTACTTGTCGAAAGTTACAAATAATTTCCGATAAAGGATTAACAATGGGTCTCATTGTTCACTTAAACTTGAAGAACAAAAAATTGGCGAATGGTACTGTTTGGATGCTTTGCGTACATGTTTCTTAGACTATATGGAAGCAATATATACAAGGATTTCAACCGTCTACCAGTTCCATTCATTGTTCTACTTGTCGGAAGTTACAAATAATTTCCGATAAAGGATTAACAATGGGGCTCATTGTTCACTTAAACTTGAAGAACAAAAAATTGGCGAATGGTACTGTTTGGATGCTTTGCATATATGTTTCTTAGACTATATGGAAGCAATATATACAAAGATTTTAACCGTCACCGTGTTCCAATCATTGTTCTACTTGTAGAAAGTTACAATTAATTTCCGTTAAAGGATTAACAATGGGGCTCGTAGTTCACATAAACTTGAAGAACATAAACGTGGCGAATTGTACTGTTTGGATGCTTTGCATAGATGTTTCTTAGACTATTTAGAAGCAATATATAGAAAGATTTCACCCGTCTACCTGTACTATTCATTGTTCTACTTGTAGAAAGTTACAAATAATTTCCATTTCATGATTATCAATGGGGCTCGCTGTTCACTTAAATTTGAAGATCAAAAAATTGGCGATTGTTACTGTTTAGATGCTTTGCATATATGTTTCTTAGATTAATAGAAGCAATATATACAAAGATTTCAACCGTCTACCTGTTCCATTCATTGTTCTACTTGTCGAAAGCTACAAATAATTTCCGATAACGGATTAACCATTGGGGCTCATTGTTCACTTAAACTTGAAGAACAAAAAATTGGCGAATTGTACTGTTTGGATGCTTTGCGTACATGTTTCTTAGACTATATGGAAGCAATATATACAAAGATTTCAACCGTCTACGTGTTCCAATCATTGTTCTACTTGTCGAAATTTACAAATAATTTCCTTTAAAGGATTAACAATGGGGCTCGTTGTTCACTTAAACTTGATGAACAATAAATAGGCGAATTGTACTGTTTGGATGCTTTGCATATATGTTTCTTAGACTATATAGAAGCAATATATACAAAGATTTCAACCGTCTACCTGTTCCATTCATTGTTCTACTTGTTTAAAGTTACAAATAATTTCCGATAAATGATTAACAATGGGGCTCATTGTTCACTTAAACTTGAAGAACAAAAAATTGGCGAATGGTACTGTTTGTATGCTTTGCATATATGTTTCTTAGACTATATAGAAGCAATATATACATTGATTTCAACCGTCTACCTGTTCCACTCATTGTTCTACTTCTCGCAAGTTACAAATAATTTCCGATAACGGATTAACCATTGGGGTTCATTGTTCACTTAAACTTGAAGATAAAAAAATTGGCGAATGTTACTGTTTAGATGCTTTGCATAAAAGTTTCTTAGACTATATAGAAGCAATATATACAAAGATTTCAACCGTCTACCTGTTCCATTCATTGTTCTACTTGTCGAAAGTTAGAAATAATTTCCGAAAACGGATTAACCATTGGGGTTCATTGTTCACTTAAACTTGAAGATAAAAAAATTGGCGAATGTTACTGTTTAGATGCTTTGCATAAAAGTTTCTTAGACTATATAGAAGCAATATATACAATGATTTCAACAGTCTACCTGTTCCATTCATTGTTCTACTTGTCGAAATTTACAAATAATTTCCTTTAAAGGATTAACAATGGGGCTCGTAGTTCACTTAAACTTGAAGAACAAAAAATTGGCGAATGGTACTGTTTGGATGCTTTGCATATATGTTTCTTAGACTATATAGAAGCAATATATACAAAGATTTCAACCGTCTACCTGTTCCATTCACTGTTCTACTTGTCGAAAGTTACAAATAATTTCCGTTAAGGGATTAACAATGGGGATCGTAGTTTACTTAAACTTGAAGAACAAAAAACTGGCGAATGGTACTGTTTGGATGCTTTGCGTACATGTTTCTTAAACTATATGGAAGCAATATATACAATGATTTCAAGCGTCTACCTGTTCCATTCATTGTTCTACTTGTCGAAAGTTACAAATAATTACCGATAAAGGACTAACCATTGGGGCTCATTGTTCACTTAAACTTGAAGAACAAAAAATTGGCGAATTGTACTGTTTGGATGCTTTGCATATATGTTTTTTAGATTATATAGAAGCAATATATACAAAGATTTCAACCGTCTACCTGTTCGATTCATTGTTCCACTTGTCGAAAATTACAAATAATTTCCGATAATGGATTAACAATGGGGCTCATTGTTCACTTAAACTTGAAGAACAAAAAATTGGCGAATGGTACTGTTTGGATGCTTTGCATATATGTTTCTTAGACTATATAGAAGCAATATATACATTGATTTCAACCGTCTACCTGTTCCACTCATTGTTCTACTTGTCGCAAGTTAGAAATAATTTCCGAAAACGGATTAACCATTGGGGTTCATTGTTCACTTAAACTTGAAGATAAAAAAATTGGCGAATGTTACTGTTTAGATGCTTTGCATAAAAGTTTCTTAGACTATATAGAAGCAATATATACAATGATTTCAACAGTCTACCTGTTCCATTCATTGTTCTACTTGTCGAAATTTACAAATAATTTCCTTTAAAGGATTAACAATGGGGCTCGTAGTTCACTTAAACTTGAAGAACAAAAAATTGGCGAATGGTACTGTTTGGATGCTTTGCATATATGTTTCTTAGACTATATAGAAGCAATATATACAAAGATTTCAACCGTCTACCAGTTCTAGTCATTGTTCTACTTGTCGAAAGTTACAAATAATTTCCGATAACGGATTAACCATTGGGGCTCATTGGTCACTTAAACTTGAAGAACAAAAAATTGGCGAATTGTACTGTTTGGATGCTTTGCATATATGTTTCTTATACTATATAGAAGCAATATATACAAAGATTTCAACCGTCTACCTGTTCCATTCACTGTTCTACTTGTCGAAAGTTACAAATAATTTCCGTTAAGGGATTAACAATGGGGATCGTAGTTTACTTAAACTTGAAGAACAAAAAACTGGCGAATGGTACTGTTTGGATGCTTTGCGTACATGTTTCTTAAACTATATGGAAGCAATATATACAATGATTTCAAGCGTCTACCTGTTCCATTCATTGTTCTACTTGTCGAAAGTTACAAATAATTACCGATAAAGGACTAACCATTGGGGCTCATTGTTCACTTAAACTTGAAGAACAAAAAATTGGCGAATTGTACTGTTTGGATGCTTTGCATATATGTTTTTTAGATTATATAGAAGCAATATATACAAAGATTTCAACCGTCTACCTGTTCGATTCATTGTTCCACTTGTCGAAAATTACAAATAATTTCCGATAATGGATTAACAATGGGGCTCATTGTTCACTTAAACTTGAAGAACAAAAAATTGGCGAATGGTACTGTTTGGATGCTTTGCATATATGTTTCTTAGACTATATAGAAGCAATATATACATTGATTTCAACCGTCTACCTGTTCCACTCATTGTTCTACTTGTCGCAAGTTACAAATAATTTCCGTTAAAATGTTAACAATGGGGCTCGTAGTTCACTTAATCTTGAAGATGAAATAATTGGCGAATTGTACTGTTTGGATGCTTTGCATATATGTTTCTTAGATTAATAGAAGCAATATATACAAAGATTTCAACCGTCTACCTGTTCCATTCATTGTTCTACTTGTCGAAAGCTACAAATAATTTCCGATAACGGATTAACCATTGGGGCTCATTGTTCACTTAAACTTGAAGAACAAAAAATTGGCGAATTGTACTGTTTGGATGCTTTGCATATATGTTTCTTAGACTATATAGAAGCAATATATACAAAGATTTCAACCGTCTACCTGTTCCATTCATTGATCTACTTGTCGAAAGTTACAAATAATTTCCGATAAAGGATTAACAATGGGTCTCATTGTTCACTTAAACTTGAAGAACAAAAAATTGGCGAATGGTACTGTTTGGATGCTTTGCGTACATGTTTCTTAGACTATATGGAAGCAATATATACAAGGATTTCAACCGTCTACCAGTTCCATTCATTGTTCTACTTGTCGGAAGTTACAAATAATTTCCGATAAAGGATTAACAATGGGGCTCATTGTTCACTTAAACTTGAAGAACAAAAAATTGGCGAATGGTACTGTTTGGATGCTTTACATATATGTTTCTTAGACTATATGGAAGCAATATATACAAAGATTTTAACCGTCACCGTGTTCCAATCATTGTTCTACTTGTAGAAAGTTACAATTAATTTCCGTTAAAGGATTAACAATGGGGCTCGTAGTTCACATAAACTTGAAGAACATAAAAGTGGCGAATTGTACTGTTTGGATGCTTTGCATAGATGTTTCTTAGACTATTTAGAAGCAATATATAGAAAGATTTCACCCGTCTACCTGTACTATTCATTGTTCTACTTGTAGAAAGTTACAAATAATTTCCATTTCATGATTATCAATGGGGCTCGCTGTTCACTTAAATTTGAAGATCAAAAAATTGGCGATTGTTACTGTTTAGATGCTTTGCATATATGTTTCTTAGATTAATAGAAGCAATATATACAAAGATTTCAACCGTCTACCTGTTCCATTCATTGTTCTACTTGTCGAAAGCTACAAATAATTTCCGATAACGGATTAACCATTGGGGCTCATTGTTCACTTAAACTTGAAGAACAAAAAATTGGCGAATTGTACTGTTTGGATGCTTTGCGTACATGTTTCTTAGACTATATGGAAGCAATATATACAAAGATTTCAACCGTCTACGTGTTCCAATCATTGTTCTACTTGTCGAAATTTACAAATAATTTCCTTTAAAGGATTAACAATGGGGCTCGTTGTTCACTTAAACTTGATGAACAATAAATAGGCGAATTGTACTGTTTGGATGCTTTGCATATATGTTTCTTAGACTATATAGAAGCAATATATACAAAGATTTCAACCGTCTACCTGTTCCATTCATTGTTCTACTTGTTTAAAGTTACAAATAATTTCCGATAAATGATTAACAATGGGGCTCATTGTTCACTTAAACTTGAAGAACAAAAAATTGGCGAATGGTACTGTTTGTATGCTTTGCATATATGTTTCTTAGACTATATAGAAGCAATATATACATTGATTTCAACCGTCTACCTGTTCCACTCATTGTTCTACTTCTCGCAAGTTACAAATTATTTCCGATAACGGATTAACCATTGGGGTTCATTGTTCACTTAAACTTGAAGATAAAAAAATTGGCGAATGTTACTGTTTAGATGCTTTGCATAAAAGTTTCTTAGACTATATAGAAGCAATATATACAAAGATTTCAACCGTCTACCTGTTCCATTCACTGTTCTACTTGTCGAAACTTACAAATAATTTCCATTAAGGGATTAACAATGGGGATCGTAGTTCACTTAAACTTGAAGAACAAAAAATTGGCGAATTGTACTGTTTGGATGCTTTGCATATATGTTTCTTAGACTATATAGAAGCAATATATACAATGATTTCAACAGTCTACCTGTTCCATTCATTGTTCTACTTGTCGAAATTTACAAATAATTTCCTTTAAAGGATTAACAATGGGGCTCGTAGTTCACTTAAACTTGAAGAACAAAAAATTGGCGAATGGTACTGTTTGGATGCTTTGCATATATGTTTCTTAGACTATATAGAAGCAATATATACAAAGATTTCAACCGTCTACCAGTTCTAGTCATTGTTCTACTTGTCGAAAGTTACAAATAATTTCCGATAACGGATTAACCATTGGGGCTCATTGGTCACTTAAACTTGAAGAACAAAAAATTGGCGAATTGTACTGTTTGGATGCTTTGCATATATGTTTCTTATACTATATAGAAGCAATATATACAAAGATTTCAACCGTCTACCTGTTCCATTCAATGTTCTACTTGTCGAAATTTACAAATAATTTCCTTTAAAGGATTAACAATGGGGCTCGTAGTTCACTTAAACTTGAAGAACAAAAAATTGGCGAACGGTACTGTTTGGATGCATTGCGTACATGTTTCTTAGACTATATGGAAGCAATATATACAAAGATTTCAACCGTCTACCTGTTCCATTCATTGTTCTACTTGTCGAAAGTTAGAAATAATTTCCGTTAAGGGATTAACAATGGGAATCGTAGTTTACTTAAACTTGAATATACAAAAATTGGCGAATTGTACTGTTTGGATGCTTTGCATATATGTTTCTTAGACTATATAGAAGCAATATATACAATGATTTCAACAGTCTACCTGTTCCATTCATTGTTCTACTTGTCGAAATTTACAAATAATTTCCTTTAAAGGATTAACAATGGGGCTCGTAGTTCACTTAAACTTGAAGAACAAAAAATTGGCGAATGGTACTGTTTGGATGCTTTGCATATATGTTTCTTAGACTATATAGAAGCAATATATACAAAGATTTCAACCGTCTACCAGTTCCATTCATTGTTCTACTTGTCGAAAGTTACAAATAATTTCCGATAACGGATTATCCATTGGGGCTCATTGTTCACTTAAACTTGAAGAACAAAAAATTGGCGAATTGTACTGTTTGGATGCTTTGCATATATGTTTCTTATACTATATAGAACCAATAGATACAAAGATTTCAACCGTCTACCTGTTCCATTCAATGTTCTACTTGTCGAAATTTACAAATAATTTCCTTTAAAGGATTAACAATGGGGCTCGTAGATCACTTAAACTTGAAGAACAAAAAATTGGCGAACGGTACTGTTTGGATGCTTTGCGTACATGTTTCTTAGACTATATGGAAGCAATATATACAAAGATTTCATCCGTCTACCTGTTCCATTCATTGTTCTACTTGTCGAAAGTTACAAATAATTTCCGATAAATGATTAACAATGGGGCTCACTGTTCACTTAAACATGAAGAACAAAAAATTGGCGAATTGTACTGTTTGGATGCTTTGCACATATGTTTTTTAGATTATATAGAAGCAATATATACAAAGATTTCAACCGTCTACCTGTTCCATTCATTGTTCTACTTGTCGAAAGTTACAAATAATTTCCGATAAAGGATTAACAATGGGGCTCATTGTTCACTTAAACTTGAAGGACAAAAAATTGGCGAATGGTACTGTTTGGATGCTTTGCGTACATGTTTCTTAGACTATATGGAAGCAATATATACAAGGATTTCAACCGTCTACCTGTTCCATTCATTGTTCTACTTGTCGAATGTTACAAATAATTTCCGTTAAGGGATTAACAATGGGGATCGTAGTTTACTTAAACTTGAAGAACACAAAATTGGCGAATGGTACTGTTTGGATGCTTTGCGTACATGTTTCTTAAACTATATGGAAGCAATATATACAATGATTTCAACCGTCTACCTGTTCCATTCATTGTTCTACTTGTCGAAAGTTACAAATAATTACCGATAAAGGACTAACCATTGGGGCTCATTGTTCACTTAAACTTGAAGAACAAAAAATTGGCGAATTGTACTGTTTGGATGCTTTGCACATATGTTTTTTAGATTATATAGAAGCAATATATACAAAGATTTCAACCGTCTACCTGTTCGATTCATTGTTCCACTTGCCGAAAGTTACAAATAATTTCCGATAAAGGATTAACAATGGGGCTCATTGTTCACTTAAACTTGAAGGACAAAAAATTGGCGAATGGTACTGTTTGGATGCTTTGCGTACATGTTTCTTAGACTATATGGAAGCAATATATACAAGGATTTCAACCGTCTACCTGTTCCATTCATTGTTCTACTTGTCGAAAGTTACAAATAATTTCCGATAAAGGATTAACAATGGGGCTCATTGTTCACTTAAACTTGAAGAACAAAAAATTGGCGAATTGTACTGTTTGGATGCTTTGCATATATGTTTCTTAGACTATATAGAAGCAATATATACATTGATTTCAACCTTCTACCTGTTCCACTCATTGTTCTACTTGTCGCAAGTTACAAATAATTTCCGATAAAGGATTAACCATTGGGGCTCACTGTTCACTTAAACTTGAAGAACAAAAAATTGGCGAATGGTACTGTTTGGATGCTTTGCATATATGTTTCTTAGACTATATGGAAGCAATATATACAAAGATTTCAACCGTCTACGTGTTCCAATCATTGTTCTACTTGTAGAAAGTTACAATTAATTTCCGTTAAAGGATTGACAATGGGGCTCGTAGTTCACTTAAACTTGAAGAACAAAAAATTGGCGAATTGTACTGTTTGGATGCTTTGCATATATGTTTCGTAGACTATATAGAAGCAATATATACAATGATTTCAACCGTCTACATGATCCATTCATTGTTCTACTTGTCGAAATTTACAAATAATTTCCTTTAAAGGATTAACAATGGGGCTCGTAGTTCACTTAACCTTGAAGAACAAAAAATTGGCGAATTGTACTGTTTGGATGCTTTGCATAGATGTGTTCTTAGACTATTTAGAAGCAATATATAGAAAGATTTCACCCGTCTACCTGTACTATTCATTGTTCTACTTGTAGAAAGTTACAAATAATTTCTATT
Organism: Cerceris ruficornis; assembly: GCA_963989415.1. Taxonomy (NCBI): domain Eukaryota; kingdom Metazoa; phylum Arthropoda; class Insecta; order Hymenoptera; family Crabronidae; genus Cerceris; species Cerceris ruficornis. The sequence goes on along the minus strand of CAXDIW010000500.1, from coordinate 232,520 downwards.
CCATGATTATCAATGGGGCTCGCTGTTCACTTAAACTTGAAGAACAAAAAATTGGCGAATTGTACTGTTTGGATGCTTTGCATATATGTTTCTTATACTATATAGAACCAATAGATACAAAGATTTCAACCGTCTACCTGTTCCATTCAATGTTCTACTTGTCGAAATTTACAAATAATTTCCTTTAAAGGATTAACAATGGGGCTCGTAGATCACTTAAACTTGAAGAACAAAAAATTGGCGAACGGTACTGTTTGGATGCTTTGCGTACATGTTTCTTAGACTATATGGAAGCAATATATACAAAGATTTCATCCGTCTACCTGTTCCATTCATTGTTCTACTTGTCGAAAGTTACAAATAATTTCCGATAAAGGATTAACAATGGGGCTCATTGTTCACTTAAACATGAAGAACAAAAAATTGGCGAATTGTACTGTTTGGATGCTTTGCACATATGTTTTTTAGATTATATAGAGGCAATATATACAAAGATTTCAACCGTCTACCTGTTCCATTCATTGTTCTACTTGTCGAAAGTTATAAATAATTTCCGATAAAGGATTAACAATGGGGCTCATTGTTCACTTAAACTTGAAGGACAAAAAATTGGCGAATGGTACTGTTTGGATGCTTTGCGTAAATGTTTCTTAGACTATATGGAAGCAATATATACAAGGATTTCAACCGTCTACCTGTTCCATTCATTGTTCTACTTGTCGAATGTTACAAATAATTTCCGTTAAGGGATTAACAATGGGGATCGTAGTTTACTTAAACTTGAAGAACAAAAAATTGGCGAATGGTACTGTTTGGATGCTTTGCATATATGTTTCATAGATTAATAGAAGCAATATATACAAAGATTTCAACCGTCTACCAGTTCCATTCATTGTTCTACTTGTCGAAAGTTACAAATAATTTCCGATAAAGGATTAACAATGGGGCTCATTGTTCACTTAAACTTGAAGGACAAAAAATTGGCGAATGGTACTGTTTGGATGCTTTGCGTACATGTTTCTTAGACTATATGGAAGCAATATATACAAGGATTTCAACCGTCTACCTGTTCCATTCATTGTTCTACTTGTCGAAAGTTACAAATAATTTCCGATAAAGGATTAACAATGGGGCTCATTGTTCACTTAAACTTGAAGAACAAAAAATTGGCGAATGGTACTGTTTGGATGCTTTGCATATATGTTTCTTAGACTATATAGAAGCAATATATACATTGATTTCAACCTTCTACCTGTTCCACTCATTGTTCTACTTGTCGCAAGTTACAAATAATTTCCGTTAAAGTGTTAACAATGGGGCTCGTAGTTCACTTAAACTTGAAGATGAAATAATTGGCGAATTGTACTGTTTGGATGCTTTGCATATATGTTTCTTAGATTATATAGAAGCAATATATACAAAGATTTCAACCGTCTACGTGTTCTAATCATTGTTCTACTTGTAGAAAGTTACAATTAATTTCCGTTAAAGGATTAACAATGGGGCTCGTAGTTCACATAAACTTGAAGAACAAAAAATTGGCGAATTGTACTGTTTGGATGCTTTGCATAGATGTTTCTTAGACTATTTAGAAGCAATATATAGAAAGATTTCACCCGTCTACCTGTACTATTCATTGTTCTACTTGTAGAAAGTTACAAATAATTTCCATTTCATGATTATCAATGGGGCTCGCTGTTCACTTAAACTTGAAGAACAAAAAATTGGCTAATGGTACTGTTTGGATGCTTTGCATATATGTTTCTTAGACTATATAGAAGCAATATATACATTGATTTCAACCTTCTACGTGTTCCACTCATTGTTCTACTTGTCGCAAGTTACAAATAATTTCCGTTAAAGTGTTAACAATGGGGCTCGTAGTTCACTTAAACTTGAAGATGAAATAATTGGCGAATTGTACTGTTTGGATGCTTTGCATATATGTTTCTTAGATTATATAGAAGCAATATATACAAAGATTTCAACCGTCTACCTGTTCCATTCATTGTTCTACTTGTCGAAAGTTACAAATAATTTCCGATAAAGGATTAACAATGGGGCTCATTGTTCACTTAAACTTGAAGGACAAAAAATTGGCGAATGGTACTGTTTGGATGCTTTGCGTACATGTTTCTTAGACTATATGGAAGCAATATATACAAGGATTTCAACCGTCTATCTGTTCCATTCATTGTTCTACTTGTCGAAAGTTACAAATAATTTCCGTGAAGGGATTAACAATGGGGATCGTAGTTTACTTAAACTTGAAGAACAAAAAATTGGCGAATGGTACTGTTTGGATGCTTTGCGTACATGTTTCTTAAACTATATGGAAGCAATATATACAATGATTTCAACCGTCTACCTGTTCCATTCATTGTTCTACTTGTCGAAAGTTACAAATAATTACCGATAAAGGACTAACCATTGGGGCTCATTGTTCACTTAAACTTGAAGAACAAAAAATTGGCGAATTGTACTGTTTGGATGCTTTGCACATATGTTTTTTAGATTATATAGAAGCAATATATACAAAGATTTCAACCGTCTACCTGTTCGATTCATTGTTCCACTTGCCGAAAGTTACAAATAATTTCCGATAAAGGATTAACAATGGGGCTCATTGTTCACTTAAACTTGAAGGACAAAAAATTGGCGAATGGTACTGTTTGGATGCTTTGCGTACATGTTTCTTAGACTATATGGAAGCAATATATACAAGGAGTTCAACCGTCTACCTGTTCCATTCATTGTTCTACTTGTCGAAAGTTACAAATAATTTCCGATAAAGGATTAACAATGGGGCTCATTGTTCACTTAAACTTGAAGAACAAAAAATTGGCGAATTGTACTGTTTGGATGCTTTGCATATATGTTTCTTAGACTATATAGAAGCAATATATACATTGATTTCAACCTTCTACCTGTTCCACTCATTGTTCTACTTGTCGCAAGTTACAAATAATTTCCGATAAAGGATTAACCATTGGGGCTCACTGTTCACTTAAACTTGAAGAACAAAAAATTGGCGAATGGTACTGTTTGGATGCTTTGCATATATGTTTCTTAGACTATATGGAAGCAATATATACAAAGATTTCAACCGTCTACGTGTTCCAATCATTGTTCTACTTGTCGAAAGTTACAAATAATTACCGATAAAGGACTAACCATTGGGGCTCATTGTTCACTTAAACTTGAAGAACAAATAATTGGCGAATTGTACTGTTTGGATGCTTTGCATATATGTTTTTTAGATTATATAGAAGCAATATATACAAAGATTTCAACCGTCTACGTGTTCTAATCATTGTTCTACTTGTAGAAAGTTAGAATTAATTTCCGTTAAAGGATTAACAATGGGGCTCGTAGTTCACATAAACTTGAAGAACAAAAAATTGGCGAATTGTACTGTTTGGATGCTTTGCATAGATGTTTCTTAGACTATTTAGAAGCAATATATAGAAAGATTTCACCCGTCTACCTGTACTATTCATTGTTCTACTTGTAGAAAGTTACAAATAATTTCCATTTCATGATTATCAATGGGGCTCGCTGTTCACTTAAACTTGAAGAACAAAAAATTGGCTAATGGTACTGTTTGGATGCTTTGCATATATGTTTCTTAGACTATATAGAAGCAATATATACATTGATTTCAACCTTCTACGTGTTCCACTCATTGTTCTACTTGTCGCAAGTTACAAATAATTTCCGTTAAAGTGTTAACAATGGGGCTCGTAGTTCACTTAAACTTGAAGATGAAATAATTGGCGAATTGTACTGTTTGGATGCTTTGCATATATGTTTCTTAGATTATATAGAAGCAATATATACAAAGATTTCAACCGTCTACCTGTTCCATTCATTGTTCTACTTGTCGAAAGTTACAAATAATTTCCGATAAAGGATTAACAATGGGGCTCATTGTTCACTTAAACTTGAAGGACAAAAAATTGTCGAATGGTACTGTTTGGATGCTTTGCGTACATGTTTCTTAGACTATATGGAAGCAATATATACAAGGATTTCAACCGTCTATCTGTTCCATTCATTGTTCTACTTGTCGAAAGTTACAAATAATTTCCGTGAAGGGATTAACAATGGGGATCGTAGTTTACTTAAACTTGAAGAACAAAAAATTGGCGAATGGTACTGTTTGGATGCTTTGCGTACATGTTTCTTAAACTATATGGAAGCAATATATACAATGATTTCAACCGTCTACCTGTTCCATTCATTGTTCTACTTGTCGAAAGTTACAAATAATTACCGATAAAGGACTAACCATTGGGGCTCATTGTTCACTTAAACTTGAAGAACAAAAAATTGGCGAATTGTACTGTTTGGATGCTTTGCACATATGTTTTTTAGATTATATAGAAGCAATATATACAAAGATTTCAACCGTCTACCTGTTCGATTCATTGTTCCACTTGCCGAAAGTTACAAATAATTTCCGATAAAGGATTAACAATGGGGCTCATTGTTCACTTAAACTTGAAGGACAAAAAATTGGCGAATGGTACTGTTTGGATGCTTTGCGTACATGTTTCTTAGACTATATGGAAGCAATATATACAAGGATTTCAACCGTCTACCTGTTCCATTCATTGTTCTACTTGTCGAAAGTTACAAATAATTTCCGATAAAGGATTAACAATGGGGCTCATTGTTCACTTAAACTTGAAGAACAAAAAATTGGCGAATTGTACTGTTTGGATGCTTTGCATATATGTTTCTTAGACTATATAGAAGCAATATATACATTGATTTCAACCTTCTACCTGTTCCACTCATTGTTCTACTTGTCGCAAGTTACAAATAATTTCCGATAAAGGATTAACCATTGGGGCTCACTGTTCACTTAAACTTGAAGAACAAAAAATTGGCGAATGGTACTGTTTGGATGCTTTGCATATATGTTTCTTAGACTATATGGAAGCAATATATACAAAGATTTCAACCGTCTACGTGTTCCAATCATTGTTCTACTTGTAGAAAGTTACAATTAATTTCCGTTAAAGGATTGACAATGGGGCTCGTAGTTCACTTAAACTTGAAGAACAAAAAATTGGCGAATTGTACTGTTTGGATGCTTTGCATATATGTTTCGTAGACTACATAGAAGCAATATATACAATGATTTCAACCGTCTACATGATCCATTCATTGTTCTACTTGTCGAAATTTACAAATAATTTCCTTTAAAGGATTAACAATGGGGCTCGTAGTTCACTTAACCTTGAAGAACAAAAAATTGGCGAATTGTACTGTTTGGATGCTTTGCATAGATGTGTTCTTAGACTATTTAGAAGCAATATATAGAAAGATTTCACCCGTCTACCTGTACTATTCATTGTTCTACTTGTAGAAAGTTACAAATAATTTCTATTCCATGATTATCAATGGGGCTCGCTGTTCACTTAAACTTGAAGATCAAAAAATTGGCGATTGTTACTGTTTAGATGCTTTGCATATATCTTTCTTAGATTATATAGAAGCAATATATACAAAGATTTCAACCGTCTACCTGTTCCATTCACTGTTCTACTTGTCGAAAGTTACAAATAATTTCCGTTAAGGGATTAACAATGGGGATCGTAGTTTACTTAAACTTGAAGAACAAAAAATTGGCGAATGGTACTGTTTGGATGCTTTGCGTACATGTTTCTTAAACTATATGGAAGCAATATATACAATGATTTCAACCGTCTACCTGTTCCATTCATTGTTCTACTTGTCGAAAGTTACAAATAATTACCGATAAAGGACTAACCATTGGGGCTCATTGTTCACTTAAACTTGAAGAACAAATAATTGGCGAATTGTACTGTTTGGATGCTTTGCATATATGTTTTTTAGATTATATAGAAGCAATATATACAAAGATTTCAACCGTCTACCTGTTCGATTCATTGTTCCACTTGTCGAAAGTTACAAATAATTTCCGATAATGGATTAACAATGGGGCTCATTGTTCACTCAAACTTGAAGAACAAAAAATTGGCGAATGGTACTGTTTGGATGCTTTGCATATATGTTTCTTAGACTATATAGAAGCAATATATACGTTGATTTCAACCGTCTACCTGTTCCACTCATTGTTCTACTTGTCGCAAGTTACAAATAATTTCCGTTAAAATGTTAACAATGGGGCTCGTAGTTCACTTAAACTTGAAGATGAAATAATTGGCGAATTGTACTGTTTGGATGCTTTGCATATATGTTTCATAGATTAATAGAAGCAATATATACAAAGATTTCAACCGTCTACCTGTTCGATTCATTGTTCCACTTGTCGAAAGTTACAAATAATTTCCGATAATGGATTAACAATGGGGCTCATTGTTCACTTAAACTTGAAGAACAAAAAATTGGCGAATCGTACTGTTTGGATGCTTTGCATATATGTTTCTTAGACTATATAGAAGCAATATATACATTGATTTAAACCGTCTACCTGTTCCACTCATTGTTCTACTTGTCGCAAGTTACAAATAATTTCCGTTAAAATGTTAACAATGGGGCTCGTAGTTCACTTAAACTTGAAGATGAAATAATTGGCGAATTGTACTGTTTGGATGCTTTGCATATATGTTTCATAGATTAATAGAAGCAATATATACAAAGATTTCAACCGTCTACCTGTTCCATTCATTGTTCTACTTGTCGAAAGCTACAAATAATTTCCGATAACGGATTAACCATTGGGGCTCATTGTTCACTTAAACTTGAAGAACAAAAAATTGGCGAATTGTACTGTGTGGATGCTTTGCATATATGTTTCTTAGACTATATAGAAGCAATATATACAAAGATTTCAACCGTCTACCTGTTCCATTCATTGATCTACTTGTCGAAAGTTACAAATAATTTCCGATAAAGGATTAACAATGGGTCTCATTGTTCACTTACACTTGAAGAACAAAAAATTGGCGAATGGTACTGTTTGGATGCTTTGCATATATGTTTCTTAGACTATATGGAAGCAATATATACAAAGATTTCAACCGTCTACGTGTTCCAATCATTGTTCTACTTGTAGAAAGTTACAATTAATTTCCGTTAAAGGATTAACAATGGGGCTCGTAGTTCACATAAACTTGAAGAACAAAAAATTGGCGAATTGTACTGTTTGGATGCTTTGCATAGATGTTTCTTAGACTATTTAGAAGCAATATACAGAAAGATTACACCCGTCTACCTGTACTATTCATTGTTCTACTTGTAGAAAGTTACAAATAATTTCCATTTCATGATTATCAATGGGGCTCGCTGTTCACTTAAACTTGAAGAACAAAAAATTGGCTAATGGTACTGTTTGGATGCTTTGCATATATGTTTCTTAGACTATATAGAAGCAATATATACATTGATTTCAACCTTCTACCTGTTCCACTCATTGTTCTACTTGTCGCAAGTTACAAATAATTTCCGTTAAAGTGTTAACAATGGGGCTCGTAGTTCACTTAAACTTGAAGATGAAATAATTGGCGAATTGTACTGTTTGGATGCTTTGCATATATGTTTCTTAGATTATATAGAAGCAATATATACAAAGATTTCAACCGTCTACCTGTTCCATTCATTGTTCTACTTGTCGAAAGCTACAAATAATTTCCGATAACGGATTAACCATTGGGGCTCATTGTTCACTTAAACTTGAAGAACAAAAAATTGGGAATTGTACTGTTTGGATGCTTTGCATATATGTTTCCGATACTATATAGAAGAAATATATACAAAGATTTCAACCGTCTACCTGTTCCATTCACTGTTCTACTTGTCGAAAGTTACAAATAATTTCCGTGAAGGGATTAACAATGGGGATCGTAGTTTACTTAAACTTGAAGAACAAAAAATTGGCGAATGGTACTGTTTGGATGCTTTGCGTACATGTTTCTTAAACTATATGGAAGCAATATATACAATGATTTCAACCGTCTACCTGTTCCATTCATTGTTCTACTTGTCGAAAGTTACAAATAATTATCGATAAAGGACTAACCATTGGGGCTCATTGTTCACTTAAACTTGAAGAACAAAAAATTGGCGAATTGTACTGTTTGGATGCTTTGCACATATGTTTTTTAGATTATATAGAAGCAATATATACAAAGATTTCAACCGTCTACCTGTTCGATTCATTGTTCCACTTGCCCAAAGTTACAAATAATTTCCGATAAAGGATTAACAATGGGGCTCATTGTTCACTTAAACTTGAAGGACAAAAAATTGGCGAATGGTACTGTTTGGATGCTTTGCGTACATGTTTCTTAGACTATATGGAAGCAATATATACAAGGATTTCAACCGTCTACCTGTTCCATTCATTGTTCTACTTGTCGAAAGTTACAAATAATTTCCGATAAAGGATTAACAATGGGGCTCATTGTTCACTTAAACTTGAAGAACAAAAAATTGGCGAATGGTACTGTTTGGATGCTTTGCATATATGTTTCTTAGACTATATAGAAGCAATATATACATTGATTTCAACCGTCTACCTGTTCCACTCATTGTTCTACTTGTCGCAAGCTACAAATAATTTCCGTTAAAATGTTAACAATGGGGCTCGTAGTTCACTTAAACTTGAAGATGAAATAATTGGCGAATTGTACTGTTTGGATGCTTTGCGTACATGTTTCTTAGACTATATGGAAGCAATATATACAAAGATTTCAACCGTCTACGTGTTCCAATCATTGTTCTACTTGTCGAAATTTACAAATAATTTCCTTTAAAGGATTAACAATGGGGCTCGTTGTTCACTTAAACTTGATGAACAATAAATAGGCGAATTGTACTGTTTGGATGCTTTGCATATATGTTTCTTAGACTATATAGAAGCAATATATACAAAGATTTCAACCGTCTACCTGTTCCATTCATTGTTCTACTTGTTTAAAGTTACAAATAATTTCCGATAAATGATTAACAATGGGGCTCATTGTTCACTTAAACTTGAAGAACAAAAAATTGGCGAATGGTACTGTTTGTATGCTTTGCATATATGTTTCTTAGACTATATAGAAGCAATATATACATTGATTTCAACCGTCTACCTGTTCCACTCATTGTTCTACTTCTCGCAAGTTACAAATTATTTCCGATAACGGATTAACCATTGGGGTTCATTGTTCACTTAAACTTGAAGATAAAAAAATTGGCGAATGTTACTGTTTAGATGCTTTGCATAAAAGTTTCTTAGACTATATAGAAGCAATATATACAAAGATTTCAACCGTCTACCTGTTCCATTCACTGTTCTACTTGTCGAAACTTACAAATAATTTCCATTAAGGGATTAACAATGGGGATCGTAGTTCACTTAAACTTGAAGAACAAAAAATTGGCGAATTGTACTGTTTGGATGCTTTGCATATATGTTTCTTAGACTATATAGAAGCAATATATACAATGATTTCAACAGTCTACCTGTTCCATTCATTGTTCTACTTGTCGAAATTTACAAATAATTTCCTTTAAAGGATTAACAATGGGGCTCGTAGTTCACTTAAACTTGAAGAACAAAAAATTGGCGAATGGTACTGTTTGGATGCTTTGCATATATGTTTCTTAGACTATATAGAAGCAATATATACAAAGATTTCAACCGTCTACCAGTTCTAGTCATTGTTCTACTTGTCGAAAGTTACAAATAATTTCCGATAACGGATTAACCATTGGGGCTCATTGGTCACTTAAACTTGAAGAACAAAAAATTGGCGAATTGTACTGTTTGGATGCTTTGCATATATGTTTCTTATACTATATAGAAGCAATATATACAAAGATTTCAACCGTCTACCTGTTCCATTCAATGTTCTACTTGTCGAAATTTACAAATAATTTCCTTTAAAGGATTAACAATGGGGCTCGTAGTTCACTTAAACTTGAAGAACAAAAAATTGGCGAACGGTACTGTTTGGATGCATTGCGTACATGTTTCTTAGACTATATGGAAGCAATATATACAAAGATTTCAACCGTCTACCTGTTCCATTCATTGTTCTACTTGTCGAAAGTTAGAAATAATTTCCGTTAAGGGATTAACAATGGGAATCGTAGTTTACTTAAACTTGAATATACAAAAATTGGCGAATTGTACTGTTTGGATGCTTTGCATATATGTTTCTTAGACTATATAGAAGCAATATATACAATGATTTCAACAGTCTACCTGTTCCATTCATTGTTCTACTTGTCGAAATTTACAAATAATTTCCTTTAAAGGATTAACAATGGGGCTCGTAGTTCACTTAAACTTGAAGAACAAAAAATTGGCGAATGGTACTGTTTGGATGCTTTGCATATATGTTTCTTAGACTATATAGAAGCAATATATACAAAGATTTCAACCGTCTACCAGTTCCATTCATTGTTCTACTTGTCGAAAGTTACAAATAATTTCCGATAACGGATTATCCATTGGGGCTCATTGTTCACTTAAACTTGAAGAACAAAAAATTGGCGAATTGTACTGTTTGGATGCTTTGCATATATGTTTCTTATACTATATAGAACCAATAGATACAAAGATTTCAACCGTCTACCTGTTCCATTCAATGTTCTACTTGTCGAAATTTACAAATAATTTCCTTTAAAGGATTAACAATGGGGCTCGTAGATCACTTAAACTTGAAGAACAAAAAATTGGCGAACGGTACTGTTTGGATGCTTTGCGTACATGTTTCTTAGACTATATGGAAGCAATATATACAAAGATTTCATCCGTCTACCTGTTCCATTCATTGTTCTACTTGTCGAAAGTTACAAATAATTTCCGATAAATGATTAACAATGGGGCTCACTGTTCACTTAAACATGAAGAACAAAAAATTGGCGAATTGTACTGTTTGGATGCTTTGCACATATGTTTTTTAGATTATATAGAAGCAATATATACAAAGATTTCAACCGTCTACCTGTTCCATTCATTGTTCTACTTGTCGAAAGTTACAAATAATTTCCGATAAAGGATTAACAATGGGGCTCATTGTTCACTTAAACTTGAAGGACAAAAAATTGGCGAATGGTACTGTTTGGATGCTTTGCGTACATGTTTCTTAGACTATATGGAAGCAATATATACAAGGATTTCAACCGTCTACCTGTTCCATTCATTGTTCTACTTGTCGAATGTTACAAATAATTTCCGTTAAGGGATTAACAATGGGGATCGTAGTTTACTTAAACTTGAAGAACACAAAATTGGCGAATGGTACTGTTTGGATGCTTTGCGTACATGTTTCTTAAACTATATGGAAGCAATATATACAATGATTTCAACCGTCTACCTGTTCCATTCATTGTTCTACTTGTCGAAAGTTACAAATAATTACCGATAAAGGACTAACCATTGGGGCTCATTGTTCACTTAAACTTGAAGAACAAAAAATTGGCGAATTGTACTGTTTGGATGCTTTGCACATATGTTTTTTAGATTATATAGAAGCAATATATACAAAGATTTCAACCGTCTACCTGTTCGATTCATTGTTCCACTTGCCGAAAGTTACAAATAATTTCCGATAAAGGATTAACAATGGGGCTCATTGTTCACTTAAACTTGAAGGACAAAAAATTGGCGAATGGTACTGTTTGGATGCTTTGCGTACATGTTTCTTAGACTATATGGAAGCAATATATACAAGGATTTCAACCGTCTACCTGTTCCATTCATTGTTCTACTTGTCGAAAGTTACAAATAATTTCCGATAAAGGATTAACAATGGGGCTCATTGTTCACTTAAACTTGAAGAACAAAAAATTGGCGAATTGTACTGTTTGGATGCTTTGCATATATGTTTCTTAGACTATATAGAAGCAATATATACATTGATTTCAACCTTCTACCTGTTCCACTCATTGTTCTACTTGTCGCAAGTTACAAATAATTTCCGATAAAGGATTAACCATTGGGGCTCACTGTTCACTTAAACTTGAAGAACAAAAAATTGGCGAATGGTACTGTTTGGATGCTTTGCATATATGTTTCTTAGACTATATGGAAGCAATATATACAAAGATTTCAACCGTCTACGTGTTCCAATCATTGTTCTACTTGTAGAAAGTTACAATTAATTTCCGTTAAAGGATTGACAATGGGGCTCGTAGTTCACTTAAACTTGAAGAACAAAAAATTGGCGAATTGTACTGTTTGGATGCTTTGCATATATGTTTCGTAGACTATATAGAAGCAATATATACAATGATTTCAACCGTCTACATGATCCATTCATTGTTCTACTTGTCGAAATTTACAAATAATTTCCTTTAAAGGATTAACAATGGGGCTCGTAGTTCACTTAACCTTGAAGAACAAAAAATTGGCGAATTGTACTGTTTGGATGCTTTGCATAGATGTGTTCTTAGACTATTTAGAAGCAATATATAGAAAGATTTCACCCGTCTACCTGTACTATTCATTGTTCTACTTGTAGAAAGTTACAAATAATTTCTATTCCATGATTATCAATGGGGCTCGCTGTTCACTTAAACTTGAAGAACAAAAAATTGGCGAATTGTACTGTTTGGATGCTTTGCATATATGTTTCTTATACTATATAGAACCAATAGATACAAAGATTTCAACCGTCTACCTGTTCCATTCAATGTTCTACTTGTCGAAATTTACAAATAATTTCCTTTAAAGGATTAACAATGGGGCTCGTAGATCACTTAAACTTGAAGAACAAAAAATTGGCGAACGGTACTGTTTGGATGCTTTGCGTACATGTTTCTTAGACTATATGGAAGCAATATATACAAAGATTTCATCCGTCTACCTGTTCCATTCATTGTTCTACTTGTCGAAAGTTACAAATAATTTCCGATAAAGGATTAACAATGGGGCTCATTGTTCACTTAAACATGAAGAACAAAAAATTGGCGAATTGTACTGTTTGGATGCTTTGCACATATGTTTTTTAGATTATATAGAGGCAATATATACAAAGATTTCAACCGTCTACCTGTTCCATTCATTGTTCTACTTGTCGAAAGTTATAAATAATTTCCGATAAAGGATTAACAATGGGGCTCATTGTTCACTTAAACTTGAAGGACAAAAAATTGGCGAATGGTACTGTTTGGATGCTTTGCGTAAATGTTTCTTAGACTATATGGAAGCAATATATACAAGGATTTCAACCGTCTACCTGTTCCATTCATTGTTCTACTTGTCGAATGTTACAAATAATTTCCGTTAAGGGATTAACAATGGGGATCGTAGTTTACTTAAACTTGAAGAACAAAAAATTGGCGAATGGTACTGTTTGGATGCTTTGCATATATGTTTCATAGATTAATAGAAGCAATATATACAAAGATTTCAACCGTCTACCAGTTCCATTCATTGTTCTACTTGTCGAAAGTTACAAATAATTTCCGATAAAGGATTAACAATGGGGCTCATTGTTCACTTAAACTTGAAGGACAAAAAATTGGCGAATGGTACTGTTTGGATGCTTTGCGTACATGTTTCTTAGACTATATGGAAGCAATATATACAAGGATTTCAACCGTCTACCTGTTCCATTCATTGTTCTACTTGTCGAAAGTTACAAATAATTTCCGATAAAGGATTAACAATGGGGCTCATTGTTCACTTAAACTTGAAGAACAAAAAATTGGCGAATGGTACTGTTTGGATGCTTTGCATATATGTTTCTTAGACTATATAGAAGCAATATATACATTGATTTCAACCTTCTACCTGTTCCACTCATTGTTCTACTTGTCGCAAGTTACAAATAATTTCCGTTATAGTGTTAACAATGGGGCTCGTAGTTCACTTAAACTTGAAGATGAAATAATTGGCGAATTGTACTGTTTGGATGCTTTGCATATATGTTTCTTAGATTATATAGAAGCAATATATACAAAGATTTCAACCGTCTACGTGTTCTAATCATTGTTCTACTTGTAGAAAGTTACAATTAATTTCCGTTAAAGGATTAACAATGGGGCTCGTAGTTCACATAAACTTGAAGAACAAAAAATTGGCGAATTGTACTGTTTGGATGCTTTGCATAGATGTTTCTTAGACTATTTAGAAGCAATATATAGAAAGATTTCACCCGTCTACCTGTACTATTCATTGTTCTACTTGTAGAAAGTTACAAATAATTTCCATTTCATGATTATCAATGGGGCTCGCTGTTCACTTAAACTTGAAGAACAAAAAATTGGCTAATGGTACTGTTTGGATGCTTTGCATATATGTTTCTTAGACTATATAGAAGCAATATATACATTGATTTCAACCTTCTACGTGTTCCACTCATTGTTCTACTTGTCGCAAGTTACAAATAATTTCCGTTAAAGTGTTAACAATGGGGCTCGTAGTTCACTTAAACTTGAAGATGAAATAATTGGCGAATTGTACTGTTTGGATGCTTTGCATATATGTTTCTTAGATTATATAGAAGCAATATATACAAAGATTTCAACCGTCTACCTGTTCCATTCATTGTTCTACTTGTCGAAAGTTACAAATAATTTCCGATAAAGGATTAACAATGGGGCTCATTGTTCACTTAAACTTGAAGGACAAAAAATTGGCGAATGGTACTGTTTGGATGCTTTGCGTACATGTTTCTTAGACTATATGGAAGCAATATATACAAGGATTTCAACCGTCTATCTGTTCCATTCATTGTTCTACTTGTCGAAAGTTACAAATAATTTCCGTGAAGGGATTAACAATGGGGATCGTAGTTTACTTAAACTTGAAGAACAAAAAATTGGCGAATGGTACTGTTTGGATGCTTTGCGTACATGTTTCTTAAACTATATGGAAGCAATATATACAATGATTTCAACCGTCTACCTGTTCCATTCATTGTTCTACTTGTCGAAAGTTACAAATAATTACCGATAAAGGACTAACCATTGGGGCTCATTGTTCACTTAAACTTGAAGAACAAAAAATTGGCGAATTGTACTGTTTGGATGCTTTGCACATATGTTTTTTAGATTATATAGAAGCAATATATACAAAGATTTCAACCGTCTACCTGTTCGATTCATTGTTCCACTTGCCGAAAGTTACAAATAATTTCCGATAAAGGATTAACAATGGGGCTCATTGTTCACTTAAACTTGAAGGACAAAAAATTGGCGAATGGTACTGTTTGGATGCTTTGCGTACATGTTTCTTAGACTATATGGAAGCAATATATACAAGGAGTTCAACCGTCTACCTGTTCCATTCATTGTTCTACTTGTCGAAAGTTACAAATAATTTCCGATAAAGGATTAACAATGGGGCTCATTGTTCACTTAAACTTGAAGAACAAAAAATTGGCGAATTGTACTGTTTGGATGCTTTGCATATATGTTTCTTAGACTATATAGAAGCAATATATACATTGATTTCAACCTTCTACCTGTTCCACTCATTGTTCTACTTGTCGCAAGTTACAAATAATTTCCGATAAAGGATTAACCATTGGGGCTCACTGTTCACTTAAACTTGAAGAACAAAAAATTGGCGAATGGTAATGTTTGGATGCTTTGCATATATGTTTCTTAGACTATACAGAAGCAATATATAGAAGGATTTCACTCGTCTACCTGTACTATTCATTGTTCTACTTGTAGAAAGTTACAAATAATTACCACTTCATGATTATCAATGGGGCTCGTTGTTCACTTAAACTTGAAGAACAAAAAATTGGCGAATGGTACTGTTTGGATGCTTTGCATATATGTTTCTTAGACTATATAGAAGAAATATATACAATGATTTCAACCTTCTACTTGTTGCATTCATTGTTCTACTTGTCGAAAATTACAAATAATTTCCGATAAAGGATTAACCATTGGGGCTCATTGTTCACTAAAACTTGAAGAACAAAAATTGGCGAATTGTACTGTTTAGATGCTTTGCATATATGTTTCTTAGACTATATAGAAGCAATATATACATTGATTTCAACCGTCTACCTGTTCCATTCATTGTTCTACTTGTCGAAAGTTACAAATAATTTCCGATAAAGGATTAACCATTGGGGCTCATTGTTCACTAAAACTTGAAGAACAAAAAATTGGCGAATTGTACTGTTTAGATGCTTTGCATATATGTTTCTTAGACTATATAGAAGCAATATATACATTGATTTCAACCGTCTACCTGTTCCATTCATTGTTCTACTTGTCGAAAGTTACAAATAATTTCTGTTAATGGATTAACAATGGGAATCGTAGTTCACTTAAACTTGAAGTACAAAAAATTGGCGAATTGTACTGTTTGGATGCTTTGCATATATGTTTCTTAGACTATACAGAAGCAATATATAGAAGGATTTCACTCGTCTACCTGTACTATTCATTGTTCTACTTGTAGAAAGTTACAAATAATTTCCACTTCATGATTATCAATGGGGCTCGTTGTTCACTTAAACTTGAAGAACAAAAAATTGGCGAATGGTACTGTTTGGATGCTTTGCATATATGTTTCTTAGACTATATAGAAGCAATATATACAATGATTTCAACCGTCTACTTGTTCAATTCATTGTTCTACTTGTCGAAAATTACAAATAATTTCCGATGAAGGATTAAACATTGGGGCTCATTGTTCACTAAAACTTGAAGAACAAAAAATTGGCGAATTGTACTGTTTAGATGCTTTGCATATATGTTTCTTAGACTATATAGAAGCAATATATACATTGATTTCAACCGTCTACCTGTTCCATTCATTGTTCTACATGTCGAAAGTTACAAATAATTTCTGTTAAAGGATTAACAATGGGAATCGTAGTTCACTTAAACTTGAAGTACAAAAAATTGGCGAATTGTACTGTTTGGATGCATTGCATATATGTTTCTTAGACTATATAGAAGCAATATATACAATGATTTCAACCGTCTACCTGTTCCATTCATTGTTCTACTTGTCGAAAGTTACAAATAATTTCCGTTAAAGTATTAACAATGGGGCTCGTAGTTCTCTTAAACTTGAAGAACAAAAAATTGGCGAATTGTACTGTTTCGATGCTTTGCATATATGTTTCTTGGACTATATAGAAGCAATACATACAATGATTTCAACCGTCTACCTGTACTATTCATTGTTCTACTTGTAGAAAGTTACAAATAATTTCCACTTCATGATTATCAATGGGGCTCGTTGTTCACTTAAACTTGAAGCACAAAAAATTGGCGAATGGTACTGTTTGGATGCTTTGCATATATGTTTCTTAGACTATATAGAAGCAATATATACAATGATTTCAACCGTCTACTTGTTTCATTCATTGTTCTACTTGTCGAAAATTACAAATAATTTCCGATAAAGGATTAAACATTGGGGCTCATTGTTCACTTAAACTTAAAGAACAAAAAATTGGCGAATGGTACTGTTTGGATGCTTTGCATACATGTTTCTTAGACTATATAGAAGCAATATATACATTGATTTCAACCGTCTACCTGTTCCATTCATTGTTCTACTTGTCGAAAGTTACAAATAATTTCCGTTAAAGTATTAACAATGGGGCTCGTAGTTCCCTTAAACTTGAAGAACAAAAAATTGGCGAATTGTACTGTTTCGATGCTTTGCATATATGTTTCTTGGACTATATAGAAGCAATACATACAATGATTTCAACCGTCTACCTGTACTATTCATTGTTCTACTTGTAGAAAGTTACAAATAATTTCCACTTCATGATTATCAATGGGGCTCGTTGTTCACTTAAACTTGAAGAACAAAAAATTGGCGAATGGTACTGTTTGGATGCTTTGCATATATGTTTCTTAGACTATATAGAAGCAATATATACAATGATTTCAACCGTCTACTTGTTCCATTCATTGTTCTACTTGTCGAAAATTACAAATAATTTCCGATAATGGATTAAACATTGGGGCTCATTGTTCACTTAAACTTAAAGAACAAAAAATTGGCGAATGGTACTGTTTGGATGCTTTGCATATATGTTTCTTAGACTATATAGAAGCAATATATACATTGATTTCAACCGTCTACCTGTTCCATTCATTGTTCTACTTGTCGAAATTTACAAATAATTTCTGTTAAAGGATTAACAATGGGCATCGTAGTTCACTTAAACTTGAAGAACAATAAATTGGCGAATTGTACTGTTTGGATGCTTTGCATATATGTTTCTTAGACTATATAGAAGCAATATATACAAAGATTTCAACCGTCTACCTGTTCCATTCATTGTTCTACTTGTCGAAAGTTACAAATAATTTCCGATAATGGATTAACCATTGAGTCTCATTGTTCACTTATACTTGAAGAACAAAAAATTGGCGAATTGTACTGTTTGGATGCTTTGCATATATGTTTCTTAGACTATATAGAAGCAATATATACAATGATTTCAACCGTCTACCTGTTCCATTCATTGTTCTACTTGTCGAAAGTTACAAATAATTTCCGTTAAAGTATTAACAATGGGGCTCGTAGTTCTCTTAAACTTGAAGAACAAAAAATTGGCGAATTGTACTGTTTCGATGCTTTGCATATATGTTTCTTGGACTATATAGAAGCAATATAATCATTGATTTCCACCGTCTACCTGTTCCATTCATTGTTCTACTTGTAGAAAATTACAATTAATTTCCGTTAAAGGATTAACAATGGGGCTCGTAGTTCACTTAAACTTAAAGATCAATAAATTGGCGAATGGTACTGTTTGGATGCTTTGCATATATGTTTCTTAGACTATATAGAAGCAATATATACAATGATTTCAACCGTCTACTTGTTCCATTCATTGTTCTACTTGTCGAAAGTTACAAATAATTTCCGTTAAAGTATTAACAATGGGGCTCGTAGTTCTCTTAAACTTGAAGAACAAAAAATTGGCGAATTGTACTGTTTCGATGCTTTGCATATATGTTTCTTGGACTATATAGAAGCAATACATACAATGATTTCAACCGTCTACCTGTACTATTCATTGTTCTACTTGTAGAAAGTTACAAATAATTTCCACTTCATGATTATCAATGGGGCTCGTTGTTCACTTAAACTTGAAGCACAAAAAATTGGCGAATGGTACTGTTTGGATGCTTTGCATATATGTTTCTTAGACTATATAGAAGCAATATATACAATGATTTCAACCGTCTACTTGTTTCATTCATTGTTCTACTTGTCGAAAATTACAAATAATTTCCGATAAAGGATTAAACATTGGGGCTCATTGTTCACTTAAACTTAAAGAACAAAAAATTGGCGAATGGTACTGTTTGGATGCTTTGCATACATGTTTCTTAGACTATATAGAAGCAATATATACATTGATTTCAACCGTCTACCTGTTCCATTCATTGTTCTACTTGTCGAAAGTTACAAATAATTTCCGTTAAAGTATTAACAATGGGGCTCGTAGTTCCCTTAAACTTGAAGAACAAAAAATTGGCGAATTGTACTGTTTCGATGCTTTGCATATATGTTTCTTGGACTATATAGAAGCAATACATACAATGATTTCAACCGTCTACCTGTACTATTCATTGTTCTACTTGTAGAAAGTTACAAATAATTTCCACTTCATGATTATCAATGGGGCTCGTTGTTCACTTAAACTTGAAGAACAAAAAATTGGCGAATGGTACTGTTTGGATGCTTTGCATATATGTTTCTTAGACTATATAGAAGCAATATATACAATGATTTCAACCGTCTACTTGTTCCATTCATTGTTCTACTTGTCGAAAATTACAAATAATTTCCGATAATGGATTAAACATTGGGGCTCATTGTTCACTTAAACTTAAAGAACAAAAAATTGGCGAATGGTACTGTTTGGATGCTTTGCATATATGTTTCTTAGACTATATAGAAGCAATATATACATTGATTTCAACCGTCTACCTGTTCCATTCATTGTTCTACTTGTCGAAATTTACAAATAATTTCTGTTAAAGGATTAACAATGGGCATCGTAGTTCACTTAAACTTGAAGAACAATAAATTGGCGAATTGTACTGTTTGGATGCTTTGCATATATGTTTCTTAGACTATATAGAAGCAATATATACAAAGATTTCAACCGTCTACCTGTTCCATTCATTGTTCTACTTGTCGAAAGTTACAAATAATTTCCGATAATGGATTAACCATTGAGTCTCATTGTTCACTTATACTTGAAGAACAAAAAATTGGCGAATTGTACTGTTTGGATGCTTTGCATATATGTTTCTTAGACTATATAGAAGCAATATATACAATGATTTCAACCGTCTACCTGTTCCATTCATTGTTCTACTTGTCGAAAGTTACAAATAATTTCCGTTAAAGTATTAACAATGGGGCTCGTAGTTCTCTTAAACTTGAAGAACAAAAAATTGGCGAATTGTACTGTTTCGATGCTTTGCATATATGTTTCTTGGACTATATAGAAGCAATATAATCATTGATTTCCACCGTCTACCTGTTCCATTCATTGTTCTACTTGTAGAAAATTACAATTAATTTCCGTTAAAGGATTAACAATGGGGCTCGTAGTTCACTTAAACTTAAAGATCAATAAATTGGCGAATGGTACTGTTTGGATGCTTTGCATATATGTTTCTTAGACTATATAGAAGCAATATATACAATGATTTCAACCGTCTACTTGTTCCATTCATTGTTCTACTTGTCGAAAATTACAAATAATTTCCGATAAAGGATTAAACATTGGGGCTCATTGTTCACTTAAACTTAAAGAACAAAAAATTGGCGAATGGTACTGTTTGGATGCTTTGCATACATGTTTCTTAGACTATATAGAAGCAATATATACATTGATTTCAACCGTCTACCTGTTCCATTCATTGTTCTACTTGTCGAAAGTTACAAATAATTTCCGTTAAAGTATTAACAATGGGGCTCGTAGTTCCCTTAAACTTGAAGAACAAAAAATTGGCGAATTGTACTGTTTCGATGCTTTGCATATATGTTTCTTGGACTATATAGAAGCAATACATACAATGATTTCAACCGTCTACCTGTACTATTCATTGTTCTACTTGTAGAAAGTTACAAATAATTTCCACTTCATGATTATCAATGGGGCTCGTTGTTCACTTAAACTTGAAGAACAAAAAATTGGCGAATGGTACTGTTTGGATGCTTTGCATATATGTTTCTTAGACTATATAGAAGCAATATATACAATGATTTCAACCGTCTACTTGTTCCATTCATTGTTCTACTTGTCGAAAATTACAAATAATTTCCGATAATGGATTAAACATTGGGGCTCATTGTTCACTTAAACTTAAAGAACAAAAAATTGGCGAATGGTACTGTTTGGATGCTTTGCATATATGTTTCTTAGACTATATAGAAGCAATATATACATTGATTTCAACCGTCTACCTGTTCCATTCATTGTTCTACTTGTCGAAATTTACAAATAATTTCTGTTAAAGGATTAACAATGGGCATCGTAGTTCACTTAAACTTGAAGAACAATAAATTGGCGAATTGTACTGTTTGGATGCTTTGCATATATGTTTCTTAGACTATACAGAAGCAATATATAGAAGGATTTCACTCGTTTACGAGTACTATTCATTGTTCTTCTTGTAGAAAGTTACAAATAATTTCCACTTCATGATTATCAATGGGGCTCGTTGTTCACTTAAACTTGAAGAACAAAAACTTGGCGAATGGTACTGTTTGGATGCTTTGCATATATGTTTCTTAGACTATATAGAAGCAATATATACAATGATTTCAACCGTCTACTTGTTCCATTCATTGTTCTACTTGTCGAAAATTACAAATAATTTCCGATAAAGGATTAACCATTGGGGCTCATTGTTCACTAAAACTTGAAGAACAAAAATTGGCGAATTGTACTGTTTGGATGCTTTGCATATATGTTTCTTAGACTATATAGAAGCAATATATACAAAGATTTCAACCGTCTACCTGTTCCATTCATTGTTCTACTTGTCGAAATTTACAAATAATTTCCGTTAAAGGATTAACAATGGGGCTCATAGTTCACTTAAACTTAAGAACAGAAAATTAGCGAATGGTACTGTTTGGATGCTTTGCATATATATCTGTTGGACTATATGGAAGCAATATATACAATGATTTCAACAGTCTACCTGTTCCATTCATTGT
Organism: Cerceris ruficornis; assembly: GCA_963989415.1. Classification (NCBI taxonomy): domain Eukaryota; kingdom Metazoa; phylum Arthropoda; class Insecta; order Hymenoptera; family Crabronidae; genus Cerceris; species Cerceris ruficornis. Next base: position 210,397 of record CAXDIW010000500.1, on the reverse strand, counting down.
TCTACTTGTCGAAATTTACAAATAATTTCATTTAAAGGATTAACAATGGGGCTCGTTGTTCACTTAAACTTGAAGAACAATAAATTGGCGAATTGTACTGTTTGGATGCTTTGCATATATGTTTCTTAGACTATATAGAAGCAATATATACAAAGATTTCAACCGTCTACCTGTTCCATTCATTGTTCTACTTGTCGAAAGTTACAAATGATTTCCGATAATGGATTAACCATTGGGTCTCATTGTTCACCTATACTTGAAGAACAAAAAACTGGCGAATTGTACTGTTTGGATGCTTTGCATATATGTTTCTTAGACTATATAGAAGCAATATATACATTGATTTCAACCGTCTACCTGTTCCATTCATTGTTCTACTTGTCGAAAGTTACAAATAATTTCTGTTAAAGGATTAACAATGGGAATCGTAGTTCACTTAAACTTGAAGTACAAAAAATTGGCGAATTGTATTGTTTGGATGCTTTGCATATATGTTTCTTAGACTATATAGAAGCAATATATACAATGATTTCAACCGTCTACCAGTTCCATTCATTGTTCTACTTGTCGAAAGTTACAAATAATTTCCGTTAAAGTATTAACAATGGGGCTCGTAGTTCACTTAAACTTGAAGAACAAAAAATTGGCGAATGGTACTGTTTGGATGCTTTGCATATATGTTTCTTAGACTATATAGAAGCAATATATACAAAGATTTCAACCGTCTACCTGTTCCATTCATTGTTCTACTTGTCGAAAGTTACAAATAATTTCCGATAATGGATTAACCATTGAGTCTCATTGTTCACTTATACTTGAAGAACAAAAAATTGGCGAATTGTACTGTTTGGATGCTTTGCATATATGTTTCTTAGACTATATAGAAGCAATATATACAAAGATTTCAACAGTCTACCTGTTCCATTCATTGTTCTACTTGTCGAAAGTTACAAATGATTTCCGATAATGGATTAACCATTTGGTCTCATTGTTCACCTATACTTGAAGAACAAAAAACTGGCGAATTGTACTGTTTGGATGCTTTGCATATATGTTTCTTAGACTATATAGAAGCAATATATACATTGATTTCAACCGTATACCTGTTCCATTCATTGTTCTACTTGTCGAAAGTTACAAATAATTTCTGTTAAAGGATTAACAATGGGAATCGTAGTTCACTTAAACTTGAAGTACAAAAAATTGGCGAATTGTATTGTTTGGATGCTTTGCATATATGTTTCTTAGGCTATATAGAAGCAATATATACAATGATTTCAGCCGTCTTCCTGCTCCATTCATTGTTCTACTTGTAGTAAGTTACAAATAACTTCCATTTAAAGGATTAACAATGGGGCTCGTTGTTCACTTAAACTTGAAGAACAATAAATTGGCGAATTGTACTGTTTGGATGCTTTGCATATATGTTTCTTTGACTATATAGAAGCAATATATACATTGATTTCCACCGTCTACCTGTTCCATTCATTGTTCTACTTGTAGAAAATTACAATTAATTTCCGTTAAAGGATTAACAATGGGGCTCGTAGTTCACTTAAACTTGAAGTACAAAAAATTGGCGAATTGTACTGTTTGGATGCTTTGCATATATGTTTCTTAGACTATATAGAAGCAGTATATACAAAGATTTCAACCGTCTACCTGTTCCATTCATTGTTCTACTTGTCGAAAGTTACAAATAATTTCCGTTAAAGGATTAACAATGGGGCTCATAGTTCACTTAAACTTGAAGAACAAAAAATTGGCTCATGGTAATGTTTGGATGCTTTGCATATATGTTTCTTAGACTATATAGAAGCAATATATACATTGATTTCAACCGTCTACCTGTTCCACTCATTGTTCTACTTGTCGCAAGTTACAAATAATTTCCGTTAAAGTATTAACAATGGGGCTCGTAGTTCACTTAAACATGAAGAACAAAAAATTGGCGAATTGTACTGTTTGGATGCTTTGCATATATGTTTTTTAGACTATATAGAAGCAATATATACAAAGATTTCAACCGTCTACCTGTTCCATTCATTGTTCTACTTGTCGAAAATTACAAATAATTTCCGATAAAGGATTAGCCATTGGGGCTCATTGTTCACATAAACTTGAAGACCAAAAAATGGGCGAATGGTACTGTTTGGATGCTTTGCGTACATGTTTCTTAGACTATATGGAAGCAATATATACAAAGATTTCAACCGTCTACGTGTTCCAATCATTGTTCTACTTGTCGAAATTTACAAATAATTTCCGATAAAGGATTAACCATTGGGGCTCATTGTTCACTTAAACTTGAAGAACAGAAAATTGGCGAATTGTACTGTTTGAATGCTTTGCATATATGTTTCATAGACTATATAGACGCAATATATACAATGATTTCAGCCGTCTACCTGTTCCATTCATTGTTCTACTTGTCGAAAGTTCCAAATAATTACCGATAAAGGATTAACCATTGGGGCTCATTGTTCACTTAAACTTGAAGAACAAAAAATTGGCGAATTGTACTATTTGGATGCTTTGCATATATGTTTTTTAGACTATATAGAAGCAATACATGCAATGATTTCAACCGTCTTCCTGCTCCATTCATTGTTCTACTTGTCGAAATTTACAAATAATTTCCGTTAAAGGATTAACAATGGGGCTCATAGTTCACTTAAACTTAAGAACAGAAAATTAGCGAATGGTACTGTTTGGATGCTTTGCATATATATTTGTTGGACTATATGGAAGCAATATATACAATGATTTCAACAGTCTACCTGTTCCATTCATTGTTCTACTTGTCGAAAGTTACAAATGATTTCCGATAATGGATTAACCATTGGGTCTCATTGTTCACCTATACTTGAAGAACAAAAAACTGGCGAATTGTACTGTTTGGATGCTTTGCATATATGTTTCTTAGACTATATAGAAGCAATATATACATTGATTTCAACCGTATACCTGTTCCATTCATTGTTCTACTTGTCGAAAGTTACAAATAATTTCTGTTAAAGGATTAACAATGGGAATCGTAGTTCACTTAAACTTGAAGTACAAAAAATTGGCGAATTGTATTGTTTGGATGCTTTGCATATATGTTTCTTAGACTATATAGAAGCAATATATACAATGATTTCAGCCGTCTTCCTGCTCCATTCATTGTTCTACTTGTAGTAAGTTACAAATAACTTCCATTTAAAGGATTAACAATGGGGCTCGTTGTTCACTTAAACTTGAAGAACAATAAATTGGCGAATTGTACTGTTTGGATGCTTTGCATATATGTTTCTTTGACTATATAGAAGCAATATATACATTGATTTCCACCGTCTACCTGTTCCATTCATTGTTCTACTTGTAGAAAATTACAATTAATTTCCGTTAAAGGATTAACAATGGGGCTCGTAGTTCACTTAAACTTGAAGTACAAAAAATTGGCGAATTGTACTGTTTGGATGCTTTGCATATATGTTTTTTAGACTATATAGAAGCAGTATATACAAAGATTTCAACCGTCTACCTATTCCATTCATTGTTCTACTTGTCGAAAGTTACAAATAATTTCCGATAAAGGATTAGCCATTGGGGCTCATTGTTCACATAAACTTGAAGACCAAAAAATGGGCGAATGGTACTGTTTGGATGCTTTGCGTACATGTTTCTTAGACTATATGGAAGCAATATATACAAAGATTTCAACCGTCTACGTGTTCCAATCATTGTTCTACTTGTCGAAATTTACAAATAATTTCCGATAAAGGATTAACCATTGGGGCTCATTGTTCACTTAAACTTGAAGAACAGAAAATTGGCGAATTGTACTGTTTGAATGCTTTGCATATATGTTTCATAGACTATATAGACGCAATATATACAATGATTTCAGCCGTCTACCTGTTCCATTCATTGTTCTACTTGTCGAAAGTTACAAATAATTACCGATAAAGGATTAACCATTGGGGCTCATTGTTCACTTAAACTTGAAGAACAAAAAATTGGCGAATTGTACTATTTGGATGCTTTGCATATATGTTTTTTAGACTATATAGAAGCAATACATGCAATGATTTCAACCGTCTTCCTGCTCCATTCATTGTTCTACTTGTAGAAAGTTATAAATAATTTCCATTTAAAGGATTAACAATTGGGCTCGTTGTTCACTTAAACATGAAGAACAAAAAATTGGCGAATTGTACTGTTTGGATGCTTTGCATATATGTTTTTTAGACTATATAGAAGCAATATATACAAAGATTTCAACCGTCTACCTGTTCCATTCATTGTTCTACTTGTCGAAAATTACAAATAATTTCCGATAAAGGATTAACCATTGGGGCTCATTGTTCACATAAACTTGAAGACCAAAAAATTGGCGAATGGTACTGTTTGGATGCTTTGCGTACATGTTTCTTAGACTATATGGAAGCAATATATACAAAGATTTCAACCGTCTACCTGTTCCATTCATTGTTCTACTTGTCGAAAGTTACAAATAATTTCCGATAAAGGATTAACAATGGGGCTCATTGTTCACTTAAACTTGAAGGACAAAAAATTGGCGAATGGTACTGTTTGGATGATTTGCATCAATGTTTCTTAGACTATATGGAAGTAATATATACAAAGATTTCAACCGTCTACGTGTTCCAATCATTGTTCTACTTGTCGAAATTTACAAATAATTTCCGTTAAAGGATTAACAATGGGGCTCATAGTTCACTTAAACTTAAGAACAATGTATTGGCGAATTGTACTGTTTGGATGCTTTGCATATATGTTTCTTAGACTATATGGAAGCAATATATACAATGATTTCAACCGTCTACCTATTCCATTCATTGTTCTACTTGTCGAAATTTACAAATAATTTCCTTTAAAGGATTAACAATGGGGCTCCTTGTACACATAAACTTGAAGAACAATGTATTGGCGAATTGTACTGTTTGGATGCTTTGCATATATGTTTCTTAGACTATATAGAAGCAATATATACCAAGATTTCAACCGTCAACTTGTTCCACTCATTGTTCTACTTGTCGAAAGTTAGAAATAATTTCCGATAAAGGATTAACCATTGGGGCTCATTGTTCACTTAAACTTGAAGAACAAAAAATTGGCGAATTGTACTGTTTGGATGCTTTGCATATATGTTTCTTAGACTATACAGAAGCAATATATAGAAGGATTTCACTCGTCTACCTGTACTATTCATTGTTCTACTTGTAGAAAGTTACAAATAATTACCACTTCATGATTATCAATGGGGCTCGTTGTTCACTTAAACTTGAAGAACAAAAAATTGGCGAATGGTACTGTTTGGATGCTTTGCATATATGTTTCTTAGACTATATAGAAGAAATATATACAAAGATTTCAACCGTCTACCTGTTCCATTCATTGTTCTACTTGTCGAAAGTTACAAATAATTTCCGTTAAAGGATTAACAATGGGGCTCATAGTTCACTTAAACTTGAAGAACAAAAAATTGGCGAATGGTACTGTTTGGATGCTTTGCATATATGTTTCTTAGACTATATAGAAGCAATATATACAATGATTTCAACCGTCTACTTGTTCCATTCATTGTTCTACTTGTCGAAAATTACAAATAATTTCCGATAAAGGATTAAACATTGGGGCTCATTGTTCACTTAAACTTAAAGAACAAAAAATTGGCGAATTGTACTGTTTCGATGCTTTGCATATATGTTTCTTGGACTATATAGAAGCAATACATACAATGATTTCAACCGTCTACCTGTACTATTCATTGTTCTACTTGTAGAAAGTTACAAATAATTTCCACTTCATGATTATCAATGGGGCTCGTTGTTCACTTAAACTTGAAGAACAAAAAATTGGCGAATGGTACTGTTTGGATGCTTTGCATATATGTTTCTTAGACTATATAGAAGCAATATATACAATGATTTCAACCGTCTACTTGTTCCATTCATTGTTCTACTTGTCGAAAATTACAAATAATTTCCGATAAAGGATTAAACATTGGGGCTCATTGTTCACTTAAACTTAAAGAACAAAAAATTGGCGAATGGTACTGTTTGGATGCTTTGCATATATGTTTCTTAGACTATATAGAAGCAATATATACATTGATTTCAACCGTCTACCTGTTCCATTCATTGTTCTACTTGTCGAAAGTTACAAATAATTTCCGTTAAAGTATTAACAATGGGGCTCGTAGTTCTCTTAAACTTGAAGAACAAAAAATTGGCGAATTGTACTGTTTCGATGCTTTGCATATATGTTTCTTGGACTATATAGAAGCAATACATACAATGATTTCAACCGTCTACCTGTACTATTCATTGTTCTACTTGTAGAAAGTTACAAATAATTTCCACTTCATGATTATCAATGGGGCTCGTTGTTCACTCAAACTTGAAGAACAAAAAATTGGCGAATGGTACTGTTTGGATGCTTTGCATATATGTTTCTTAGACTATATAGAAGCAATATATACAATGATTTCAACCGTCTACTTGTTCCATTCATTGTTCTACTTGTCGAAAATTACAAATAATTTCCGATAAAGGATTAAACATTGGGGCTCATTGTTCACTTAAACTTAAAGAACAAAAAATTGGCGAATGGTACTGTTTGGATGCTTTGCATATATGTTTCTTAGACTATATAGAAGCAATATATACATTGATTTCAACCGTCTACCTGTTCCATTCATTGTTCTACTTGTCGAAAGTTACAAATAATTTCCGTTAAAGTATTAACAATGGGGCTCGTAGTTCTCTTAAACTTGAAGAACAAAAAATTGGCGAATTGTACTGTTTCGATGCTTTGCATATATGTTTCTTGGACTATATAGAAGCAATACATACAATGATTTCAACCGTCTACCTGTACTATTCATTGTTCTACTTGTAGAAAGTTACAAATAATTTCCACTTCATGATTATCAATGGGGCTCGTTGTTCACTTAAACTTGAAGAACAAAAAATTGGCGAATGGTACTGTTTGGATGCTTTGCATATATGTTTCTTAGACTATATAGAAGCAATATATACAATGATTTCAACCGTCTACTTGTTCCATTCATTGTTCTACTTGTCGAAAATTACAAATAATTTCCGATAAAGGATTAAACATTGGGGCTCATTGTTCACTTAAACTTAAAGAACAAAAAATTGGCGAATGGTACTGTTTGGATGCTTTGCATATATGTTTCTTAGACTATATAGAAGCAATATATACATTGATTTCAACCGTCTACTTGTTCCATTCATTGTTCTACTTGTCGAAAATTACAAATAATTTCCGATAAAGGATTAAACATTGGGGCTCATTGTTCACTTAAACTTAAAGAACAAAAAATTGGCGAATGGTACTGTTTGGATGCTTTGCATATATGTTTCTTAGACTATACAGAAGCAATATATAGAAGGATTTCACTCGTCTACCTGTACTATTCATTGTTCTACTTGTAGAAAGTTACAAATAATTACCACTTCATGATTATCAATGGGGCTCGTTGTTCACTTAAACTTGAAGAACAAAAAATTGGCGAATGGTACTGTTTGGATGCTTTGCATATATGTTTCTTAGACTATATAGAAGAAATATATACATTGATTTCAACCGTCTACCTGTACCATTCATTGTTCTACTTGTAGAAAGTTACAAATAATTTCCACTTCATGATTATCAATGGGACTCGTTGTTCACTTAAACTTGAAGAACAAAAAATTGGCGAATGGTACTGTTTGGATGCTTTGCATATATGTTTCTTAGACTATATAGAAGCAATATATACAATGATTTCAACCGTCTACTTGTTCCATTCATTGTTCTACTTGTCGAAATTTACAAATAATTTCCGATAAAGGATTAACCATTGGGGCTCATTGTTCACTTAAACTTGAAGAACAACAAACTGGCGAATTGTACTGTTTGGATGCTTTGCATATATGTTTCTTAGACTATATAGAAGCAATATATACATTGATTTCAACCGTCTACCTGTTCCATTCATTGTTCTACTTGTCGAAAGTTACAAATAATTTCCGATAAAGGATTAAACATTGGGGCTCATTGTTCACTTAAACTTAAAGAACAAAAAATTGGCGAATGGTACTGTTTGGATGCTTTGCATATATGTTTCTTAGACTATACAGAAGCAATATATAGAAGGATTTCACTCGTCTACCTGTACTATTCATTGTTCTACTTGTAGAAAGTTACAAATAATTACCACTTCATGATTATCAATGGGGCTCGTTGTTCACTTAAACTTGAAGAACAAAAAATTGGCGAATGGTACTGTTTGGATGCTTTGCATATATGTTTCTTAGACTATATAGAAGAAATATATACATTGATTTCAACCGTCTACCTGTACCATTCATTGTTCTACTTGTAGAAAGTTACAAATAATTTCCACTTCATGATTATCAATGGGACTCGTTGTTCACTTAAACTTGAAGAACAAAAAATTGGCGAATGGTACTGTTTGGATGCTTTGCATATATGTTTCTTAGACTATATAGAAGCAATATATACAATGATTTCAACCGTCTACTTGTTCCATTCATTGTTCTACTTGTCGAAATTTACAAATAATTTCCGATAAAGGATTAACCATTGGGGCTCATTGTTCACTTAAACTTGAAGAACAACAAACTGGCGAATTGTACTGTTTGGATGCTTTGCATATATGTTTCTTAGACTATATAGAAGCAATATATACATTGATTTCAACCGTCTACCTGTTCCATTCATTGTTCTACTTGTCGAAAGTTACAAATAATTTCTGTTAAAGGATTAACAATGGGAATCGTAGTTCACTTAAACTTGAAGAACAAAAAATTGGCTCATGGTAATGTTTGGATGCTTTGCATATATGTTTCTTAGACTATACAGAAGCAATATATAGAAGGATTTCACTCGTCTACCTGTACTATTCATTGTTCTACTTGTAGAAAGTTACAAATAATTACCACTTCATGATTATCAATGGGGCTCGTTGTTCACTTAAACTTGAAGAACAAAAAATTGGCGAATGGTACTGTTTGGATGCTTTGCATATATGTTTCTTAGACTATATAGAAGAAATATATACAAAGATTTCAACCGTCTACCTGTTCCATTCATTGTTCTACTTGTCGAAAGTTACAAATAATTTCCGTTAAAGGATTAACAATGGGGCTCATAGTTCACTTAAACTTGAAGAACAAAAAATTGGCGAATGGTACTGTTTGGATGCTTTGCATATATGTTTCTTAGACTATATAGAAGCAATATATACAATGATTTCAACCGTCTACTTGTTCCATTCATTGTTCTACTTGTCGAAAATTACAAATAATTTCCGATAAAGGATTAAACATTGGGGCTCATTGTTCACTTAAACTTAAAGAACAAAAAATTGGCGAATTGTACTGTTTCGATGCTTTGCATATATGTTTCTTGGACTATATAGAAGCAATACATACAATGATTTCAACCGTCTACCTGTACTATTCATTGTTCTACTTGTAGAAAGTTACAAATAATTTCCACTTCATGATTATCAATGGGGCTCGTTGTTCACTTAAACTTGAAGAACAAAAAATTGGCGAATGGTACTGTTTGGATGCTTTGCATATATGTTTCTTAGACTATATAGAAGCAATATATACAATGATTTCAACCGTCTACTTGTTCCATTCATTGTTCTACTTGTCGAAAATTACAAATAATTTCCGATAAAGGATTAAACATTGGGGCTCATTGTTCACTTAAACTTAAAGAACAAAAAATTGGCGAATGGTACTGTTTGGATGCTTTGCATATATGTTTCTTAGACTATATAGAAGCAATATATACATTGATTTCAACCGTCTACCTGTTCCATTCATTGTTCTACTTGTCGAAAGTTACAAATAATTTCCGTTAAAGTATTAACAATGGGGCTCGTAGTTCTCTTAAACTTGAAGAACAAAAAATTGGCGAATTGTACTGTTTCGATGCTTTGCATATATGTTTCTTGGACTATATAGAAGCAATACATACAATGATTTCAACCGTCTACCTGTACTATTCATTGTTCTACTTGTAGAAAGTTACAAATAATTTCCACTTCATGATTATCAATGGGGCTCGTTGTTCACTCAAACTTGAAGAACAAAAAATTGGCGAATGGTACTGTTTGGATGCTTTGCATATATGTTTCTTAGACTATATAGAAGCAATATATACAATGATTTCAACCGTCTACTTGTTCCATTCATTGTTCTACTTGTCGAAAATTACAAATAATTTCCGATAAAGGATTAAACATTGGGGCTCATTGTTCACTTAAACTTAAAGAACAAAAAATTGGCGAATGGTACTGTTTGGATGCTTTGCATATATGTTTCTTAGACTATATAGAAGCAATATATACATTGATTTCAACCGTCTACCTGTTCCATTCATTGTTCTACTTGTCGAAAGTTACAAATAATTTCCGTTAAAGTATTAACAATGGGGCTCGTAGTTCTCTTAAACTTGAAGAACAAAAAATTGGCGAATTGTACTGTTTCGATGCTTTGCATATATGTTTCTTGGACTATATAGAAGCAATACATACAATGATTTCAACCGTCTACCTGTACTATTCATTGTTCTACTTGTAGAAAGTTACAAATAATTTCCACTTCATGATTATCAATGGGGCTCGTTGTTCACTTAAACTTGAAGAACAAAAAATTGGCGAATGGTACTGTTTGGATGCTTTGCATATATGTTTCTTAGACTATATAGAAGCAATATATACAATGATTTCAACCGTCTACTTGTTCCATTCATTGTTCTACTTGTCGAAAATTACAAATAATTTCCGATAAAGGATTAAACATTGGGGCTCATTGTTCACTTAAACTTAAAGAACAAAAAATTGGCGAATGGTACTGTTTGGATGCTTTGCATATATGTTTCTTAGACTATATAGAAGCAATATATACATTGATTTCAACCGTCTACTTGTTCCATTCATTGTTCTACTTGTCGAAAATTACAAATAATTTCCGATAAAGGATTAAACATTGGGGCTCATTGTTCACTTAAACTTAAAGAACAAAAAATTGGCGAATGGTACTGTTTGGATGCTTTGCATATATGTTTCTTAGACTATACAGAAGCAATATATAGAAGGATTTCACTCGTCTACCTGTACTATTCATTGTTCTACTTGTAGAAAGTTACAAATAATTACCACTTCATGATTATCAATGGGGCTCGTTGTTCACTTAAACTTGAAGAACAAAAAATTGGCGAATGGTACTGTTTGGATGCTTTGCATATATGTTTCTTAGACTATATAGAAGAAATATATACATTGATTTCAACCGTCTACCTGTACCATTCATTGTTCTACTTGTAGAAAGTTACAAATAATTTCCACTTCATGATTATCAATGGGACTCGTTGTTCACTTAAACTTGAAGAACAAAAAATTGGCGAATGGTACTGTTTGGATGCTTTGCATATATGTTTCTTAGACTATATAGAAGCAATATATACAATGATTTCAACCGTCTACTTGTTCCATTCATTGTTCTACTTGTCGAAATTTACAAATAATTTCCGATAAAGGATTAACCATTGGGGCTCATTGTTCACTTAAACTTGAAGAACAAAAAACTGGCGAATTGTACTGTTTGGATGCTTTGCATATATGTTTCTTAGACTATATAGAAGCAATATATACATTGATTTCAACCGTCTACCTGTTCCATTCATTGTTCTACTTGTCGAAAGTTACAAATAATTTCTGTTAAAGGATTAACAATGGGAATCGTAGTTCACTTAAACTTGAAGAACAAAAAATTGGCTCATGGTAATGTTTGGATGCTTTGCATATATGTTTCTTAGACTATACAGAAGCAATATATAGAAGGATTTCACTCGTCTACCTGTACTATTCATTGTTCTACTTGTAGAAAGTTACAAATAATTACCACTTCATGATTATCAATGGGGCTCGTTGTTCACTTAAACTTGAAGAACAAAAAATTGGCGAATGGTACTGTTTGGATGCTTTGCATATATGTTTCTTAGACTATATAGAAGAAATATATACAAAGATTTCAACCGTCTACCTGTTCCATTCATTGTTCTACTTGTCGAAAGTTACAAATAATTTCCGTTAAAGGATTAACAATGGGGCTCATAGTTCACTTAAACTTGAAGAACAAAAAATTGTCGAATGGTACTGTTTGGATGCTTTGCATATATGTTTCTTAGACTATATAGAAGCAATATATACAATGATTTCAACCGTCTACTTGTTCCATTCATTGTTCTACTTGTCGAAAATTACAAATAATTTCCGATAAAGGATTAAACATTGGGGCTCATTGTTCACTTAAACTTAAAGAACAAAAAATTGGCGAATTGTACTGTTTCGATGCTTTGCATATATGTTTCTTGGACTATATAGAAGCAATACATACAATGATTTCAACCGTCTACCTGTACTATTCATTGTTCTACTTGTAGAAAGTTACAAATAATTTCCACTTCATGATTATCAATGGGGCTCGTTGTTCACTTAAACTTGAAGAACAAAAAATTGGCGAATGGTACTGTTTGGATGCTTTGCATATATGTTTCTTAGACTATATTGAAGCAATATATACAATGATTTCAACCGTCTACTTGTTCCATTCATTGTTCTACTTGTCGAAAATTACAAATAATTTCCGATAAAGGATTAAACATTGGGGCTCATTGTTCACTTAAACTTAAAGAACAAAAAATTGGCGAATGGTACTGTTTGGATGCTTTGCATATATGTTTCTTAGACTATATAGAAGCAATATATACATTGATTTCAACCGTCTACCTGTTCCATTCATTGTTCTACTTGTCGAAAGTTACAAATAATTTCCGTTAAAGTATTAACAATGGGGCTCGTAGTTCTCTTAAACTTGAAGAACAAAAAATTGGCGAATTGTACTGTTTCGATGCTTTGCATATATGTTTCTTGGACTATATAGAAGCAATACATACAATGATTTCAACCGTCTACCTGTACCATTCATTGTTCTACTTGTAGAAAGTTACAAATAATTTCCACTTCATGATTATCAATGGGACTCGTTGTTCACTTAAACTTGAAGAACAAAAAATTGGCGAATGGTACTGTTTGGATGCTTTGCATATATGTTTCTTAGACTATATAGAAGCAATATATACAATGATTTCAACCGTCTACTTGTTCCATTCATTGTTCTACTTGTCGAAATTTACAAATAATTTCCGATAAAGGATTAACCATTGGGGCTCATTGTTCACTTAAACTTGAAGAACAAAAAACTGGCGAATTGTACTGTTTGGATGCTTTGCATATATGTTTCTTAGACTATATAGAAGCAATATATACATTGATTTCAACCGTCTACCTGTTCCATTCATTGTTCTACTTGTCGAAAGTTACAAATAATTTCTGTTAAAGGATTAACAATGGGAATCGTAGTTCACTTAAACTTGAAGAACAAAAAATTGGCTCATGGTAATGTTTGGATGCTTTGCATATATGTTTCTTAGACTATACAGAAGCAATATATAGAAGGATTTCACTCGTCTACCTGTACTATTCATTGTTCTACTTGTAGAAAGTTATAAATAATTACCACTTCATGATTATCAATGGGGCTCGTTGTTCACTTAAACTTGAAGAACAAAAAATTGGCGAATGGTACTGTTTGGATGCTTTGCATATATGTTACTTAGACTATATAGAAGAAATATATACAATGATTTCAACCTTCTACTTGTTGCATTCATTGTTCTACTTGTCGAAAATTACAAATAATTTCCGATAAAGGATTAACCATTGGGGCTCATTGTTCACTAAAACTTGAAGAACAAAAATTGGCGAATTGTACTGTTTGGATGCTTTGCATATATGTTTCTTAGACTATATAGAAGCAATATATACAAAGATTTCAACCGTCTACCTGTTCCATTCATTGTTCTACTTGTCGAAATTTACAAATAATTTCCGTTAAAGGATTAACAATGGGGCTCATAGTTCACTTAAACTTAAGAACAGAAAATTAGCGAATGGTACTGTTTGGATGCTTTGCATATATATTTGTTGGACTATATGGAAGCAATATATACAATGATTTCAACAGTCTACCTGTTCCATTCATTGTTCTACTTGTCGAAATTTACAAATAATTTCATTTAAAGGATTAACAATGGGGCTCGTTGTTCACTTAAACTTGAAGAACAATAAATTGGCGAATTGTACTGTTTGGATGCTTTGCATATATGTTTCTTAGACTATATAGAAGCAATATATACAAAGATTTCAACCGTCTACCTGTTCCATTCATTGTTCTACTTGTCGAAAGTTACAAATGATTTCCGATAATGGATTAACCATTGGGTCTCATTGTTCACCTATACTTGAAGAACAAAAAACTGGCGAATTGTACTGTTTGGATGCTTTGCATATATGTTTCTTAGACTATATAGAAGCAATATATACATTGATTTCAACCGTCTACCTGTTCCATTCATTGTTCTACTTGTCGAAAGTTACAAATAATTTCTGTTAAAGGATTAACAATGGGAATCGTAGTTCACTTAAACTTGAAGTACAAAAAATTGGCGAATGGTACTGTTTGGATGCTTTGCATATATGTTTCTTAGACTATATAGAAGCAATATATACATTGATTTCAACCGTCTACCTGTTCCATTCATTGTTCTACTTGTCGAAAGTTACAAATAATTTCCGTTAAAGTATTAACAATGGGGCTCGTAGTTCTCTTAAACTTGAAGAACAAAAAATTGGCGAATGGTACTGTTTGGATGCTTTGCATATATGTTTCTCAGACTATATAGAAGCAATATATACAAAGATTTCAACCGTCTACCTGTCCCATTCATTGTTCTGCTTGTCGAAAGTTACAAATAATATCCGATAACGGATTCAGCATTGGGGCTCATTGTTCAATTAAACTTCAAGAACAAAAAATTGGCGAAATGTACTGTTTGGATGCTTTGCATATATGTTTCGTAGACTATATAGAAGCAATATATACAAAGATTTCAAGCGTCTACCTGTTCCATTCATTGTTATACTTGTCGAAATTTACAAATAATTTCCTTTAAAGGATTAACAATGGGGCTCGTAGTTCACTTAAACTTAAAGAACAAAAAATTGGCGAATGGTACTGTTTGGTTGCTTTGCATATATGTTTCTTAGATTATCTAGAAGCAATATATACAAAGATATCAACCGTCTACCTGTTCCATTCATTGTTCTACTTGTCGAAAGTTACAAATAATTTCCGATAAATAGATTAACCATTGAGTCTCATTGTTCACTTATACTTGAAGAACAAAAAATTGGCGAATTGTACTGTTTGGATGCTTTGCATATATGTTTCTTAGACTATATAGAAGCAATATATACAAAGATTTCAACCGTCTACCTGTTCCATTCATTGTTCTACTTGTCGAAAGTTACAAATAATATCCGATAACGGATTAAGCATTGGGGCTCATTGTTCAATTAAACTTCAAGAACAAAAAATTGGCGAATTGTACTGTTTGGATGCTTTGCATATATGTTTCTTAGACTATATAGAAGCAATATATACATTGATTTCAACCGTCTACCTGTTCCATTCATTGTTCTACTTGTCGGAAGTTACAAATAATTTCCGTTAAAGTATGAACAGTGGGGCTCGTTGTTCACTTAAACATGAAGATGAAATAATTGGCGAATTGTACTGTTTGGATGCTTTGCATATATGTTTCTTAGATTATATAGAAGCAATATGTAGAAAGATTTCAACCGTCTACCTGTACTATTCATTGTTCTACTTGTAGAAAGTTAGAAATAATTTCCATTTCATGATTATCATTGGGGCTCGCTGTTCACTTAAACTTGAAGATCAAAAAATTGGCGAATGTCACTGTTTAGATGCTTTGCATATAGGTTTCTTAGACTATATAGAAGCAATATATACAAAGATTTCAACCGTCTACCTGTTCCATTCATTGTTCTACTTGTCGAAAGTTACAAATAATATCCGATAACGGATTAAGCATTGGGGCTCATTGTTCAATTAAACTTCAAGAACATAAAATTGGCGAATTGTACTGTTTGGATGCTTTGCATATATGTTTCGTAGACTATATAGAAGCAATATATACAAAGATTTCAAGCGTCTACCTGTTCCATTCATTGTTATACTTGTCGAAATTTACAAATAATTTCCTTTAAAGGATTAACAATGGGGCTCGTAGTTCACTTAAACTTAAAGAACAAAAAATTGGCGAATGGTACTGTTTGGATGCTTTGCATATATGTTTCTTAGACTATATAGAAGCAATATATACATTGATTTCAACCGTCTACCTGTTCCACTCATTGTTCTACTTGTCGCAAGTTACAAATAATTTCCGATAACGGATTAAGCATTGGGGCTCATTGTTCAATTAAACTTCAAGAACATAAAATTGGCGAAATGTACTGTTTGGATGCTTTGCATATATGTTTCGTAGACTATATAGAAGCAATATATACAAAGATTTCAAGCGTCTACCTGTTCCATTCATTGTTATACTTGTCGAAATTTACAAATAATTTCCTTTAAAGGATTAACAATGGGGCTCGTAGTTCACTTAAACTTAAAGAACAAAAAATTGGCGAATGGTACTGTTTGGTTGCTTTGCATATATGTTTCTTAGATTATCTAGAAGCAATATATACAAAGATATCAACCGTCTACCTGTTCCATTCATTGTTCTACTTGTCGAAAGTTACAAATAATTTCCGATAAATAGATTAACCATTGAGTCTCATTGTTCACTTATACTTGAAGAACAAAAAATTGGCGAATTGTACTGTTTGGATGCTTTGCATATATGTTTCTTAGACTATATAGAAGCAATATATACAAAGATTTCAACCGTCTACCTGTTCCATTCATTGTTCTACTTGTCGAAAGTTACAAATAATATCCGATAACGGATTAAGCATTGGGGCTCATTGTTCAATTAAACTTCAAGAACAAAAAATTGGCGAATTGTACTGTTTGGATGCTTTGCATATATGTTTCTTAGACTATATAGAAGCAATATATACATTGATTTCAACCGTCTACCTGTTCCATTCATTGTTCTACTTGTCGGAAGTTACAAATAATTTCCGTTAAAGTATGAACAGTGGGGCTCGTTGTTCACTTAAACATGAAGATGAAATAATTGGCGAATTGTACTGTTTGGATGCTTTGCATATATGTTTCTTAGATTATATAGAAGCAATATGTAGAAAGATTTCAACCGTCTACCTGTACTATTCATTGTTCTACTTGTAGAAAGTTAGAAATAATTTCCATTTCATGATTATCATTGGGGCTCGCTGTTCACTTAAACTTGAAGATCAAAAAATTGGCGAATGTCACTGTTTAGATGCTTTGCATATAGGTTTCTTAGACTATATAGAAGCAATATATACAAAGATTTCAACCGTCTACCTGTTCCATTCATTGTTCTACTTGTCGAAAGTTACAAATAATATCCGATAACGGATTAAGCATTGGGGCTCATTGTTCAATTAAACTTCAAGAACATAAAATTGGCGAATTGTACTGTTTGGATGCTTTGCATATATGTTTCGTAGACTATATAGAAGCAATATATACAAAGATTTCAAGCGTCTACCTGTTCCATTCATTGTTATACTTGTCGAAATTTACAAATAATTTCCTTTAAAGGATTAACAATGGGGCTCGTAGTTCACTTAAACTTAAAGAACAAAAAATTGGCGAATGGTACTGTTTGGATGCTTTGCATATATGTTTCTTAGACTATATAGAAGCAATATATACATTGATTTCAACCGTCTACCTGTTCCACTCATTGTTCTACTTGTCGCAAGTTACAAATAATTTCCGTTAAAGTATTAACAATGGGGCTCGTAGTTCACTTAAACATGAAGATGAAATAATTGGCGAATTGTACTGTTTGGATGCTTTGCATATATGTTTCTTAGATTATATAGAAGCAATATATACAAAGATTTCAACCGTCTACCTGTTCCATTCATTGTTCTACTTGTCGAAAGTTACAAATAATATCCGATAACGGATTAAGCATTGGGGCTCATTGTTCAATTAAACTTCAAGAACATAAAATTGGCGAATTGTACTGTTTGGATGCTTTGCATATATGTTTCGTAGACTATATAGAAGCAATATATACAAAGATTTCAAGCGTCTACCTGTTCCATTCATTGTTATACTTGTCGAAATTTACAAATAATTTCCTTTAAAGGATTAACAATGGGGCTCGTAGTTCACTTAAACTTAAAGAACAAAAAATTGGCGAATGGTACTGTTTGGATGCTTTGCATATATGTTTCTTAGACTATATAGAAGCAATATATACATTGATTTCAACCGTCTACCTGTTCCACTCATTGTTCTACTTGTCGCAAGTTACAAATAATTTGCGTTAAAGTATTAACAATGGGTCTCGTAGTTCACTTAAACTTGAAGATGAAATAATTGGCGAATTGTACTGTTTGGATGCTTTGCATATATGTTTCTTAGATTATATAGAAGCAATATATACAAAGATTTCAACCGTCTACCTGTTCCATTCATTGTTCTACTTGTCGAAAATTACAAATAATTTCCGATAAAGGATTAACCATTGGGGCTCATTGTTCACTAAACTTGAAGAACAAAGATTGTCGAATTGTACTGTTTGGATGCTTTGCATATATGTTTCTTAGACTATATAGAAGCAATATATACAATGATTTCAACCGTCTACCTGTTCCATTCATTGTTCTACTTGTCGAAAGTTACAAATAATTTCCGTTAAGGGATTAACAATGGGGTCGTAGTTTACTTAAACTTGAAGAACAAAAAATTGGCGAATTGTACTGTTTGGATGCTTTGCATATATGTTTCTTAGACTATATAGAAGCAATATATACAATGATTTCAACCGTCTACCTGATCCATTCATTGTTCTACTTGTCGAAAATTACAAATAATTTCCGATAAAGGATTAACCATTGGGGCTAATTGTTCACTTAAACTTGAAGAACAAAAAATTGGCGAATGGTACTGTTTGGATGCTTTGCATATATGTTTCTTTGACTATATAGAAGCAATATATACATTGATTTCAACCGTCTACCTGTTCCACTCATTGTTCTACTTGTCGCAAGTTACAAATAATTTCCGTTAAAGAATTAACAATGGGGCTCGTAGTTCACTTAAACATGAAGATGAAATAATTGGCGAATTGTACTGTTTGGATGCTTTGCATATATGTTTCTTAGATTATATAGAAGCAATATATACAAAGATATCAACCGTCTACCTGTTCCATTCATTGTTCTACTTGTCGAAAATTACAAATAATTTCCGATAAAGGATTAACCATTGGGGCTCATTGTTCACTAAACTTGAAGAACAAAAAATTGTCGAATTGTACTGTTTGGATGCTTTGCATATATGTTTCTTAGACTATATAGCAGCAATATATACAAAGATATCAACCGTCTACCTGTTCCATTCATTGTTCTACTTGTCGAAAATTACAAATAATTTCCGATAAAGGATTAACCATTGGGGCTCATTGTTCACTAAACTTGAAGAACAAAAAATTGTCGAATTGTACTGTTTGGATGCTTTGCATATATGTTTCTTAGACTATATAGAAGCAATATATACAATGATTTCAACCGTCTACCTGTTCCATTCATTGTTCTACTTGTCGAAAATTACAAATAATTTCCGTTAAGGGATTAACAATGGGGATCGTAGTTTACTTAAACTTGAAGAACAAAGAATTGGCGAATTGTACTGTTTGGATGCTTTGCATATATGTTTCGTAGATTATATAGATCAATATATACAATGATTTCAACCGTCTACCTGTTCCATTCATTGTTCTACTTGTCGAAAGTTACAAATAATTTCCGTTAAGGGATTAACAATGGGGATCGTAGTTTACTTAAACTTGAAGAACAAAAAATTGTCGAATTGTACTGTTTGGATGCTTTGCATATATGTTTCTTAGACTATATAGAAGCAATATATACAATGATTTCAACCGTCTACCTGTTCCATTCATTGTTCTACTTGTCGAAAGTTACAAATAATATCCGATAACGGATTAAGCATTGGGGCTCATTGTTCACTTAAACTTGAAGAACAAAAAATTGGCGAATTGTACTGTTTGGATGCTTTGCATATATGTTTCGTAGATTATATAGATCAATATATACAATGATTTCAACCGTCTACCTGATCCATTCATTGTTCTACTTGTCGAAATTTACAAATAATTTCCTTTAAAGGATTAACAATGGGGCTCGTAGTTCACTTAAACTTGAAGAACAAAAAATTGGCGAATGGTACTGTTTGGATGCTTTGCATATATGTTTCTTAGACTATATAGAAGCAATATATACAAAGATTTCAACCGTCTACCTGTTCCATTCATTGTTCTACTTGTCGAAAATTACAAATAATTTCCGATAAAGGATTAACCATTGGGGCTCATTGTTCACTAAACTTGAAGAACAAAGATTGTCGAATTGTACTGTTTGGATGCTTTGCATATATGTTTCTTAGACTATATAGAAGCAATATATACAAAGATTTCAAGCGTCTACCTGTTCCATTCATTGTTCTACTTGTCGAAAGTTACAAATAATTTCCGATAAAGGATTAACCATTGGGGCTCATTGTTCACTAAACTTGAAGAACACAGATTGTCGAATTGTACTGTTTGGATGCTTTGCATATATGTTTCTTAGACTATATAGAAGCAATATATACAATGATTACAACCGTCTACCTGTTCCATTCATTGTTCTACTTGTCGAAAATTACAAATAATTTCCGTTAAAGTATTAACAATGGGGCTCGTAGTTCACTTAAACATGAAGATGAAATAATTGGCGAATTGTACTGTTTGGATGCTTTGCATATATGTTTCTTAGATTATATAGAAGCAATATATACAAAGATTTCAACCGTCTACCTGTTCCATTCATTGTTCTTCTTGTCGAAAGTTACAAATAATTTCCGTTTCATGATTATCAATGGGCCTCGTTGTTCACTTAAAATTGAAGAACAAAAAATTGGCGACTGGTACTGTTTGGATGCTTTGCATATATGTTTCTTAGACTATATAGAAGCAATATATAAATAGATTTCAACCGTCTACCAGTTCCATTCATTGTTCTACTTGTCGAAAGTTACAAATAATTTCCTATAAAGGATTAACAATGGGGCTCATTGTTCACTTAAACTTGAAGAACAAAAAATTGGCGAATGGTACTGTTTGGATGCTTTGCATATATGTTTCTTAGACTATATAGAAGCAATATATACATTGATTTCAACCGTCTACCTGTTCCACTCATTGTTCTACTTGTCGCAAGCTACAAATAATTTGCGTTAAAGTATTAACAATGGGTCTCGTAGTTCACTTAAAATTGAAGATGAAATAATTGGCGAATTGTACTGTTTGGATGCTTTGCATATATGTTTCTTAGATTATATAGAAGCAATATATACAAAGATTTCAACCGTCTACCTGTTCCATTCATTGTTCTTCTTGTCGAAAGTTACAAATAATTTCCGTTTCATGATTATCAATGGGCCTCGTTGTTCACTTAAAATTGAAGAACAAAAAATTGGCGACTGGTACTGTTTGGATGCTTTGCATATATGTTTCTTAGACTATATAGAAGCAATATATACAAAGATTTCAACCGTCTACCTGTTCCATTCATTGTTCTACTTGTCGAAAATTACAAATAATTTCCGATAAAGGATTAACCATTGGGGCTCATTGTTCACTAAACTTGAAGAACAAAAAATTGTCGAATTGTACTGTTTGGATGCTTTGCATATATGTTTCTTAGACTATATAGAAGCAATATAACAATGATTTCAACCGTCTACCTGTTCCATTCATTGTTCTACTTGTCGAAAATTACAAATAATTTCCGATAAAGGATTAACCATTGGGGCTCATTGTTCACTAAACTTGAAGAACAAAAAATTGTCGAATTGTACTGTTTGGATGCTTTGCATATATGTTTCTTAGACTATATAGAAGCAATATATACAAAGATTTCAAGCGTCTACCTGTTCCATTCATTGTTCTACTTGTCAAAAGTTACAAATAATATCCGATAACGGATTAAGCATTGGGGCTCATTGTTCACTTAAACTTGAAGAACATAAAATTGGCGAATTGTACTGTTTGGATGCTTTGCATATATGTTTCTTAGACTATATAGAAGCAATATATACAATGATTTCAACCGTCTACCTGTTCCATTCATTGTTCTACTTGTCTAAAATTACAAATAATTTCCGATAAAGGATTAACCATTGGGGCTCATTGTTCACTAAACTTGAAGAACAAAAAATTGTCGAATTGTACTGTTTGGATGCTTTGCATATATGTTTCTTAGACTATATAGAAGCAATATATACAAAGATTTCAAGCGTCTACCTGTTCCATTCATTGTTCTACTTGTCGAAATTTACAAATAATTTCCGATAAAGGATTAACCATTGGGGCTCATTGTTCAATTAAACTTCAAGAACAAAAAATTGGCGAATTGTACTGTTTGGATGCTTTGCATATATGTTTCTTAGACTATATAGAAGCAATATATACAAAGATTTCAAGCGTCTAGTTGTTCCATTCATTGTTCTACTTGTCGAAATTTACAAATAATTTCCTTTAAAGGATTAACAATGGGGCTCCTAGTTCACTTAAACTTAAAGAACAAAAAATTGGCGAATGGTACTGTTTGGATGCTTTGCATATATGTTTCTTAGACTATATAGAAGCAATATATACATTGATTTCAACCGTCTACCTGTTCCACTCATTGTTCTACTTGTCGCAAGTTACAAATAATTTCCGTTAAAGTATTAACAATGGGGCTCGTAGTTCACTTAAACATGAAGATGAAATAATTGGCGAATTGTACTGTTTGGATGCTTTGCATATATGTTTCTTAGATTATATAGAAGCAATATATACAAAGATTTCAACCGTCTACCTGTTCCATTCATTGTTCTACTTGTCGAAAGTTGCAAATAATATCCGATAACGGATTAAGCATTGGGGCTCATTGTTCACTTAAACTTGAAGAACAAAAAATTGGCAAATTGTTCTGTTTGGATGCTTTGCATATATGTTTCTTAGACTATACAGAAGCAATATATACAATGATTTCAACCGTCTACCTGATCCATTCATTGTTCTACTTGTCGAAAGTTACAAATTATTTCCGATAAAGGATTAACAACGGGGCTCATTGTTCACTTAAACTTGAAGAACAAAGAATTGGCGAATGGTACTGTTTGGATGCTTTGCATATATGTTTCTTAGACTATATAGAAGCAATATATACATTGATTTCAGCCGTCTACCTGTTCCATTCATTGTTCTACTTGTCGGAAGTTACAAATAATTTCCGTTAATGTATTAACAATGGGGCTCGTTGTTCACTTAAACATGAAGATGAAATAATTGGCGAATTGTACTGTTTGGATGCTTTGCATATATGTTTCTTAGATTATATAGAAGCAATATATACAAAGATATCAACAGTCTACCAGTTCCATTCATTGTTCTACTTGTCGAAAATTACAAATAATTTCCGATAAAGGATTAACAATGGGGCTCGTAGTTCACTTAAACTTGAAGAACAAAAAATTGTCGAATTGAACTGTTTGGATGCTTTGCATATGTGTTTCTTAGACTATTTAGAAGCAATATGTAGAAAGATTTCACCCGTCTACCTGTACTATTCATTGTTCTACTTGTAGAAAGTTACAAATAATTTCCATTTCATGATTATCATTGGGGCTCGCTGTTCACTTAAACTTGAAGATCAAAAAATTGGCGAATGTCACTGTTTAGATGCTTTGCATATAGGTTTCTTAGACTATATAGAAGCAACATATACAAAGATTTCAACCGTCTACCTGTTCTATTCATTGTTCTTCTTGTCGAAAGTTACAAATAATTTCCGTTTCATGATTATCAATGGGCCTCGTTGTTCACTTAAAATTGAAGAACAAAAAATTGGCGACTGGTACTGTTTGGATGCTTTGCATATATGTTTCTTAGACTATATAGAAGCAATATATAAAAAGATTTCAACCGTCTACCTGTTCCATTCATTGTTCTACTTGTCGAAAATTACAAATAATTTCCGATAAAGGATTAACCATTGGGGCTCATTGTTCACTAAACTTGAAGAACAAAAAATTGTCGAATTGTACTGTTTGGATGCTTTGCATATATGTTTCTTAGACTATATAGAAGCAATATATACAAAGATTTCAAGCGTCTACCTGTTCCATTCATTGTTCTACTTGTCAAAAGTTACAAATAATATCCGATAACGGATTAAGCATTGGGGCTCATTGTTCACATAAACTTGAAGAACATAAAATTGACGAATTGTACTGTTTGGATGCTTTGCATATATGTTTCTTAGACTATATAGAAGCAATATATACAATGATTTCAACCGTCTACCTGTTCCATTCATTGTTCTACTTGTCTAAAATTACAAATAATTTCCGATAAAGGATTAACCATTGGGGCTCATTGTTCACTAAACTTGAAGTACAAAAAATTGTCGAATTGTACTGTTTGGATGCTTTGCATATATGTTTCTTAGACTATATAGAAGCAATATATACAAAGATTTCAAGCGTCTACCTGTTCCATTCATTGTTCTACTTGTCGAAATTTACAAATAATTTCCGATAAAGGATTAACCATTGGGGCTCATTGTTCAATTAAACTTCAAGAACAAAAAATTGGCGAATTTTACTGTTTGGATGCTTTGCATATATGTTTCTTAGACTATATAGAAGCAATATATACAAAGATTTCAACCGTCTACCTGTTCCATTCATTGTTCTACTTGTCGAAAGTTACAAATAATATCCGATAACGGATTAAGCATTGGGGCTCATTGTTCAATTAAACTTCAAGAACATAAAATTGGCGAATTGTACTGTTTGGATGCTTTGCATATATGTTTCTTAGACTATATAGAAGCAATATATACAAAGATTTCAAGCGTCTACCTGTTCCATTCATTGTTCTACTTGTCGAAATTTACAAATAATTTCCTTTAAAGGATTAACAATGGGGCTCGTAGTTCACTTAAACTTAAAGAACAAAAAATTGGCGAATGGTACTGTTTGGATGCTTTGCATATATGTTTCTTAGACTATATAGAAGCAATATATACATTGATTTCAACCGTCTACCTGTTCCACTCATTGTTCTACTTGTCGCAAGTTACAAATAATTTCCGTTAAAGTATTAACAATGGGGCTCGTAGTTCACTTAAACATGAAGATGAAATAATTGGCGAATTGTACTGTTTGGATGCTTTGCATATATGTTTCTTAGATTATATAGAAGCAATATATACAAAGATTTCAACCGTCTACCTGTTCCATTCATTGTTCTACTTGTCGAAAGTTACAAATAATATCCGATAACGGATTAAGCATTGGGGCTCATTGTTCAATTAAACTTCAAGAACATAAAATTGGCGAATTGTACTGTTTGGATGCTTTGCATATATGTTTCGTAGACTATATAGAAGCAATATATACAAAGATTTCAAGCGTCTACCTGTTCCGTTCATTGTTATACTTGTCGAAATTTACAAATAATTTCCTTTAAAGGATTAACAATGGGGCTCGTAGTTCACTTAAACTTAAAGAACAAAAAATTGGCGAATGGTACTGTTTGGATGCTTTGCATATATGTTTCTTAGACTATATAGAAGCAATATATACATTGATTTCAACCGTCTACCTGTTCCACTCATTGTTCTACTTGTCGCAAGTTACAAATAATTTCCGTTAAAGTATTAACAATGGGGCTCGTAGTTCACTTAAACATGAAGATGAAATAATTGGCGAATTGTACTGTTTGGATGCTTTGCATATATGTTTCTTAGATTATATAGAAGCAATATATACAAAGATTTCAACCGTCTACCTGTTCCATTCATTGTTCTACTTGTCGAAAGTTGCAAATAATATCCGATAACGGATTAAGCATTGGGGCTCATTGTTCACTTAAACTTGAAGAACAA
This sequence comes from Cerceris ruficornis, assembly GCA_963989415.1. Taxonomy (NCBI): domain Eukaryota; kingdom Metazoa; phylum Arthropoda; class Insecta; order Hymenoptera; family Crabronidae; genus Cerceris; species Cerceris ruficornis. The sequence continues at coordinate 184,233 of CAXDIW010000500.1, read as the reverse complement.
AAAATTGGCGAATTGTACTGTTTGGATGCTTTGCATATATGTTTCGTAGATTATATAGAAGCAATATATACAATGATTTCAACCGTCTACCTGATCCATTCATTGTTCTACTTGTCGAAAGTTACAAATTATTTCCGATAAAGGATTAACAACGGGGCTCATTGTTCACTTAAACTTGAAGAACAAAGAATTGGCGAATGGTACTGTTTGGATGCTTTGCATATATGTTTCTTAGACTATATAGAAGCAATATATACATTGATTTCAGCCGTCTACCTGTTCCATTCATTGTTCTACTTGTCGGAAGTTACAAATAATTTCCGTTAATGTATTAACAATGGGGCTCGTTGTTCACTTAAACATGAAGATCAAATAATTGGCGACTTGTACTGTTTGGATGCTTTGCATATATGTTTCTTAGATTATATAGAAGCAATATATACAAAGATATCAACAGTCTACCTGTTCCATTCATTGTTCTACTTGTCGAAAATTACAAATAATTTCCGATAAAGGATTAACAATGGGGCTCGTAGTTCACTTAAACTTGAAGAACAAAAAATTGTCGAATTGAACTGTTTGGATGCTTTGCATATGTGTTTCTTAGACTATTTAGAAGCAATATGTAGAAAGATTTCACCCGTCTACCTGTACTATTCATTGTTCTACTTGTAGAAAGTTACAAATAATTTCCATTTCATGATTATCATTGGGGCTCGCTGTTCACTTAAACTTGAAGATCAAAAAATTGGCGAATGTCACTGTTTAGATGCTTTGCATATAGGTTTCTTAGACTATATAGAAGCAACATATACAAAGATTTCAACCGTCTACCTGTTCTATTCATTGTTCTTCTTGTCGAAAGTTACAAATAATTTCCGTTTCATGATTATCAATGGGCCTCGTTGTTCACTTAAAATTGAAGAACAAAAAATTGGCGACTGGTACTGTTTGGATGCTTTGCATATATGTTTCTTAGACTATATAGAAGCAATATATAAAAAGATTTCAACCGTCTACCTGTTCCATTCATTGTTCTACTTGTCGAAAGTTACAAATAATTTCCTATAAAGGATTAACAATGGGGCTCATTGTTCACTTAAACTTGAAGAACAAATAATTGGCGAATGGTACAGTTTGGATGCTTTGCATATATGTTTCTTAGACTATATAGAAGCAATATATACATTGATTTCAACCGTCTACCTGTTCCACTCATTGTTCTACTTGTCGCAAGTTACAAATAATTTGCGTTAAAGTATTAACAATGGGTCTCGTAGTTCACTTAAACTTGAAGATGAAATAATTGGCGAATTGTACTGTTTGGATGCTTTGCATATATGTTTCTTAGATTATATAGAAGCAATATATACAAAGATTTCAACCGTCTACCTGTTCCATTCATTGTTCTAATTGTCGAAAATTACAAATAATTTCCGATAAAGGATTAACCATTGGGGCTCATTGTTCACTAAACTTGAAGAACAAAGATTGTCGAATTGTACTGTTTGGATGCTTTGCATATATGTTTCTTAGACTATATAGAAGCAATATATACAATGATTTCAACCGTCTACCTGTTCCATTCATTGTTCTACTTGTCGAAAGTTACAAATAATTTCCGTTAAGGGATTAACAATGGGGTCGTAGTTTACTTAAACTTGAAGAACAAAAAATTGGCGAATTGTACTGTTTGGATGCTTTGCATATATGTTTCTTAGACTATATAGAAGCAATATATACAATGATTTCAACCGTCTACCTGATCCATTCATTGTTCTACTTGTCGAAAATTACAAATAATTTCCGATAAAGGATTAACCATTGGGGCTAATTGTTAACTTAAACTTGAAGAACAAAAAATTGGCGAATGGTACTGTTTGGATGCTTTGCATATATGTTTCTTTGACTATATAGAAGCAATATATACATTGATTTCAACCGTCTACCTGTTCCACTCATTGTTCTACTTGTCGCAAGTTACAAATAATTTCCGTTAAAGAATTAACAATGGGGCTCGTAGTTCACTAAACTTGAAGAACACAGATTGTCGAATTGTACTGTTTGGATGCTTTGCATATATGTTTCTTAGACTATATAGAAGCAATATATACAAAGATTTCAACCGTCTACCTGTTCCATTCATTGTTCTACTTTTCGAAAATTACAAATAATTTCCGGTAAAGGATTAACCATTGGGGCTCATTGTTCACTAAACTTGAAGAACAAAGATTGTCGAATTGTACTGTTTGGATGCTTTGCATATATGTTTCTTAGACTATATAGAAGCAATATATACAAAGATTTCAAGCGTCTACCTGTTCCATTCATTGTTCTACTTGTCGAAAGTTACAAATAATTTCCGATAAAGGATTAACCATTGGGGCTCATTGTTCACTAAACTTGAAGAACACAGATTGTCGAATTGTACTGTTTGGATGCTTTGCATATATGTTTCTTAGACTATATAGAAGCAATATATACAATGATTTCAACCGTCTACCTGTTCCATTCATTGTTCTACTTGTCGAAAATTACAAATAATTTCCGTTAAAGTATTAACAATGGGGCTCGTAGTTCACTTAAACATGAAGATGAAATAATTGGCGAATTGTACTGTTTGGATGCTTTGCATATATGTTTCTTAGATTATATAGAAGCAATATATACAAAGATTTCAACCGTCTACCTGTTCCATTCATTGTTCTTCTTGTCGAAAGTTACAAATAATTTCCGTTTCATGATTATCAATGGGCCTCGTTGTTCACTTAAAATTGAAGAACAAAAAATTGGCGACTGGTACTGTTTGGATGCTTTGCATATATGTTTCTTAGACTATATAGAAGCAATATATAAATAGATTTCAACCGTCTACCAGTTCCATTCATTGTTCTACTTGTCGAAAGTTACAAATAATTTCCTATAAAGGATTAACAATGGGGCTCATTGTTCACTTAAACTTGAAGAACAAAAAATTGGCGAATGGTACTGCTTGGATGCTTTGCATATATGTTTCTTAGACTATATAGAAGCAATATATACATTGATTTCAACCGTCTACCTGTTCCACTCATTGTTCTACTTGTCGCAAGCTACAAATAATTTCCGTTAAGGGATTAACAATGGGGCTCGTAGTTCACTTGAACATGAAGATGAAATAATTGGCGAATTGTACTGTTTGGATGCTTTGCATATATGTTTCTTAGATTATATAGAAGCAATATATACATAGATATCAACCGTCTACCTGTTCCATTCATTGTTCTACTTGTCGAAAATTACAAATAATTTCCGATAAAGGATTAACCACTGGGGCTCATTGTTCACTAAACTTGAAGAACAAAAAATTGTCGAATTGTACTGTTTGGATGCTTTGCATATATGTTTCTTAGACTATATAGAAGCAATATATACAATGATTTCAACCGTCTACCTGTTCCATTCATTGTTCTACTTGTCTAAAATTACAAATAATTTCCGATAAAGGATTAACCATTGGGGCTCATTGTTCACTAAACTTGAAGAACAAAAAATTGTCGAATTGTACTGTTTGGATGCTTTGCATATATGTTTCTTAGACTATATAGAAGCAATATATACATTGATTTCAACCGTCTACCTGTTCCACTCATTGTTCTACTTGTCGCAAGTTACAAATAATTTCCGTTAAAGTATTAACAATGGGGCTCGTAGTTCACTTAAACATGAAGATGAAATAATTGGCGAATTGTACTGTTTGGATGCTTTGCATATATGTTTCTTAGATTATATAGAAGCAATATATACAAAGATTTCAACCGTCTACCTGTTCCATTCATTGTTCTACTTGTCGAAAGTTGCAAATAATATCCGATAACGGATTAAGCATTGGGGCTCATTGTTCACTTAAACTTGAAGAACAAAAAATTGGCGAATTGTACTGTTTGGATGCTTTGCATATATGTTTCGTAGATTATATAGAAGCAATATATACAATGATTTCAACCGTCTACCTGATCCATTCATTGTTCTACTTGTCGAAAGTTACAAATTATTTCCGATAAAGGATTAACAACGGGGCTCATTGTTCACTTAAACTTGAAGAACAAAGAATTGGCGAATGGTACTGTTTGGATGCTTTGCATATATGTTTCTTAGACTATATAGAAGCAATATATACATTGATTTCAGCCGTCTACCTGTTCCATTCATTGTTCTACTTGTCGGAAGTTACAAATAATTTCCGTTAATGTATTAACAATGGGGCTCGTTGTTCACTTAAACATGAAGATCAAATAATTGGCGACTTGTACTGTTTGGATGCTTTGCATATATGTTTCTTAGATTATATAGAAGCAATATATACAAAGATATCAACAGTCTACCTGTTCCATTCATTGTTCTACTTGTCGAAAATTACAAATAATTTCCGATAAAGGATTAACAATGGGGCTCGTAGTTCACTTAAACTTGAAGAACAAAAAATTGTCGAATTGAACTGTTTGGATGCTTTGCATATGTGTTTCTTAGACTATTTAGAAGCAATATGTAGAAAGATTTCACCCGTCTACCTGTACTATTCATTGTTCTACTTGTAGAAAGTTACAAATAATTTCCATTTCATGATTATCATTGGGGCTCGCTGTTCACTTAAACTTGAAGATCAAAAAATTGGCGAATGTCACTGTTTAGATGCTTTGCATATAGGTTTCTTAGACTATATAGAAGCAACATATACAAAGATTTCAACCGTCTACCTGTTCTATTCATTGTTCTTCTTGTCGAAAGTTACAAATAATTTCCGTTTCATGATTATCAATGGGCCTCGTTGTTCACTTAAAATTGAAGAACAAAAAATTGGCGACTGGTACTGTTTGGATGCTTTGCATATATGTTTCTTAGACTATATAGAAGCAATATATAAAAAGATTTCAACCGTCTACCTGTTCCATTCATTGTTCTACTTGTCGAAAGTTACAAATAATTTCCTATAAAGGATTAACAATGGGGCTCATTGTTCACTTAAACTTGAAGAACAAATAATTGGCGAATGGTACTGTTTGGATGCTTTGCATATATGTTTCTTAGACTATATAGAAGCAATATATACATTGATTTCAACCGTCTACCTGTTCCACTCATTGTTCTACTTGTCGCAAGTTACAAATAATTTGCGTTAAAGTATTAACAATGGGTCTCGTAGTTCACTTAAACTTGAAGATGAAATAATTGGCGAATTGTACTGTTTGGATGCTTTGCATATATGTTTCTTAGATTATATAGAAGCAATATATACAAAGATTTCAACCGTCTACCTGTTCCATTCATTGTTCTACTTGTCGAAAATTACAAATAATTTCCGATAAAGGATTAACCATTGGGGCTCATTGTTCACTAAACTTGAAGAACAAAGATTGTCGAATTGTACTGTTTGGATGCTTTGCATATATGTTTCTTAGACTATATAGAAGCAATATATACAATGATTTCAACCGTCTACCTGTTCCATTCATTGTTCTACTTGTCGAAAGTTACAAATAATTTCCGTTAAGGGATTAACAATGGGGTCGTAGTTTACTTAAACTTGAAGAACAAAAAATTGGCGAATTGTACTGTTTGGATGCTTTGCATATATGTTTCTTAGACTATATAGAAGCAATATATACAATGATTTCAACCGTCTACCTGATCCATTCATTGTTCTACTTGTCGAAAATTACAAATAATTTCCGATAAAGGATTAACCATTGGGGCTAATTGTTAACTTAAACTTGAAGAACAATAAATTGGCGAATGGTACTGTTTGGATGCTTTACATATATGTTTCTTAGGTTATATAGAAGCAATATATACAAAGATTTCAACCGTTTACATGTTCCATTCATTGTTCTACTTGTCGAAAATTACAAATAATTTCCGATAAAGGATTAACCATTGGGGCTCATTGTTCACTAAACTTGAAGAACAAAGATTGTCGAATTGTACTGTTTGGATGCTTTGCATATATGTTTCTTAGACTATATAGAAGCAATATATACAATGATTTCAACCGTCTACCTGTTCCATTCATTGTTCTACTTGTCGAAAGTTACAAATAATTTCCGTTAAGGGATTAACAATGGGGTCGTAGTTTACTTAAACTTGAAGAACAAAAAATTGGCGAATTGTACTGTTTGGATGCTTTGCATATATGTTTCTTAGACTATATAGAAGCAATATATACAATGATTTCAACCGTCTACCTGATCCATTCATTGTTCTACTTGTCGAAAATTACAAATAATTTCCGATAAAGGATTAACCATTGGGGCTAATTGTTAACTTAAACTTGAAGAACAAAAAATTGGCGAATGGTACTGTTTGGATGCTTTGCATATATGTTTCTTTGACTATATAGAAGCAATATATACATTGATTTCAACCGTCTACCTGTTCCACTCATTGTTCTACTTGTCGCAAGTTACAAATAATTTCCGTTAAAGAATTAACAATGGGGCTCGTAGTTCACTAAACTTGAAGAACACAGATTGTCGAATTGTACTGTTTGGATGCTTTGCATATATGTTTCTTAGACTATATAGAAGCAATATATACAAAGATTTCAACCGTCTACCTGTTCCATTCATTGTTCTACTTTTCGAAAATTACAAATAATTTCCGGTAAAGGATTAACCATTGGGGCTCATTGTTCACTAAACTTGAAGAACAAAGATTGTCGAATTGTACTGTTTGGATGCTTTGCATATATGTTTCTTAGACTATATAGAAGCAATATATACAAAGATTTCAAGCGTCTACCTGTTCCATTCATTGTTCTACTTGTCGAAAGTTACAAATAATTTCCGATAAAGGATTAACCATTGGGGCTCATTGTTCACTAAACTTGAAGAACACAGATTGTCGAATTGTACTGTTTGGATGCTTTGCATATATGTTTCTTAGACTATATAGAAGCAATATATACAATGATTTCAACCGTCTACCTGTTCCATTCATTGTTCTACTTGTCGAAAATTACAAATAATTTCCGTTAAAGTATTAACAATGGGGCTCGTAGTTCACTTAAACATGAAGATGAAATAATTGGCGAATTGTACTGTTTGGATGCTTTGCATATATGTTTCTTAGATTATATAGAAGCAATATATACAAAGATTTCAACCGTCTACCTGTTCCATTCATTGTTCTTCTTGTCGAAAGTTACAAATAATTTCCGTTTCATGATTATCAATGGGCCTCGTTGTTCACTTAAAATTGAAGAACAAAAAATTGGCGACTGGTACTGTTTGGATGCTTTGCATATATGTTTCTTAGACTATATAGAAGCAATATATAAATAGATTTCAACCGTCTACCAGTTCCATTCATTGTTCTACTTGTCGAAAGTTACAAATAATTTCCTATAAAGGATTAACAATGGGGCTCATTGTTCACTTAAACTTGAAGAACAAAAAATTGGCGAATGGTACTGCTTGGATGCTTTGCATATATGTTTCTTAGACTATATAGAAGCAATATATACATTGATTTCAACCGTCTACCTGTTCCACTCATTGTTCTACTTGTCGCAAGCTACAAATAATTTCCGTTAAGGGATTAACAATGGGGCTCGTAGTTCACTTGAACATGAAGATGAAATAATTGGCGAATTGTACTGTTTGGATGCTTTGCATATATGTTTCTTAGATTATATAGAAGCAATATATACATAGATATCAACCGTCTACCTGTTCCATTCATTGTTCTACTTGTCGAAAATTACAAATAATTTCCGATAAAGGATTAACCACTGGGGCTCATTGTTCACTAAACTTGAAGAACAAAAAATTGTCGAATTGTACTGTTTGGATGCTTTGCATATATGTTTCTTAGACTATATAGAAGCAATATATACAATGATTTCAACCGTCTACCTGTTCCATTCATTGTTCTACTTGTCTAAAATTACAAATAATTTCCGATAAAGGATTAACCATTGGGGCTCATTGTTCACTAAACTTGAAGAACAAAAAATTGTCGAATTGTACTGTTTGGATGCTTTGCATATATGTTTCTTAGACTATATAGAAGCAATATATACATTGATTTCAACCGTCTACCTGTTCCACTCATTGTTCTACTTGTCGCAAGTTACAAATAATTTCCGTTAAAGTATTAACAATGGGGCTCGTAGTTCACTTAAACATGAAGATGAAATAATTGGCGAATTGTACTGTTTGGATGCTTTGCATATATGTTTCTTAGATTATATAGAAGCAATATATACAAAGATTTCAACCGTCTACCTGTTCCATTCATTGTTCTACTTGTCGAAAGTTGCAAATAATATCCGATAACGGATTAAGCATTGGGGCTCATTGTTCACTTAAACTTGAAGAACAAAAAATTGGCGAATTGTACTGTTTGGATGCTTTGCATATATGTTTCGTAGATTATATAGAAGCAATATATACAATGATTTCAACCGTCTACCTGATCCATTCATTGTTCTACTTGTCGAAAGTTACAAATTATTTCCGATAAAGGATTAACAACGGGGCTCATTGTTCACTTAAACTTGAAGAACAAAGAATTGGCGAATGGTACTGTTTGGATGCTTTGCATATATGTTTCTTAGACTATATAGAAGCAATATATACATTGATTTCAGCCGTCTACCTGTTCCATTCATTGTTCTACTTGTCGGAAGTTACAAATAATTTCCGTTAATGTATTAACAATGGGGCTCGTTGTTCACTTAAACATGAAGATCAAATAATTGGCGACTTGTACTGTTTGGATGCTTTGCATATATGTTTCTTAGATTATATAGAAGCAATATATACAAAGATATCAACAGTCTACCTGTTCCATTCATTGTTCTACTTGTCGAAAATTACAAATAATTTCCGATAAAGGATTAACAATGGGGCTCGTAGTTCACTTAAACTTGAAGAACAAAAAATTGTCGAATTGAACTGTTTGGATGCTTTGCATATGTGTTTCTTAGACTATTTAGAAGCAATATGTAGAAAGATTTCACCCGTCTACCTGTACTATTCATTGTTCTACTTGTAGAAAGTTACAAATAATTTCCATTTCATGATTATCATTGGGGCTCGCTGTTCACTTAAACTTGAAGATCAAAAAATTGGCGAATGTCACTGTTTAGATGCTTTGCATATAGGTTTCTTAGACTATATAGAAGCAACATATACAAAGATTTCAACCGTCTACCTGTTCTATTCATTGTTCTTCTTGTCGAAAGTTACAAATAATTTCCGTTTCATGATTATCAATGGGCCTCGTTGTTCACTTAAAATTGAAGAACAAAAAATTGGCGACTGGTACTGTTTGGATGCTTTGCATATATGTTTCTTAGACTATATAGAAGCAATATATAAAAAGATTTCAACCGTCTACCTGTTCCATTCATTGTTCTACTTGTCGAAAGTTACAAATAATTTCCTATAAAGGATTAACAATGGGGCTCATTGTTCACTTAAACTTGAAGAACAAATAATTGGCGAATGGTACTGTTTGGATGCTTTGCATATATGTTTCTTAGACTATATAGAAGCAATATATACATTGATTTCAACCGTCTACCTGTTCCACTCATTGTTCTACTTGTCGCAAGTTACAAATAATTTGCGTTAAAGTATTAACAATGGGTCTCGTAGTTCACTTAAACTTGAAGATGAAATAATTGGCGAATTGTACTGTTTGGATGCTTTGCATATATGTTTCTTAGATTATATAGAAGCAATATATACAAAGATTTCAACCGTCTACCTGTTCCATTCATTGTTCTACTTGTCGAAAATTACAAATAATTTCCGATAAAGGATTAACCATTGGGGCTCATTGTTCACTAAACTTGAAGAACAAAGATTGTCGAATTGTACTGTTTGGATGCTTTGCATATATGTTTCTTAGACTATATAGAAGCAATATATACAATGATTTCAACCGTCTACCTGTTCCATTCATTGTTCTACTTGTCGAAAGTTACAAATAATTTCCGTTAAGGGATTAACAATGGGGTCGTAGTTTACTTAAACTTGAAGAACAAAAAATTGGCGAATTGTACTGTTTGGATGCTTTGCATATATGTTTCTTAGACTATATAGAAGCAATATATACAATGATTTCAACCGTCTACCTGATCCATTCATTGTTCTACTTGTCGAAAATTACAAATAATTTCCGATAAAGGATTAACCATTGGGGCTAATTGTTAACTTAAACTTGAAGAACAATAAATTGGCGAATGGTACTGTTTGGATGCTTTGCATATATGTTTCTTTGACTATATAGAAGCAATATATACATTGATTTCAACCGTCTACCTGTTCCACTCATTGTTCTACTTGTCGCAAGTTACAAATAATTTCCGTTAAAGAATTAACAATGGGGCTCGTAGTTCACTAAACTTGAAGAACACAGATTGTCGAATTGTACTGTTTGGATGCTTTGCATATATGTTTCTTAGACTATATAGAAGCAATATATACAAAGATTTCAACCGTCTACCTGTTCCATTCATTGTTCTACTTTTCGAAAATTACAAATAATTTCCGGTAAAGGATTAACCATTGGGGCTCATTGTTCACTAAACTTGAAGAACAAAGATTGTCGAATTGTACTGTTTGGATGCTTTGCATATATGTTTCTTAGACTATATAGAAGCAATATATACAAAGATTTCAAGCGTCTACCTGTTCCATTCATTGTTCTACTTGTCGAAAGTTACAAATAATTTCCGATAAAGGATTAACCATTGGGGCTCATTGTTCACTAAACTTGAAGAACACAGATTGTCGAATTGTACTGTTTGGATGCTTTGCATATATGTTTCTTAGACTATATAGAAGCAATATATACAATGATTTCAACCGTCTACCTGTTCCATTCATTGTTCTACTTGTCGAAAATTACAAATAATTTCCGTTAAAGTATTAACAATGGGGCTCGTAGTTCACTTAAACATGAAGATGAAATAATTGGCGAATTGTACTGTTTGGATGCTTTGCATATATGTTTCTTAGATTATATAGAAGCAATATATACAAAGATTTCAACCGTCTACCTGTTCCATTCATTGTTCTTCTTGTCGAAAGTTACAAATAATTTCCGTTTCATGATTATCAATGGGCCTCGTTGTTCACTTAAAATTGAAGAACAAAAAATTGGCGACTGGTACTGTTTGGATGCTTTGCATATATGTTTCTTAGACTATATAGAAGCAATATATAAATAGATTTCAACCGTCTACCAGTTCCATTCATTGTTCTACTTGTCGAAAGTTACAAATAATTTCCTATAAAGGATTAACAATGGGGCTCATTGTTCACTTAAACTTGAAGAACAAAAAATTGGCGAATGGTACTGCTTGGATGCTTTGCATATATGTTTCTTAGACTATATAGAAGCAATATATACATTGATTTCAACCGTCTACCTGTTCCACTCATTGTTCTACTTGTCGCAAGCTACAAATAATTTCCGTTAAGGGATTAACAATGGGGCTCGTAGTTCACTTGAACATGAAGATGAAATAATTGGCGAATTGTACTGTTTGGATGCTTTGCATATATGTTTCTTAGATTATATAGAAGCAATATATACATAGATATCAACCGTCTACCTGTTCCATTCATTGTTCTACTTGTCGAAAATTACAAATAATTTCCGATAAAGGATTAACCACTGGGGCTCATTGTTCACTAAACTTGAAGAACAAAAAATTGTCGAATTGTACTGTTTGGATGCTTTGCATATATGTTTCTTAGACTATATAGAAGCAATATATACAATGATTTCAACCGTCTACCTGTTCCATTCATTGTTCTACTTGTCTAAAATTACAAATAATTTCCGATAAAGGATTAACCATTGGGGCTCATTGTTCACTAAACTTGAAGAACAAAAAATTGTCGAATTGTACTGTTTGGATGCTTTGCATATATGTTTCTTAGACTATATAGAAGCAATATATACAAAGATTTCAAGCGTCTACCTGTTCCATTCATTGTTCTACTTGTCGAAATTTACAAATAATTTCCGATAAAGGATTAACCATTGGGGCTCATTGTTCAATTAAACTTCAAGAACAAAAAATTGGCGAATGGTACTGTTTGGATGCTTTGCATATATGTTTCTTAGACTATATAGAAGCAATATATACAAAGATTTCAACCGTCTACCTGTTCCATTCATTGTTCTACTTGTCGAAATTTACAAATAATTTCCTTTAAAGGATTAACAATGGGGCTCGTAGTTCACTTAAACTTGAAGAACAAAAAATTGGCGAATGGTACTGTTTGGATGCTTTGCATATATGTTTCTTAGACTATATAGAAGCAATATATACAAAGATTTCAAGCGTCTACCTGTTCCATTCATTGTTCTACTTGTCAAAAGTTACAAATAATATCCGATAACGGATTAAGCATTGGGGCTCATTGTTCACTTAAACTTGAAGAACATAAAATTGGCGAATTGTACTGTTTGGATGCTTTGCATATATGTTTCTTAGACTATATAGAAGCAATATATACAAAGATTTCAAGCGTCTACCTGTTCCATTCATTGTTCTACTTGTCGAAATTTACAAATAATTTCCGATAAAGGATTAACCATTGGGGCTCATTGTTCAATTAAACTTCAAGAACAAAAAATTGGCGAATTGTACTGTTTGGATGCTTTGCATATATGTTTCTTAGACTATATAGAAGCAATATATACAAAGATTTCAAGCGTCTACCTGTTCCATTCATTGTTCTACTTGTCAAAAGTTACAAATAATATCCGATAACGGATTAAGCATTGGGGCTCATTGTTCACTTAAACTTGAAGAACATAAAATTGGCGAATTGTACTGTTTGGATGCTTTGCATATATGTTTCTTAGACTATATAGAAGCAATATATACAAAGATTTCAAGCGTCTACCTGTTCCATTCATTGTTCTACTTGTCGAAATTTACAAATAATTTCCGATAAAGGATTAACCATTGGGGCTCATTGTTCAATTAAACTTCAAGAACAAAAAATTGGCGAATTGTACTGTTTGGATGCTTTGCATATATGTTTCTTAGACTATATAGAAGCAATATATACATAGATTTCAACCGTCTACCTGTTCCATTCATTGTTCTACTTGTCGAAATTTACAAATAATTTCCTTTAAAGGATTAACAATGGGGCTCGTAGTTCACTTAAACTTGAAGAACAAAAAATTGGCGAATGGTACTGTTTGGATGCTTTGCATATATGTCTCTTAGACTATATAGAAGCAATATATACAAAGATTTCAACCGTCTACCTGTTCCATTCATTGTTCTACTTGTCGAAATTTACAAATAATTTCCTTTAAAGGATTAACAATGGGGCTCGTAGTTCACTTAAACTTGAAGAACAAAAAATTGGCGAATGGTACTGTTTGGATGCTTTGCATATATGTTTCTTAGACTATATAGAAGCAATATATAAATAGATTTCAACCGTCTACCAGTTCCATTCATTGTTCTACTTGTCGAAAGTTACAAATAATTTCCTATAAAGGATTAACAATGGGGCTCATTGTTCACTTAAACTTGAAGAACAAAAAATTGGCGAATGGTACTGTTTGGATGCTTTGCATATATGTTTCTTAGACTATATAGAAGCAATATATACATTGATTTCAACCGTCTACCTGTTCCACTCATTGTTCTACTTGTCGCAAGCTACAAATAATTTGCGTTAAAGTATTAACAATGGGTCTCGTAGTTCACTTAAAATTGAAGATGAAATAATTGGCGAATTGTACTGTTTGGATGCTTTGCATATATGTTTCTTAGATTATATAGAAGCAATATATACAAAGATTTCAACCGTCTACCTGTTCCATTCATTGTTCTTCTTGTCGAAAGTTACAAATAATTTCCGTTTCATGATTATCAATGGGCCTCGTTGTTCACTTAAAATTGAAGAACAAAAAATTGGCGACTGGTACTGTTTGGATGCTTTGCATATATGTTTCTTAGACTATATAGAAGCAATATATAAATACATTTCAACCGTCTACCAGTTCCATTCATTGTTCTACTTGTCGAAAGTTACAAATAATTTCCTATAAAGGATTAACAATGGGGCTCATTGTTCACTTAAACTTGAAGAACAAAAAATTAGCGAATGGTACTGTTTGGATGCTTTGCATATATGTTTCTTAGACTATATAGAAGCAATATATACATTGATTTCAACCGTCTACCTGTTCCACTCATTGTTCTACTTGTCGCAAGCTACAAATAATTTCCGTTAAGGGATTAACAATGGGGCTCGTAGTTCACTTGAACATGAAGATGAAATAATTGGCGAATTGTACTGTTTGGATGCTTTGCATATATGTTTCTTAGATTATATAGAAGCAATATATACAAAGATATCAACCGTCTACCTGTTCCATTCATTGTTCTACTTGTCGAAAATTACAAATAATTTCCGATAAAGGATTAACCATTGGGGCTCATTGTTCACTAAACTTGAAGAACAAAAAATTGTCGAATTGTACTGTTTGGATGCTTTGCATATATGTTTCTTAGACTATATAGAAGCAATATATACATTGATTTCAACCGTCTACCTGTTCCACTCATTGTTCTACTTGTCGCAAGTTACAAATAATTTCCGTTAAAGAATTAACAATGGGGCTCGTAGTTCACTAAACTTGAAGAACACAGATTGTCGAATTGTACTGTTTGGATGCTTTGCATATATGTTTCTTAGACTATATAGAAGCAATATATACAAAGATTTCAACCGTCTACCTGTTCCATTCATTGTTCTACTTGTCGAAAATTACAAATAATTTCCGGTAAAGGATTAACCATTGGGGCTCATTGTTCACTAAACTTGAAGAACAAAGATTGTCGAATTGTACTGTTTGGATGCTTTGCATATATGTTTCTTAGACTATATAGAAGCAATATATACAAAGATTTCAAGCGTCTACCTGTTCCATTCATTGTTCTACTTGTCGAAAGTTACAAATAATTTCCGATAAAGGATTAACCATTGGGGCTCATTGTTCACTAAACTTGAAGAACACAGATTGTCGAATTGTACTGTTTGGATGCTTTGCATATATGTTTCTTAGACTATATAGAAGCAATATATACAATGATTTCAACCGTCTACCTGTTCCATTCATTGTTCTACTTGTCGAAAATTACAAATAATTTCCGTTAAAGTATTAACAATGGGGCTCGTAGTTCACTTAAACATGAAGATGAAATAATTGGCGAATTGTACTGTTTGGATGCTTTGCATATATGTTTCTTAGATTATATAGAAGCAATATATACAAAGATTTCAACCGTCTACCTGTTCCATTCATTGTTCTTCTTGTCGAAAGTTACAAATAATTTCCGTTTCATGATTATCAATGGGCCTCGTTGTTCACTTAAAATTGAAGAACAAAAAATTGGCGACTGGTACTGTTTGGATGCTTTGCATATATGTTTCTTAGACTATATAGAAGCAATATATAAATAGATTTCAACCGTCTACCAGTTCCATTCATTGTTCTACTTGTCGAAAGTTACAAATAATTGCCTATAAAGGATTAACCATTGGGGCTCATTGTTCACTAAACTTGAAGAACAAAAAATTGTCGAATTGTACTGTTTGGATGCTTTGCATATATGTTTCTTAGACTATATAGAAGCAATATAACAATGATTTCAACCGTCTACCTGTTCCATTCATTGTTCTACTTGTCGAAAATTACAAATAATTTCCGATAAAGGATTAACCATTGGGGCTCATTGTTCACTAAACTTGAAGAACAAAAAATTGTCGAATTGTACTGTTTGGATGCTTTGCATATATGTTTCTTAGACTATATAGAAGCAATATATACAAAGATTTCAAGCGTCTACCTGTTCCATTCATTGTTCTACTTGTCAAAAGTTACAAATAATATCCGATAACGGATTAAGCATTGGGGCTCATTGTTCACTTAAACTTGAAGAACATAAAATTGGCGAATTGTACTGTTTGGATGCTTTGCATATATGTTTCTTAGACTATATAGAAGCAATATATACAATGATTTCAACCGTCTACCTGTTCCATTCATTGTTCTACTTGTCTAAAATTACAAATAATTTCCGATAAAGGATTAACCATTGGGGCTCATTGTTCACTAAACTTGAAGAACAAAAAATTGTCGAATTGTACTGTTTGGATGCTTTGCATATATGTTTCTTAGACTATATAGAAGCAATATATACAAAGATTTCAAGCGTCTACCTGTTCCATTCATTGTTCTACTTGTCGAAATTTACAAATAATTTCCGATAAAGGATTAACCATTGGGGCTCATTGTTCAATTAAACTTCAAGAACAAAAAATTGGCGAATTGTACTGTTTGGATGCTTTGCATATATGTTTCTTAGACTATATAGAAGCAATATATACAAAGATTTCAACCGTCTACCTGTTCCATTCATTGTTCTACTTGTCGAAATTTACAAATAATTTCCTTTAAAGGATTAACAATGGGGCTCGTAGTTCACTTAAACTTGAAGAACAAAAAATTGGCGAATGGTACTGTTTGGATGCTTTGCATATATGTCTCTTAGACTATATAGAAGCAATATATACAAAGATTTCAACCGTCTACCTGTTCCATTCATTGTTCTACTTGTCGAAATTTACAAATAATTTCCTTTAAAGGATTAACAATGGGGCTCGTAGTTCACTTAAACTTGAAGAACAAAAAATTGGCGAATGGTACTGTTTGGATGCTTTGCATATATGTTTCTTAGACTATATAGAAGCAATATATAAATAGATTTCAACCGTCTACCAGTTCCATTCATTGTTCTACTTGTCGAAAGTTACAAATAATTTCCTATAAAGGATTAACAATGGGGCTCATTGTTCACTTAAACTTGAAGAACAAAAAATTGGCGAATGGTACTGTTTGGATGCTTTGCATATATGTTTCTTAGACTATATAGAAGCAATATATACATTGATTTCAACCGTCTACCTGTTCCACTCATTGTTCTACTTGTCGCAAGCTACAAATAATTTGCGTTAAAGTATTAACAATGGGTCTCGTAGTTCACTTAAAATTGAAGATGAAATAATTGGCGAATTGTACTGTTTGGATGCTTTGCATATATGTTTCTTAGATTATATAGAAGCAATATATACAAAGATTTCAACCGTCTACCTGTTCCATTCATTGTTCTTCTTGTCGAAAGTTACAAATAATTTCCGTTTCATGATTATCAATGGGCCTCGTTGTTCACTTAAAATTGAAGAACAAAAAATTGGCGACTGGTACTGTTTGGATGCTTTGCATATATGTTTCTTAGACTATATAGAAGCAATATATAAATAGATTTCAACCGTCTACCAGTTCCATTCATTGTTCTACTTGTCGAAAGTTACAAATAATTTCCTATAAAGGATTAACAATGGGGCTCATTGTTCACTTAAACTTGAAGAACAAAAAATTGGCGAATGGTACTGTTTGGATGCTTTGCATATATGTTTCTTAGACTATATAGAAGCAATATATACATTGATTTCAACCGTCTACCTGTTCCACTCATTGTTCTACTTGTCGCAAGCTACAAATAATTTCCGTTAAGGGATTAACAATGGGGCTCGTAGTTCACTTGAACATGAAGATGAAATAATTGGCGAATTGTACTGTTTGGATGCTTTGCATATATGTTTCTTAGATTATATAGAAGCAATATATACAAAGATATCAACCGTCTACCTGTTCCATTCATTGTTCTACTTATCGAAAATTACAAATAATTTCCGATAAAGGATTAACCATTGGGGCTCATTGTTCACTAAACTTGAAGAACAAAAAATTGTCGAATTGTACTGTTTGGATGCTTTGCATATATGTTTCTTAGACTATATAGAAGCAATATAACAATGATTTCAACCGTCTACCTGTTCCATTCATTGTTCTACTTGTCGAAAATTACAAATAATTTCCGATAAAGGATTAACCATTGGGGCTCATTGTTCACTAAACTTGAAGAACAAAAAATTGTCGAATTGTACTGTTTGGATGCTTTGCATATATGTTTCTTAGACTATATAGAAGCAATATATACAAAGATTTCAAGCGTCTACCTGTTCCATTCATTGTTCTACTTGTCAAAAGTTACAAATAATATCCGATAACGGATTAAGCATTGGGGCTCATTGTTCACTTAAACTTGAAGAACATAAAATTGGCGAATTGTACTGTTTGGATGCTTTGCATATATGTTTCTTAGACTATATAGAAGCAATATATACATTGATTTCAACCGTCTACCTGTTCCACTCATTGTTCTACTTGTCGCAAGCTACAAATAATTTCCGTTAAGGGATTAACAATGGGGCTCGTAGTTCACTTGAACATGAAGATGAAATAATTGGCGAATTGTACTGTTTGGATGCTTTGCATATATGTTTCTTAGATTATATAGAACAATATATACAAAGATATCAACCGTCTACCTGTTCCATTCATTGTTCTACTTGTCGAAAATTACAAATAATTTCCGATAAAGGATTAACCATTGGGGCTCATTGTTCACTAAACTTGAAGAACAAAAAATTGTCGAATTGTACTGTTTGGATGCTTTGCATATATGTTTCTTAGACTATATAGAAGCAATATAACAATGATTTCAACCGTCTACCTGTTCCATTCATTGTTCTTCTTGTCGAAAGTTACAAATAATTTCCGTTTCATGATTATCAATGGGCCTCGTTGTTCACTTAAAATTGAAGAACAAAAAATTGGCGACTGGTACTGTTTGGATGCTTTGCATATATGTTTCTTAGACTATATAGAAGCAATATATAAATAGATTTCAACCGTCTACCAGTTCCATTCATTGTTCTACTTGTCGAAAGTTACAAATAATTTCCTATAAAGGATTAACAATGGGGCTCATTGTTCACTTAAACTTGAAGAACAAAAAATTGGCGAATGGTACTGTTTGGATGCTTTGCATATATGTTTCTTAGACTATATAGAAGCAATATATACATTGATTTCAACCGTCTACCTGTTCCACTCATTGTTCTACTTGTCGCAAGCTACAAATAATTTCCGTTAAGGGATTAACAATGGGGCTCGTAGTTCACTTGAACATGAAGATGAAATAATTGGCGAATTGTACTGTTTGGATGCTTTGCATATATGTTTCTTAGATTATATAGAAGCAATATATACAAAGATATCAACCGTCTACCTGTTCCATTCATTGTTCTACTTGTCGAAAATTACAAATAATTTCCGATAAAGGATTAACCATTGGGGCTCATTGTTCACTAAACTTGAAGAACAAAAAATTGTCGAATTGTACTGTTTGGATGCTTTGCATATATGTTTCTTAGACTATATAGAAGCAATATAACAATGATTTCAACCGTCTACCTGTTCCATTCATTGTTCTACTTGTCGAAAATTACAAATAATTTCCGATAAAGGATTAACCATTGGGGCTCATTGTTCACTAAACTTGAAGAACAAAAAATTTTCGAATTGTACTGTTTGGATGCTTTGCATATATGTTTCTTAGACTATATAGAAGCAATATATACAAAGATTTCAAGCGTCTACCTGTTCCATTCATTGTTCTACTTGTCAAAAGTTACAAATAATATCCGATAACGGATTAAGCATTGGGGCTCATTGTTCACTTAAACTTGAAGAACATAAAATTGGCGAATTGTACTGTTTGGATGCTTTGCATATATGTTTCTTAGACTATATAGAAGCAATATATACAATGATTTCAACCGTCTACCTGTTCCATTCATTGCTCTACTTGTCTAAAATTACAAATAATTTCCGATAAAGGATTAACCATTGGGGCTCACTGTTCACTAAACTTGAAGAACAAAAAATTGTCGAATTGTACTGTTTGGATGCTTTGCATATATGTTTCTTAGACTATATAGAAGCAATATATACAAAGATTTCAAGCGTCTACCTGTTCCATTCATTGTTCTACTTGTCGAAATTTACAAATAATTTCCGATAAAGGATTAACCATTGGGGCTCATTGTTCAATTAAACTTCAAGAACAAAAAATTGGCGAATTTTACTGTTTGGATGCTTTGCATATATGTTTCTTAGACTATATAGAAGCAATATATACAAAGATTTCAACCGTCTACCTGTTCCATTCATTGTTCTACTTGTCGAAATTTACAAATAATTTCCTATAAAGGATTAACAATGGGGCTCATTGTTCACTTAAACTTGAAGAACAAAAAATTGGCGAATGGTACTGTTTGGATGCTTTGCATATATGTTTCTTAGACTATATAGAAGCAATATATACAATGATTTCAACCGTCTACCTGTTCCATTCATTGTTCTACTTGTCGAAAGTTACAAATAATTTCCGTTAAGGGATTAACAATGGGGATCGTAGTTTACTTAAACTTGAAGAACAAAAAATTGGCGAATTGTACTGTTTGGATGCTTTGCATATATGTTTCTTAGACTATATAGAAGCAATATATACAATGATTTCAACAGTCTACCTGTTCCATTCATTGTTCTAATTGTCGAAATTTACAAATAATTTCCTTTAAAGGATTAACAATGGGGCTCATAGTTCACTTAAACTTGAAGAACAAAAAATTGGCGAATGGTACTGTTTGGATGCTTTGCATATATGTTTCTTAGACTATATAGAAGCAATATATACAATGATTTCAACAGTCTACCTGTTCCATTCATTGTTCTACTTGTCGAAATTTACAAATAATTTCCTTTAAAGGATTAACAATGGGGCTCATAGTTCACTTAAACTTGAAGAACAAAAAATTGGCGAATGGTACTGTTTGGATGCTTTGCATATATGTTTCTTAGACTATATAGAAGCAATATATACAAAGATTTCAACCGTCTACCTGTTCCATTCATTGTTCTTCTTGTCGAAAGTTACAAATAATTTCCGTTTCATGATTATCAATGGGCCTCGTTGTTCACTTAAAATTGAAGAACAAAAAATTGGCGACTGGTACTGTTTGGATGCTTTGCATATATGTTTCTTAGACTATATAGAAGCAATATATAAATAGATTTCAACCGTCTACCAGTTCCATTCATTGTTCTACTTGTCGAAAGTTACAAATAATTTCCTATAAAGGATTAACAATGGGGCTCATTGTTCACTTAAACTTGAAGAACAAAAAATTGGCGAATGGTACTGCTTGGATGCTTTGCATATATGTTTCTTAGACTATATAGAAGCAATATATACATTGATTTCAACCGTCTACCTGTTCCACTCATTGATCTACTTGTCGCAAGCTACAAATAATTTCCGTTAAGGGATTAACAATGGGGCTCGTAGTTCACTTGAACATGAAGATGAAATAATTGGCGAATTGTACTGTTTGGATGCTTTGCATATATGTTTCTTAGATTATATAGAAGCAATATATACAAAGATATCAACCGTCTACCTGTTCCATTCATTGTTCTACTTGTCGAAAATTACAAATAATTTCCGATAAAGGATTAACCATTGGGGCTCATTGTTCACTAAACTTGAAGAACAAAAAATTGTCGAATTGTACTGTTTGGATGCTTTGCATATATGTTTCTTAGACTATATAGAAGCAATATAACAATGATTTCAACCGTCTACCTGTTCCATTCATTGTTCTACTTGTCGAAAATTACAAATAATTTCCGATAAAGGATTAACCATTGGGGCTCATTGTTCACTAAACTTGAAGAACAAAAAATTGTCGAATTGTACTGTTTGGATGCTTTGCATATATGTTTCTTAGACTATATAGAAGCAATATATACAAAGATTTCAAGCGTCTACCTGTTCCATTCATTGTTCTACTTGTCAAAAGTTACAAATAATATCCGATAACGGATTAAGCATTGGGGCTCATTGTTCACTTAAACTTGAAGAACATAAAATTGGCGAATTGTACTGTTTGGATGCTTTGCATATATGTTTCTTAGACTATATAGAAGCAATATATACAATGATTTCAACCGTCTACCTGTTCCATTCATTGTTCTACTTGTCTAAAATTACAAATAATTTCCGATAAAGGATTAACCATTGGGGCTCATTGTTCACTAAACTTGAAGAACAAAAAATTGTCGAATTGTACTGTTTGGATGCTTTGCATATATGTTTCTTAGACTATATAGAAGCAATATATACAAAGATTTCAAGCGTCTACCTGTTCCATTCATTGTTCTACTTGTCGAAATTTACAAATAATTTCCGATAAAGGATTAACCATTGGGGCTCATTGTTCAATTAAACTTCAAGAACAAAAAATTGGCGAATTGTACTGTTTGGATGCTTTGCATATATGTTTCTTAGACTATATAGAAGCAATATATACAAAGATTTCAACCGTCTACCTGTTCCATTCATTGTTCTACTTGTCGAAATTTACAAATAATTTCCTTTAAAGGATTAACAATGGGGCTCGTAGTTCACTTAAACTTGAAGAACAAAAAATTGGCGAATGGTACTGTTTGGATGCTTTGCATATATGTCTCTTAGACTATATAGAAGCAATATATACAAAGATTTCAACCGTCTACCTGTTCCATTCATTGTTCTACTTGTCGAAATTTACAAATAATTTCCTTTAAAGGATTAACAATGGGGCTCGTAGTTCACTTAAACTTGAAGAACAAAAAATTGGCGAATGGTACTGTTTGGATGCTTTGCATATATGTTTCTTAGACTATATAGAAGCAATATATAAATAGATTTCAACCGTCTACCAGTTCCATTCATTGTTCTACTTGTCGAAGGTTACAAATAATTTCCTATAAAGGATTAACAATGGGGCTCATTGTTCACTTAAACTTGAAGAACAAAAAATTGGCGAATGGTACTGCTTGGATGCTTTGCATATATGTTTCTTAGACTATATAGAAGCAATATATACATTGATTTCAACCGTCTACCTGTTCCACTCATTGTTCTACTTGTCGCAAGCTACAAATAATTTGCGTTAAAGTATTAACAATGGGTCTCGTAGTTCACTTAAAATTGAAGATGAAATAATTGGCGAATTGTACTGTTTGGATGCTTTGCATATATGTTTCTTAGATTATATAGAAGCAATATATACAAAGATTTCAACCGTCTACCTGTTCCATTCATTGTTCTTCTTGTCGAAAGTTACAAATAATTTCCGTTTCATGATTATCAATGGGCCTCGTTGTTCACTTAAAATTGAAGAACAAAAAATTGGCGACTGGTACTGTTTGGATGCTTTGCATATATGTTTCTTAGACTATATAGAAGCAATATATAAATAGATTTCAACCGTCTACCAGTTCCATTCATTGTTCTACTTGTCGAAAGTTACAAATAATTTCCTATAAAGGATTAACAATGGGGCTCATTGTTCACTTAAACTTGAAGAACAAAAAATTGGCGAATGGTACTGTTTGGATGCTTTGCATATATGTTTCTTAGACTATATAGAAGCAATATATACATTGATTTCAACCGTCTACCTGTTCCACTCATTGTTCTACTTGTCGCAAGCTACAAATAATTTCCGTTAAGGGATTAACAATGGGGCTCGTAGTTCACTTGAACATGAAGATGAAATAATTGGCGAATTGTACTGTTTGGATGCTTTGCATATATGTTTCTTAGATTATATAGAAGCAATATATACAAAGATATCAACCGTCTACCTGTTCCATTCATTGTTCTACTTGTCGAAAATTACAAATAATTTCCGATAAAGGATTAACCATTGGGGCTCATTGTTCACTAAACTTGAAGAACAAAAAATTGTCGAATTGTACTGTTTGGATGCTTTGCATATATGTTTCTTAGACTATATAGAAGCAATATAACAATGATTTCAACCGTCTACCTGTTCCATTCATTGTTCTACTTGTCGAAAATTACAAATAATTTCCGATAAAGGATTAACCATTGGGGCTCATTGTTCACTAAACTTGAAGAACAAAAAATTGTCGAATTGTACTGTTTGGATGCTTTGCATATATGTTTCTTAGACTATATAGAAGCAATATATACAAAGATTTCAAGCGTCTACCTGTTCCATTCATTGTTCTACTTGTCAAAAGTTACAAATAATATCCGATAACGGATTAAGCATTGGGGCTCATTGTTCACTTAAACTTGAAGAACATAAAATTGGCGAATTGTACTGTTTGGATGCTTTGCATATATGTTTCTTAGACTATATAGAAGCAATATATACAATGATTTCAACCGTCTACCTGTTCCATTCATTGTTCTACTTGTCTAAAATTACAAATAATTTCCGATAAAGGATTAACCATTGGGGCTCACTGTTCACTAAACTTGAAGAACAAAAAATTGTCGAATTGTACTGTTTGGATGCTTTGCATATATGTTTCTTAGACTATATAGAAGCAATATATACAATGATTTCAACCGTCTACCTGTTCCATTCATTGTTCTACTTGTCGAAAATTACAAATAATTTCCGATAAAGGATTAACCATTGGGGCTCATTGTTCACTAAACTTGAAGAACAAAAAATTGTCGAATTGTACTGTTTGGATGCTTTGCATATATGTTTCTTAGACTATATAGAAGCAATATATACAATGATTTCAACCGTCTACCTGTTCCATTCATTGTTATACTTGTCGAAAATTACAAATAATTTCCGATAAAGGATTAACCATTGGGGCTCATTGTTCACTAAACTTGAAGAACAAAAAATTGTCGAATTGTACTGTTTGGATGCTTTGCATATATGTTTCTTAGACTATATAGAAGCAATATATACAATGATTTCAACCGTCTACCTGTTCCATTCATTGTTATACTTGTCGAAAGTTACAAATAATTTCCGTTAAGGGATTAACAATGGGGCTCGTAGTTCACTTGAACATGAAGATGAAATAATTGGCGAATTGTACTGTTTGGATGCTTTGCATATATGTTTCTTAGATTATATAGAAGCAATATATACATAGATATCAACCGTCTACCTGTTCCATTCATTGTTCTACTTGTCGAAAATTACAAATAATTTCCGATAAAGGATTAACCACTGGGGCTCATTGTTCACTAAACTTGAAGAACAAAAAATTGTCGAATTGTACTGTTTGGATGCTTTGCATATATGTTTCTTAGACTATATAGAAGCAATATATACAAAGATTTCAACCGTCTACCTGTTCCATTCATTGTTCTACTTGTCGAAATTTACAAATAATTTCCTTTAAAGGATTAACAATGGGGCTCGTAGTTCACTTAAACTTGAAGAACAAAAAATTGGCGAATGGTACTGTTTGGATGCTTTGCATATATGTTTCTTAGACTATATAGAAGCAATATATAAATAGATTTCAACCGTCTACCAGTTCCATTCATTGTTCTACTTGTCGAAAGTTACAAATAATTTCCTATAAAGGATTAACAATGGGGCTCATTGTTCACTTAAACTTGAAGAACAAAAAATTGGCGAATGGTACTGTTTGGATGCTTTGCATATATGTTTCTTAGACTATATAGAAGCAATATATACATTGATTTCAACCGTCTACCTGTTCCACTCATTGTTCTACTTGTCGCAAGCTACAAATAATTTCCGTTAAGGGATTAACAATGGGGCTCGTAGTTCACTTGAACATGAAGATGAAATAATTGGCGAATTGTACTGTTTGGATGCTTTGCATATATGTTTCTTAGATTATATAGAAGCAATATATACAAAGATATCAACCGTCTACCTGTTCCATTCATTGTTCTACTTGTCGAAAATTACAAATAATTTCCGATAAAGGATTAACCATTGGGGCTCATTGTTCACTAAACTTGAAGAACAAAAAATTGTCGAATTGTACTGTTTGGATGCTTTGCATATATGTTTCTTAGACTATATAGAAGCAATATAACAATGATTTCAACCGTCTACCTGTTCCATTCATTGTTCTACTTGTCGAAAATTACAAATAATTTCCGATAAAGGATTAACCATTGGGGCTCATTGTTCACTAAACTTGAAGAACAAAAAATTGTCGAATTGTACTGTTTGGATGCTTTGCATATATGTTTCTTAGACTATATAGAAGCAATATATACAAAGATTTCAAGCGTCTACCTGTTCCATTCATTGTTCTACTTGTCAAAAGTTACAAATAATATCCGATAACGGATTAAGCATTGGGGCTCATTGTTCACTTAAACTTGAAGAACATAAAATTGGCGAATTGTACTGTTTGGATGCTTTGCATATATGTTTCTTAGACTATATAGAAGCAATATATACAATGATTTCAACCGTCTACCTGTTCCATTCATTGTTCTACTTGTCTAAAATTACAAATAATTTCCGATAAAGGATTAACCATTGGGGCTCACTGTTCACTAAACTTGAAGAACAAAAAATTGTCGAATTGTACTGTTTGGATGCTTTGCATATATGTTTCTTAGACTATATAGAAGCAATATATACAAAGATTTCAAGCGTCTACCTGTTCCATTCATTGTTCTACTTGTCGAAATTTACAAATAATTTCCGATAAAGGATTAACCATTGGGGCTCATTGTTCAATTAAACTTCAAGAACAAAAAATTGGCGAATTTTACTGTTTGGATGCTTTGCATATATGTTTCTTAGACTATATAGAAGCAATATATACAAAGATTTCAACCGTCTACCTGTTCCATTCATTGTTCTACTTGTCGAAATTTACAAATAATTTCCTTTAAAGGATTAACAATGGGGCTCGTAGTTCACTTAAACTTGAAGAACAAAAAATTGGCGAATGGTACTGTTTGGATGCTTTGCATATATGTCTCTTAGACTATATAGAAGCAATATATACAAAGATTTCAACCGTCTACCTGTTCCATTCATTGTTCTACTTGTCGAAATTTACAAATAATTTCCTTTAAAGGATTAACAATGGGGCTCGTAGTTCACTTAAACTTGAAGAACAAAAAATTGGCGAATGGTACTGTTTGGATGCTTTGCATATATGTTTCTTAGACTATATAGAAGCAATATATAAATAGATTTCAACCGTCTACCAGTTCCATTCATTGTTCTACTTGTCGAAAGTTACAAATAATTTCCTATAAAGGATTAACAATGGGGCTCATTGTTCACTTAAACTTGAAGAACAAAAAATTGGCGAATGGTACTGTTTGGATGCTTTGCATATATGTTTCTTAGACTATATAGAAGCAATATATACAATGATTTCAACCGTCTACCTGTTCCATTCATTGTTCTACTTGTCGAAAGTTACAAATAATTTCCGTTAAGGGATTAACAATGGGGATCGTAGTTTACTTAAACTTGAAGAACATAAAATTGGCGAATTGTACTGTTTGGATGCTTTGCATATATGTTTCTTAGACTATATAGAAGCAATATATACAATGATTTCAACAGTCTACCTGTTCCATTCATTGTTCTAATTGTCGAAATTTACAAATAATTTCCTTTAACGGATTAACAATGGGGCTCATAGTTCACTTAAACTTGAAGAACAAAAAATTGGCGAATGGTACTGTTTGGATGCTTTGCATATATGTTTCTTAGACTATATAGAAGCAATATATACAATGATTTCAACAGTCTACCTGTTCCATTCATTGTTCTACTTGTCGAAATTTACAAATAATTTCCTTTAAAGGATTAACAATGGGGCTCATAGTTCACTTAAACTTGAAGAACAAAAAATTGGCGAATGGTACTGTTTGGATGCTTTGCATATATGTTTCTTAGACTATATAGAAGCAATATATACAAAGATTTCAACCGTCTACCTGTTCCATTCATTGTTCTACTTGTCGAAAGTTACAAATCATTTCCGATAACGGATTAACCATTGGGGCTCATTGTTCACTAAACTTGAAGAACAAAAAATTGTCGAATTGTACTGTTTGGATGCTTTGCATATATGTTTCTTAGACTATATAGAAGCAATATATACAATGATTTCAACCGTCTACCTGTTCCATTCATTGTTCTTCTTGTCGAAAGTTACAAATAATTTCCGATAACGGATTAACCATTGGCGCTCATTGTTCACTTAAACTTGAAGAACAAAAAATTGGCGAATGGTACTGTTTGGATGCTTTGCATATATGTTTCTTAGACTATATAGAAGCAATATATAAATAGATTTCAACCGTCTACCAGTTCCATTCATTGTTCTACTTGTCGAAAGTTACAAATAATTTCCTATAAAGGATTAACAATGGGGCTCATTGTTCACTTAAACTTGAAGAACAAAAAATTGGCGAATGGTACTGTTTGGATGCTTTGCATATATGTTTCTTAGACTATATAGAAGCAATATATACAAAGATTTCAACCGTCTACCTGTTCCATTCATTGTTCTTCTTGTCGAAAGTTACAAATAATTTCCGTTTCATGATTATCAATGGGCCTCGTTGTTCACTTAAAATTGAAGAACAAAAAATTGGCGACTGGTACTGTTTGGATGCTTTGCATATATGTTTCTTAGACTATATAGAAGCAATATATAAATAGATTTCAACCGTCTACCAGTTCCATTCATTGTTCTACTTGTCGAAAGTTACAAATAATTTCCTATAAAGGATTAACAATGGGGCTCATTGTTCACTTAAACTTGAAGAACAAAAAATTGGCGAATGGTACTGCTTGGATGCTTTGCATATATGTTTCTTAGACTATATAGAAGCAATATATACATTGATTTCAACCGTCTACCTGTTCCACTCATTGATCTACTTGTCGCAAGCTACAAATAATTTCCGTTAAGGGATTAACAATGGGGCTCGTAGTTCACTTGAACATGAAGATGAAATAATTGGCGAATTGTACTGTTTGGATGCTTTGCATATATGTTTCTTAGATTATATAGAAGCAATATATACAAAGATATCAACCGTCTACCTGTTCCATTCATTGTTCTACTTGTCGAAAATTACAAATAATTTCCGATAAAGGATTAACCATTGGGGCTCATTGTTCACTAAACTTGAAGAACAAAAAATTGTCGAATTGTACTGTTTGGATGCTTTGCATATATGTTTCTTAGACTATATAGAAGCAATATAACAATGATTTCAACCGTCTACCTGTTCCATTCATTGTTCTACTTGTCGAAAATTACAAATAATTTCCGATAAAGGATTAACCATTGGGGCTCATTGTTCACTAAACTTGAAGAACAAAAAATTGTCGAATTGTACTGTTTGGATGCTTTGCATATATGTTTCTTAGACTATATAGAAGCAATATATACAAAGATTTCAAGCGTCTACCTGTTCCATTCATTGTTCTACTTGTCAAAAGTTACAAATAATATCCGATAACGGATTAAGCATTGGGGCTCATTGTTCACTTAAACTTGAAGAACATAAAATTGGCGAATTGTACTGTTTGGATGCTTTGCATATATGTTTCTTAGACTATATAGAAGCAATATATACAATGATTTCAACCGTCTACCTGTTCCATTCATTGTTCTACTTGTCTAAAGTTACAAATAATTTCCGATAAAGGATTAACCATTGGGGCTCATTGTTCACTAAACTTGAAGAACAAAAAATTGTCGAATTGTACTGTTTGGATGCTTTGCATATATGTTTCTTAGACTATATAGAAGCAATATATACAAAGATTTCAAGCGTCTACCTGTTCCATTCATTGTTCTACTTGTCGAAATTTACAAATAATTTCCGATAAAGGATTAACCATTGGGGCTCATTGTTCAATTAAACTTCAAGAACAAAAAATTGGCGAATTGTACTGTTTGGATGCTTTGCATATATGTTTCTTAGACTATATAGAAGCAATATATACAAAGATTTCAACCGTCTACCTGTTCCATTCATTGTTCTACTTGTCGTAATTTACAAATAATTTCCTTTAAAGGATTAACAATGGGGCTCGTAGTTCACTTAAACTTGAAGAACAAAAAATTGGCGAATGGTACTGTTTGGATGCTTTGCATATATGTCTCTTAGACTATATAGAAGCAATATATACAAAGATTTCAACCGTCTACCTGTTCCATTCATTGTTCTACTTGTCGAAATTTACAAATAATTTCCTTTAAAGGATTAACAATGGGGCTCGTAGTTCACTTAAACTTGAAGAACAAAAAATTGGCGAATGGTACTGTTTGGATGCTTTGCATATATGTTTCTTAGACTATATAGAAGCAATATATAAATAGATTTCAACCGTCTACCAGTTCCATTCATTGTTCTACTTGTCGAAAGTTACAAATAATTTCCTATAAAGGATTAACAATGGGGCTCATTGTTCACTTAAACTTGAAGAACAAAAAATTGGCGAATGGTACTGCTTGGATGCTTTGCATATATGTTTCTTAGACTATATAGAAGCAATATATACATTGATTTCAACCGTCTACCTGTTCCACTCATTGTTCTACTTGTCGCAAGCTACAAATAATTTGCGTTAAAGTATTAACAATGGGTCTCGTAGTTCACTTAAAATTGAAGATGAAATAATTGGCGAATTGTACTGTTTGGATGCTTTGCATATATGTTTCTTAGATTATATAGAAGCAATATATACAAAGATTTCAACCGTCTACCTGTTCCATTCATTGTTCTTCTTGTCGAAAGTTACAAATAATTTCCGTTTCATGATTATCAATGGGCCTCGTTGTTCACTTAAAATTGAAGAACAAAAAATTGGCGACTGGTACTGTTTGGATGCTTTGCATATATGTTTCTTAGACTATATAGAAGCAATATATAAATAGATTTCAACCGTCTACCAGTTCCATTCATTGTTCTACTTGTCGAAAGTTACAAATAATTTCCTATAAAGGATTAACAATGGGGCTCATTGTTCACTTAAACTTGAAGAACAAAAAATTGGCGAATGGTACTGTTTGGATGCTTTGCATATATGTTTCTTAGACTATATAGAAGCAATATATACATTGATTTCAACCGTCTACCTGTTCCACTCATTGTTCTACTTGTCGCAAGCTACAAATAATTTCCGTTAAGGGATTAACAATGGGGCTCGTAGTTCACTTGAACATGAAGATGAAATAATTGGCGAATTGTACTGTTTGGATGCTTTGCATATATGTTTCTTAGATTATATAGAAGCAATATATACAAAGATATCAACCGTCTACCTGTTCCATTCATTGTTCTACTTGTCGAAAATTACAAATAATTTCCGATAAAGGATTAACCATTGGGGCTCATTGTTCACTAAACTTGAAGAACAAAAAATTGTCGAATTGTACTGTTTGGATGCTTTGCATATATGTTTCTTAGACTATATAGAAGCAATATAACAATGATTTCAACCGTCTACCTGTTCCATTCATTGTTCTACTTGTCGAAAATTACAAATAATTTCCGATAAAGGATTAACCATTGGGGCTCATTGTTCACTAAACTTGAAGAACAAAAAATTGTCGAATTGTACTGTTTGGATGCTTTGCATATATGTTTCTTAGACTATATAGAAGCAATATATACAAAGATTTCAAGCGTCTACCTGTTCCATTCATTGTTCTACTTGTCAAAAGTTACAAATAATATCCGATAACGGATTAAGCATTGGGGCTCATTGTTCACTTAAACTTGAAGAACATAAAATTGGCGAATTGTACTGTTTGGATGCTTTGCATATATGTTTCTTAGACTATATAGAAGCAATATATACAATGATTTCAACCGTCTACCTGTTCCATTCATTGTTCTACTTGTCTAAAATTACAAATAATTTCCGATAAAGGATTAACCATTGGGGCTCACTGTTCACTAAACTTGAAGAACAAAAAATTGTCGAATTGTACTGTTTGGATGCTTTGCATATATGTTTCTTAGACTATATAGAAGCAATATATACAAAGATTTCAAGCGTCTACCTGTTCCATTCATTGTTCTACTTGTCGAAATTTACAAATAATTTCCGATAAAGGATTAACCATTGGGGCTCATTGTTCAATTAAACTTCAAGAACAAAAAATTGGCGAATTTTACTGTTTGGATGCTTTGCATATATGTTTCTTAGACTATATAGAAGCAATATATACAAAGATTTCAACCGTCTACCTGTTCCATTCATTGTTCTACTTGTCGAAATTTACAAATAATTTCCTTTAAAGGATTAACAATGGGGCTCGTAGTTCACTTAAACTTGAAGAACAAAAAATTGGCGAATGGTACTGTTTGGATGCTTTGCATATATGTCTCTTAGACTATATAGAAGCAATATATACAAAGATTTCAACCGTCTACCTGTTCCATTCATTGTTCTACTTGTCGAAATTTACAAATAATTTCCTTTAAAGGATTAACAATGGGGCTCGTAGTTCACTTAAACTTGAAGAACAAAAAATTGGCGAATGGTACTGTTTGGATGCTTTGCATATATGTTTCTTAGACTATATAGAAGCAATATATAAATAGATTTCAACCGTCTACCAGTTCCATTCATTGTTCTACTTGTCGAAAGTTACAAATAATTTCCTATAAAGGATTAACAATGGGGCTCATTGTTCACTTAAACTTGAAGAACAAAAAATTGGCGAATGGTACTGTTTGGATGCTTTGCATATATGTTTCTTAGACTATATAGAAGCAATATATACAATGATTTCAACCGTCTACCTGTTCCATTCATTGTTCTACTTGTCGAAAGTTACAAATAATTTCCGTTAAGGGATTAACAATGGGGATCGTAGTTTACTTAAACTTGAAGAACAAAAAATTGGCGAATTGTACTGTTTGGATGCTTTGCATATATGTTTCTTAGACTATATAGAAGCAATATATACAATGATTTCAACAGTCTACCTGTTCCATTCATTGTTCTAATTGTCGAAATTTACAAATAATTTCCTTTAACGGATTAACAATGGGGCTCATAGTTCACTTAAACTTGAAGAACAAAAAATTGGCGAATGGTACTGTTTGGATGCTTTGCATATATGTTTCTTAGACTATATAGAAGCAATATATACAATGATTTCAACAGTCTACCTGTTCCATTCATTGTTCTACTTGTCGAAATTTACAAATAATTTCCTTTAAAGGATTAACAATGGGGCTCATAGTTCACTTAAACTTGAAGAACAAAAAATTGGCGAATGGTACTGTTTGGATGCTTTGCATATATGTTTCTTAGACTATATAGAAGCAATATATACAAAGATTTCAACCGTCTACCTGTTCCATTCATTGTTCTACTTGTCGAAAGTTACAAATCATTTCCGATAACGGATTAACCATTGGGGCTCATTGTTCACTAAACTTGAAGAACAAAAAATTGTCGAATTGTACTGTTTGGATGCTTTGCATATATGTTTCTTAGACTATATAGAAGCAATATATACAATGATTTCAACCGTCTACCTGTTCCATTCATTGTTCTACTTGTCGAAAGTTACAAATAATTTCCGTTAAGGGATTAACAATGGGGATCGTAGTTTACTTAAACTTGAAGAACAAAAAATTGGCGAATTGTACTGTTTGGATGCTTTGCATATATGTTTCTTGGACTATATAGAAGCAATATATACAATGATTTCAACAGTCTACCTGTTCCATTCATTGTTCTAATTGTCGAAATTTACAAATAATTTCCTTTAAAGGATTAACAATGGGGCTCATAGTTCACTTAAACTTGAAGAACAAAAAATTGGCGAATGGTACTGTTTGGATGCTTTGCATATATGTTTCTTAGACTATATAGAAGCAATATATACAAGGATTTCAACCGTCTACCTGTTCCATTCATTGTTCTACTTGTCAAAAGTTACAAATAATATCCGATAACGGATTAAGCATTGGGGCTCATTGTTCACTTAAACTTGAAGAACAAAAAATTGGCGAATTGTACTGTTTGGATGCTTTGCATATATGTTTCTTAGATTATCTAGAAGCAATATATACAAAGATATCAACCGTCTACCTGTTCCATTCATTGTTCTACTTGTCGAAAATTACAAATAATTTCCGATAAAGGATTAACCATTGGAGCTCATTGTTCACTAAACTTGAAGAACAAAAAATTGTCGAATTGTACTGTTTGGATGCTTTGCATATATGTTTCTTAGACTATATAGAAGCAATATATACAATGATTTCAACCGTCTACCTGTTCCATTCATTGTTCTACTTGTCGAAAATTACAAATAATTTCCGATAAAGGATTAACAATGGGGCTCGTTGTACACTTAAATTTGAAGATCAAAAAATTGGCGATTGTTACTGTTTGGATGCTTTGCGTACATGTTTCTCAGAATATATGGAAGCAATATATACAAAGATTTCAACCGTCTACGTGTTCCAATCATTGTTCTACTTGTCGAAATTTACAAATAATTTCCGTTTCATGATTATCAATGGGGCTCGTTGTTCACTTAAACTTGAAGAACAAAAAATTGGCGAATGGTACTGTTTGGATGATTTGCATATATGTTTCTTAGACTATATAGAAGCAATATATACAAAGATTTCAACCGTCAACTTGTTCCACTCATTGTTCTACTTGTCGAAAGTTAGAAATAATTTCCGATAAAGGATTAACCATTGGGGCTCATTGTTCACTTAAACTTGAAGAACAAAAAATTGGCGAATTGTACTGTTTGGATGCTTCGCATATATGTTTCTTTGACTATATAGAAGCAATATATACAAAGATTTCAACCGTCTACCTGTTCCATTCATTGTTCTACTTGTCGAAAGTTACAAATAATATCCGATAACGGATTAAGCATTGGGGCTCATTGTTCACTTAAACTTGAAGAACATAAAATTGGCGAATTGTACTGTTTGGATGCTTTGCATATATGTTTCTTAGACTATATAGAAGCAATATATACAATGATTTCAACCGTCTACCTGTTCCATTCATTGTTCTACTTGTCTAAAATTACAAATAATTTCCGATAAAGGATTAACCATTGGGGCTCATTGTTCACTAAACTTGAAGAACAAAAAATTGTCGAATTGTACTGTTTGGATGCTTTGCATATATGTTTCTTAGACTATATAGAAGCAATATATACAAAGATTTCAAGCGTCTACCTGTTCCATTCATTGTTCTACTTGTCGAAATTTACAAATAATTTCCGATAAAGGATTAACCATTGGGGCTCATTGTTCACTTAAACTTGAAGAACAAAAAATTGTCGAATTGTACTGTTTGGATGCTTTGCATATATGTTTCTTAGACTATATAGAAGCAATATATACAATGATTTCAACCGTCTACCTGATCCATTCATTGTTCTACTTGTCGAAAATTACAAATAATTTCCGATAAAGGATTAACCATTGGGGCTAATTGTTCACTTAAACTTGAAGAACAAAAAATTGGCGAATGGTACTGTTTGGATGCTTTGCATATATGTTTCTTTGACTATACAGAAGCAATATATACATTGATTTCAACCGTCTACCTGTTCCACTCATTGTTCTACTTGTCGCAAGTTACAAATAATTTCCGTTAAAGAATTAACAATGGGGCTCGTAGTTCACTTAAACATGAAGATGAAATAATTGGCGAATTGTACTGTTTGGATGCTTTGCATATATGTTTCTTAGATTATATAGAAGCAATATATACAAAGATTTCAACCGTCTACCTGTTCCATTCATTGTTCTACTTGTCGAAAATTACAAATAATTTCCGATAAAGGATTAACCATTGGGGCTCATTGTTCACTAAACTTGAAGAACAAAGATTGTCGAATTGTACTGTTTGGATGCTTTGCATATATGTTTCTTAGACTATATAGAAGCAATATATACAATGATTTCAACCGTCTACCTGTTCCATTCATTGTTCTACTTGTCGAAAGTTACAAATCATTTCCGATAACGGATTAACCATTGGGGCTCATTGTTCACTTAAACTTGAAGAACAAAAAATTGTCGAATTGTACTGTTTCGATGCTTTGCATATATGTTTCTTAGACTATATAGAAGCAATATATACAATGATTTCAACCGTCTACCTGTTCCATTCATTGTTCTACTTGTCGAAATTTACAAATAATTTCCTTTAAAGGATTAACAATGGGGCTCGTAGTTCACTTAAACTTGAAGAACAAAAAATTGGCGAATTGAACTGCTTGGATGCTTTGCATATGTGTTTCTTAGACTATATAGAAGCAATATATACAATGATTTCAACCGTCTACCTGTTCCATCCATTGTTCTACTTGTCGAAAGTTACAAATAATTTCCGTTAAGGGATTAACAATGGGGATCGTAGTTTACTTAAACTTGAAGAACAAAAAATTGGCGAATGGTACTGTTTGGATGCTTTGCATATATGTTTCTTAGACTATATAGAAGCAATATATACATTGATTTCAACCGTCTACCTGTTCCACTCTTTGTTCTACTTGTCGCAAGCTACAAATAATTTGCGTTAAAGTATTAACAATGGGTCTCGTAGTCCACTTAAAATTGAAGATGAAATAATTGGCGAATTGTACTGTTTGGATGCTTTGCATATATGTTTCTTAGATTATATAGAAGCAATATATACAAAGATTTCAACCGCCTACCTGTTCCATTCATTGTTCTACTTGTCGAAAATTACAAATAATTTCCGATAAAGGATTAACCATTGGGGCTCATTGTTCACTTAAACTTGAAGAACAAAAAATTGGCGAATGGTACTGTTTGGATGCTTTGCATGTATGTTTCTTAGACTATATAGAAGCAATATATACATTGATTTCAACCGTCTACCTGTTCCACTCATTGTTCTACTTGTCGCAAGCTACAAATAATTTGCGTTAAAGTATTAACAATGGGTCTCGTAGTCCACTTAAAATTGAAGATGAAATAATTGGCGAATTGTACTGTTTGGATGCTTTGCATATATGTTTCTTAGATTATATAGAAGCAATATATACAAAGATTTCAACCGCCTACCTGTTCCATTCATTGTTCTACTTGTCGAAAATTACAAATAATTTCCGATAAAGGATTAACCATTGGGGCTCATTGTTCACTTAAACTTGAAGAACAAAAAATTGGCGAATGGTACTGTTTGGATGCTTTGCATATATGTTTCTTAGACTATATAGAAGCAATATATACAATGATTTCAACAGTCTACCTGTTCCATTCATTGTTCTAATTGTCGAAATTTACAAATAATTTCCTTTAAAGGATTAACAATGGGGCTCATAGTTCACTTAAACTTGAAGAACAAAAAATTGGCGAATGGTACTGTTTGGATGCTTTGCATATATGTTTCTTAGACTATATAGAAGCAATATATACAAAGATATCAACCGTCTACCTGTTCCATTCATTGTTCTACTTGTCGAAAATTACAAATAATTTCCGATAAAGGATTAACAATGGGGCTCATAGTTCACTTAAACTTGAAGAACAAAAAATTGGCGAGTGGTACTGTTTGGATGCTTTGCATATATGTTTCTTAGACTATATAGAAGCAATATATACAAAGATTGCAACCGTCTACCTGTTCCATTCATTGTTCTACTTGTCGAAAGTTACAAATCATTTCCGATAACGGATTAACCATTGGGGCTCATTGTTCACTAAACTTGAAGAACAAAAAATTGTCGAATTGTACTGTTTGGATGCTTTGCATATATGTTTCTTAGACTATATAGAAGCAATATATACAATGATTTCAACCGTCTACCTGTTCCATTCATTGTTCTACTTGTCGAAAGTTACAAATAATTTCCGTTAAGGGATTAACAATGGGGATCGTAGTTTACTTAAACTTGAAGAACAAAAAATTGGCGAATTGTACTGTTTGGATGCTTTGCATATATGTTTCTTAGACTATATAGAAGCAATATATACAATGATTTCAACAGTCTACCTGTTCCATTCATTGTTCTAATTGTCGAAATTTACAAATAATTTCCTTTAAAGGATTAACAATGGGGCTCATAGTTCACTTAAACTTGAAGAACAAAAAATTGGCGAATGGTACTGTTTGGATGCTTTGCATATATGTATCTTAGACTATATAGAAGCAATATATACAAAGATTTCAACCGTCTACCTGTTCCATTCATTGTTCTACTTGTCAAAAATTACAAATAATTTCCGATAAAGGATTAACCATTGGGGCTCATTGTTCACTTAAACTTGAAGAACCAAAAATTGGCGAATGGTACTGTTTGGATGCTTTGCATATATGTTTCTTAGACTATATAGAAGCAATATATACATTGATTTCAACCGTCTACCTGTTCCACTCATTGTTCTACTTGTCGCAAGTTACAAATAATTTCCGTTAAAGTATTAACAATGGGGCTCGTAGTTCACTTAAACATGAAGATGAAATAATTGGCGAATTGTATTCTTTGGATGCTTTGCATATATGTTTCTTAGACTATATAGAAGCAATATATACAATGATTTCAACAGTCTACCTGTTCCATTCATTGTTCTACTTGTCGAAATTTACAAATAATTTCCTTTAAAGTATTAACAATGGGGCTCGTAGTTCACTTAAACTTGAAGAACAAAAAATTGGCGAATGGTACTGTTTGGATGCTTTGCATATATGTTTCTTAGACTATATAGAAGCAATATATACAAAGATTTCAACCGTCTACCTGTTCCATTCATTGTTCTACTTGTCGAAAGTTACAAATCATTTCCGATAACGGATTAACCATTGGGGCTCATTGTTCACTTAAACTTGAAGAACAAAAAATTGTCGAATTGTACTGTTTGGATGCTTTGCATATATGTTTCTTAGACTATATAGAAGCAATATATACAAAGATATCAACCGTCTACCTGTTCCATTCATTGTTCTACTTGTCG
Organism: Cerceris ruficornis; assembly: GCA_963989415.1. Classification (NCBI taxonomy): domain Eukaryota; kingdom Metazoa; phylum Arthropoda; class Insecta; order Hymenoptera; family Crabronidae; genus Cerceris; species Cerceris ruficornis. The sequence goes on along the minus strand of CAXDIW010000500.1, from coordinate 145,427 downwards.
AAAATTACAAATAATTTCCGATAAAGGATTAACCATTGGGGCTCATTGTTCACTTAAACTTGAAGAACAAAAAATTGGCGAATGGTACTGTTGGATGCTTTGCATATATGTTTCTTAGACTATATAGAAGCAATATATACATTGATTTCAACCGTCTACCTGTTCCACTCATTGTTCTACTTGTCGCAAGTTACAAATAATTTCCGTTAAAGTATTAACAATGGGGCTCGTAGTTCACTTAAACATGAAGATGAAATAATTGGCGAATTGTATTCTTTGGATGCTTTCCATATATGTTTCTTAGATTATATAGGAGCAATATATACAAAGATTTCAACCGTCTACCTGTTCCATTCATTGTTCTTCTTGTCGAAAGTTACAAATAATTTCCGTTTCATGATTATCAATGGGCCTCGTTGTTCACTTAAAATTGAAGAACAAAAAATTGGCGACTGGTACTGTTTGGATGCTTTGCATATATGTTTCTTAGACTATATAGAAGCAATATATAAATAGATTTCAACCGTCTACCAGTTCCATTCATTGTTCTACTTGTCGAAAGTTACAAATAATTTCCTATAAAGGATTAACAATGGGGCTCATTGTTCACTTAAACTTGAAGAACAAAAAATTGGCGAATGGTACTGTTTGGATGCTTTGCATATATGTTTCTTAGACTATATAGAAGCAATATATACATTGATTTCAACCGTCTACCTGTTCCACTCATTGTTCTACTTGTCGCAAGCTACAAATAATTTGCGTTAAAGTATTAACAATGGGTCTCGTAGTTCACTTAAAATTGAAGATGAAATAATTGGCGAATTGTACTGTTTGGATGCTTTGCATATATGTTTCTTAGACTATATAGAAGCAATATATACAATGATTTCAACCGTCTACCTGTTCCATTCATTGTTCTACTTGTCGAAAGTTATTAATAATTTCCGATAAAGGATTAACCATTGGGGCTCATTGTTCACTTAAACTTGAAGAACAAAAAATTGGCGAATTGTACTGTTTGGATGCTTTGCATATATGTTTCTTAGACTATATAGAAGCAATATATACAATGATTTCAACCGTCTACCTGTTCCATTCATTGTTCTACTTGTCGAAAATTACAAATAATTTCCGATAAAGGATTAACCATTGGGGCTCATTGTTCACTTAAATTTGAAGAACAAAAAATTGGCGAATGGTACTGTTTGGATGCTTTGCATATTTGTTTCTTAGACTATATAGAAGTAATATATACAAAGATTTCACCCGCCTACCTGTTCCATTCATTGTTCTACTTGTCGAAAATTACAAATAATTTCCGTTAAAGTATTAACAATGGGGCTCGTAGTTCACTTAAACATGAAGATGAAATAATTGGCTAATTGTACTGTTTGGATGCTTTTCATATATGTTTCTTAGATTATATAGAAGCAATATATACAAAGATTTCAACCGTCTACCTGTTCCATTCATTGTTCTTCTTGTCGAAAGTTACAAATAATTTCCGTTTCATGATTATCAATGGGCCTCGTTGTTCACTTAAAATTGAAGAACAAAAAATTGGCGACTGGTACTGTTTGGATGCTTTGCATATATGTTTCTTAGACTATATAGAAGCAATATATAAATAGATTTCAACCGTCTACCAGTTCCATTCATTGTTCTACTTGTCGAAAGTTACAAATAATTTCCTATAAAGGATTAACAATGGGGCTCATTGTTCACTTAAACTTGAAGAACAAAAAATTGGCGAATGGTACTGTTTGGATGCTTTGCATATATGTTTCTTAGACTATATAGAAGCAATATATACATTGATTTCAACCGTCTACCTGTTCCACTCATTGTTCTACTTGTCGCAAGCTACAAATAATTTGCGTTAAAGTATTAACAATGGGTCTCGTAGTTCACTTAAAATTGAAGATGAAATAATTGGCGAATTGTACTGTTTGGATGCTTTGCATATATGTTTCTTAGACTATATAGAAGCAATATATACATTGATTTCAACCGTCTACCTGTTCCACTCATTGTTCTACTTGTCGCAAGTTACAAATAATTTCCGTTAAATGATTAACAATGGGGCTCGTAGTTCACTTAAACTTGAAGAACAAAAATTGGCGAATTGTACTGTTTGGATGCTTTGCATATATGTTTCGTAGGCTATATAGAAGCAATATATACAATGATTTCAACCGTCTACCTGATCCATTCATTGTTCTACTTGTCGAAATTTACAAATAATTTCCTTTAAAGGATTAACAATGGGGCTCGTAGTTCACTTAAACATGAAGAACAAAAAATTGGCGAATTGAACTGTTTGGATGCTTTGCATATGTGTTTCTTAGACTACTTAGAAGCAATATGTAGAACGATTTCACCCGTCTACCTGTACTATTCATTGTTCTACTTGTAGAAAGTTACAAATCATTACCGATAACGGATTAACCATTGGGGCTCATTGTTCACTTAAACTTGAAGAACAAAAAATTGTCGAATTGTACTGTTTGGATGCTTTGCATATATGTTTCTTAGACTATATAGAAGCAATATATACAATGATTTCAACCGTCTACCTGTTCCATTCATTGTTCTACTTGACGAAAGTTACAAATAATTTCCGTTAAGGGATTAACAATGGGGATCGTAGTTTACTTAAACTTGAAGAACAAAAAATTGTCGAATTGTACTGTTTGGATGCTTTGCATATATGTTTCTTAGACTATATAGAAGCAATATATACAAAGATTTCAACCGTCTACCTGTTCCATTCATTGTTCTACTTGTCGAAAATTACAAATAATTTCCGATAAAGGATTAACCATTGGGGCTCATTGTTCACTTAAACTTGAAGAACAAAAAATTGGCGAATGGTACTGTTTGGATGCTTTGCATATATGTTTCTTAGACTATATAGAAGCAATATATAAATTGATTTCAACCGTCTACCTGTTCCACTCATTGTTCTACTTGTCGCAAGTTACAAATAATTTCCGTTAAAGTATTAACAATGGGGCTCGTAGTTCACTTAAACATGAAGATGAAATAATTGGCGAATTGTACTCTTTGGATGCTTTCCATATATGTTTCTTAGATTATATAGAAGCAATATATACAAAGATATCAACCGTCTACCTGTTCCATTCATTGTTCTACTTGTCGAAAATTACAAATAATTTCCGATAAAGGATTAACCATTGGGGCTCATTGTTCACTTAAACTTGAAGAACAAAAAATTGGCGAACGGTACTGTTTGGATGCTTTGCATATATGTTTCTTAGACTATATAGAAGCAACATATACATTGATTTCAACCGTCTACCTGTTCCACTCATTGTTCTACTTGTCGCAAGTTACAAATAATTTCCGTTAAAGTATTAACAATGGGGCTCGTAGTTCACTTAAACATGAAGATGAAATAATTGGCGAATTGTACTCTTTGGATGCTTTCCATATATGTTTCTTAGATTATATAGAAGCAATATATACAAAGATTTCAACCGTCTACCTGTTCCATTCATTGTTCTTCTTGTCGAAAGTTACAAATAATTTCCGTTTCATGATTATCAATGGGCCTCGTTGTTCACTTAAAATTGAAGAACAAAAAATTGGCGACTGGTACTGTTTGGATGCTTTGCATATATGTTTCTTAGACTATATAGAAGCAATATATAAATAGATTTCAACCGTCTACCAGTTCCATTCATTGTTCTACTTGTCGAAAGTTACAAATAATTTCCTATAAAGGATTAACAATGGGGCTCATTGTTCACTTAAACTTGAAGAACAAAAAATTGGCGAATGGTACCGTTTGGATGCTTTGCATATATGTTTCTTAGACTATATAGAAGCAATATATACATTGATTTCAACCGTCTACCTGTTCCACTCATTGTTCTACTTGTCGCAAGCTACAAATAATTTGCGTTAAAGTATTAACAATGGGTCTCGTAGTTCACTTAAAATTGAAGATGAAATAATTGGCGAATTGTACTGTTTGGATGCTTTGCATATATGTTTCTTAGATTATATAGAAGCAATATATACAAAGATTTCAACCGTCTACCTGTTCCATTCATTGTTCTACTTGTCGAAAATTACACATAATTTCCGATAAAGGATTAACCATTGGGGCTCATTGTTCACTAATCTTGAAGAACAAAGATTGTCGAATTGTACTGTTTGGATGCTTTGCATATATGTTTCTTAGACTATATAGAAGCAATATATACAATGATTTCAACCGTCTACCTGTTCCATTCATTGTTCTACTTGTCGAAAGTTACAAATAATTTCCGATAAAGGATTAAGCATTGGGGCTCATTGTTCACTTAAACTTGAAGAACAAAAAATTGGCGAATTGTACTGTTTGGATGCTTTGCATATATGTTTCTTAGACTATATAGAAGCAATATATACAATGATTTCAACAGTCTACCTGTTCCATTCATTGTTCTACTTGTCGAAATTTACAAATAATTTCCTTTAAAGGATTAACAATGGGGCTCGTAGTTCACTTAAACTTGAAGAACAAAAAATTGGCGAATGGTACTGTTTGGATGCTTTGCATATATGTTTCTTAGACTATATAGAAGCAATATATACAAAGATTTCAACCGTCTACCTGTTCCATTCATTGTTCTACTTGTCGAAAGTTACAAATAATATCCGATAACGGATTAAGCATTGGGGCTCATTGTTCACTTAAACTTGAAGAACATAAAATTGGCGAATTGTACTGTTTGGATGCTTTGCATATATGTTTCTTAGACTATATAGAAGCAATATATACAATGATTTCAACCGTCTACCTGTTCCATTCATTGTTCTACTTGTCGAAAATTACAAATAATTTCCGATAAAGGATTAACCATTGGGGCTCATTGTTCACTAAACTTGAAGAACAAAAAATTGTCGAATTGTACTGTTTGGATGCTTTGCATATATGTTTCTTAGACTATATAGAAGCAATATATACAAAGATTTCAAGCGTCTACCTGTTCCATTCATTGTTCTACTTGTCGAAATTTACAAATAATTTCCGATAAAGGATTAACCATTGGGGCTCATTGTTCAATTAAACTTCAAGAACAAAAAATTGGCGAATTGTACTGTTTGGATGCTTTGCATATATGTTTCTTAGACTATATAGAAGCAATATATACAAAGATTTCAACCGTCTACCTGTTCCATTCATTGTTATACTTGTCGAAATTTACAAATAATTTCCTTTAAAGGATTAACAATGGGGCTCGTAGTTCACTTAAACTTGAAGAACAAAAAATTGGCGAATGGTACTGTTTGGATGCTTTGCATATATGTCTCTTAGACTATATAGAAGCAATATATACAAAGATTTCAACCGTCTACCTGTTCCATTCATTGTTCTACTTGTCGAAAGTTGCAAATAATATCCGATAACGGATTAAGCATTGGGGCTCATTGTTCACTTAAACTTGAAGAACAAAAAATTGGCGAATTGTACTGTTTGGATGCTTTGCATATATGTTTCGTAGATTATATAGTCAATATATACAATGATTTCAACCGTCTACCTGATCCATTCATTGTTCTAATTGTCGAAATTTACAAATAATTTCCTTTAAAGGATTAACCATTGGGGCTCATTGTTCACTAAACTTGAAGAACAAAGATTGTCGAATTGTACTGTTTGGATGCTTTGCATATATGTTTCTTAGAGTATATAGAAGCAATATATACAAAGATTTCAAGCGTCTACCTGTTCCATTCATTGTTCTACTTGTCGAAAGTTACAAATAATTTCCGATAAAGGATTAACCATTGGGGCTCATTGTTCACTTAAACTTGAAGAACAAAAAATTGGCGAATTGTACTGTTTGGATGCTTTGCATATATGTTTCTTAGACTATATAGAAGCATTATATACAAAGATTTCAACCGTCTACCTGTTCCATTCATTGTTCTACTTGTCGAAATTTACAAATAATTTCCTTTAAAGGATTAACAATGGTGCTCATAGTTCACTTAAACTTGAAGAACAAAAAATTGGCGAATGGTACTCTTTGGATGCTTTGCATATATGTTTCTTAGACTATATAGAAGCTATATATACAAAGATTTCAACCGTCTACCTGTTCCATTCATTGTTCTACTTGTCGAAAGTTACAAATCATTTCCGATAACGGATTAACCATTGTGGCTCATTGTTCACTAAACTAGAAGAACAAAAAATTGTCGAATTGTACTGTTTGGATGCTTTGCATATATGTTTCTTAGACAATATAGAAGCAATATATACAATGATTTCAACCGTCTACCTGTTCCATTCATTGTTCTACTTGTCGAAAGTTACAAATAATTTCCGTTAAGGGATTAACAATGGGGATCGTAGTTTACTTAAACTTGATGAACAAAAAATTGGCGAATTGTACTGTTTGGATGCTTTGCATATATGTTTCTTAGACTATATAGAAGCAATATACACAATGATTTCAACAGTCTACCTGTTCCATTCATTGTTCTACTTGTCGAAATTTACAAATAATTTCCTTTAAAGGATTAACAATGGGGCTCATAGTTCACTTAAACTTGAAGAACAAAAAATTGGCGAATGGTACTGTTTGGATGCTTTGCATATATGTTTCTTAGACTATATAGAAGCAATATATACAAAGATTTCAACCGTCTACCTGTTCCATTCATTGTTCTACTTGTCAAAAGTTACAAATCATTTCCGATAACGCATTAACCATTGGGGCTCATTGTTCACTTAAACTTGAAGAACAAAAAATTGTCGAATTGTACTGTTTGGATGCTTTGCATAAATGTTTCTTAGACTATATAGAAGCAATATATACAATGATTTCAACCGTCTACCTGTTCCATTCATTGTTCTACTTGTCGAAAATTACAAATAATTTCCGATAAAGGATTAACCATTGGGGCTCATTGTTCACTTAAACTTGAAGAACAAAAAATTGGCGAATGGTACTGTTTGGATGCTTTGCATATATGTTTCTTAGACTATATAGAAGCAATATATACAAAGATTTCAACCGTCTACCTGTTCCATTCATTGTTCTACTTGTCAAATGTTACAAATCATTTCCGATAACGCATTAACCATTGGGGCTCACTGTTCACTTAAACTTGAAGAACAAAAAATTGTCGAATTGTACTGTTTGGATGCTTTGCATAAATGTTTCTTAGACTATATAGAAGCAATATATACAATGATTTCAACCGTCTACCTGTTCCATTCATTGTTCTACTTGTCGAAAATTACAAATAATTTCCGATAAAGGATTAACCATTGGGGCTCATTGTTCACTTAAACTTGAAGAACAAAAAATTGGCGAATGGTACTGTTTGGATGCTTTGCATATATGTTTCTTAGACTATATAGAAGCAATATATACATTGATTTCAACCGTCTACCTGTTCCACTCATTGTTCTACTTGTCGCAAGTTACAAATAATTTCCGTTAAAGTATTAACAATGGGGCTCGTAGTTCACTTAAACATGAAGGTGAAATAATTGGCGAATTGTACTCTTTGGATGCTTTGCATATATGTTTCTTAGATTTTATAGAAGCAATATATACAATGATTTCAACCGTCTACCTGATCCATTGATTGTTCTACTTGTCGAAATTTACAAATAATTTCCTTTAAAGGATTAACCATTGGGGCTCATTGTTCACTAAACTTGAAGAACAAAGATTGTCGAATTGTACTGTTTGGATGCTTTGCATATATGTTTCTTAGACTATATAGAAGCAATATATACAAAGATTTCAAGCGTCTACCTGTTCCATTCAATGTTCTACTTGTCGAAAGTTACAAATAATTTCCGATAAAGGATTAACCATTGGGGCTCATTGTTCACTTAAACTTGAAGAACAAAAAATTGGCGAATTGTACTGTTTGGATGTTTTACATATATGTTTCTTAGACTATATAGAAGCAATATATACAATGATTTCAACCGTCTACCTGTTCCATTCATTGTTCTACTTGTCGAAAGTTACAAATAATTTCCGTTAAGGGATTAACAATGGGGATCGTAGTTTACTTAAACTTGATGAACAAAAAATTGGCGAATTGTACTGTTTGGATGCTTTGCATATATGTTTCTTAGACTATATAGAAGCAATATACACAATGATTTCAACAGTCTACGTGTTCCATTCATTGTTCTACTTGTCGAAATTTACAAATAATTTCCTTTAAAGGATTAACAATGGGGCTCATAGTTCACTTAAACTTGAAGAACAAAAAATTGGCGAATGGTACTGTTTGGATGCTTTGCATATATGTTTCTTAGACTATATAGAAGCAATATATACAAAGATTTCAACCGTCTACCTGTTCCATTCATTGTTCTACTTGTCAAAAGTTGCAAATCATTTCCGATAACGGATTAACCATTGGGGCTCATTGTTCACTTAAACTTGAAGAACAAAAAATTGTCGAATTGTACTGTTTGGATGCTTTGCATAAATGTTTCTTAGACTATATAGAAGCAATATATACAATGATTTCAACCGTCTACCTGTTCCATTCATTGTTCTACTTGTCGAAAATTACAAATAATTTCCGATAAAGGATTAGCCATTGGGGCTCATTGTTCACTTAAACTTGAAGAACAAAAAATTGGCGAATGGTACTGTTTGGATGCTTTGCATATATGTTTCTTAGACTATATAGAAGCAATATATACATTGATTTCAACCGTCTACCTGTTCCACTCATTGTTCTACTTGTCGCAAGTTACAAATAATTTCCGTTAAAGTATTAACAAAGGGGCTCGTAGTTCACTTAAACATGAAGATGAAATAATTGGCGAATTGTACTCTTTGGATGCTTTGCATATATGTTTCTTAGATTTTATAGAAGCAATATATACAAAGATATCAACCGTCTACCTGTTTCATTCATTGATCTACTTGTCGAAAATTTCAAATAATTTCCGATAAAGGATTAACCATTGGGGCTCATTGTTCACTAAACTTGAAGAACAAAAAATTGTCGAATTGTACTGTATGGATGCTTTGCATATATGTTTCTTAGACTATATAGAAGCAATATATACAAAGATTTCAACCGTCTACCTGTTCCATTCATTGTTCTACTTGTCGAAAGTTACAAATAATATCCGATAACGGATTAAGCATTGGGGCTCATTGTTCACTTAAACTTGAAGAACAAAAAATTGGCGAATGGTACTGTTTGGATGCTTTGCATATATGTTTCTTAGACTATATAGAAGCAATATATACATTGATTTCAACCGTCTACCTGTTCCACTCATTGTTCTACTTGTCGCAAGTTACAAATAATTTCCGTTAAAGTATTAACAAAGGGGCTCGTAGTTCACTTAAACATGAAGATGAAATAATTGGCGAATTGTACTCTTTGGATGCTTTGCATATATGTTTCTTAGATTTTATAGAAGCAATATATACAAAGATATCAACCGTCTACCTGTTTCATTCATTGTTCTACTCGTCGAAAATTTCAAATAATTTCCGATAAAGGATTAACCATTGGGGCTCATTGTTCACTAAACTTGAAGAACAAAAAATTGTCGAATTGTACTGTATGGATGCTTTGCATATATGTTTCTTAGACTATATAGAAGCAATATACACAATGATTTCAACAGTCTACCTGTTCCATTCATTGTTCTACTTGTCGAAATTTACAAATAATTTCCTTTAAAGGATTAACAATGGGGCTCATAGTTCACTTAAACTTGAAGAACAAAAAATTGGCGAATGGTACTGTTTGGATGCTTTGCATATATGTTTCTTAGACTATATAGAAGCAATATATACAAAGATTTCAACCGTCTACCTGTTCCATTCATTGTTCTACTTGTCAAAAGTTGCAAATCATTTCCGATAACGGATTAACCATTGGGGCTCATTGTTCACTTAAACTTGAAGAACAAAAAATTGTCGAATTGTACTGTTTGGATGCTTTGCATAAATGTTTCTTAGACTATATAGAAGCAATATATACAATGATTTCAACCGTCTACCTGTTCCATTCATTGTTCTACTTGTCGAAAATTACAAATAATTTCCGATAAAGGATTAGCCATTGGGGCTCATTGTTCACTTAAACTTGAAGAACAAAAAATTGGCGAATGGTACTGTTTGGATGCTTTGCATATATGTTTCTTAGACTATATAGAAGCAATATATACATTGATTTCAACCGTCTACCTGTTCCACTCATTGTTCTACTTGTCGCAAGTTACAAATAATTTCCGTTAAAGTATTAACAAAGGGGCTCGTAGTTCACTTAAACATGAAGATGAAATAATTGGCGAATTGTACTCTTTGGATGCTTTGCATATATGTTTCTTAGATTTTATAGAAGCAATATATACAAAGATATCAACCGTCTACCTGTTTCATTCATTGATCTACTTGTCGAAAATTTCAAATAATTTCCGATAAAGGATTAACCATTGGGGCTCATTGTTCACTAAACTTGAAGAACAAAAAATTGTCGAATTGTACTGTATGGATGCTTTGCATATATGTTTCTTAGACTATATAGAAGCAATATATACAAAGATTTCAACCGTCTACCTGTTCCATTCATTGTTCTACTTGTCGAAAGTTACAAATAATATCCGATAACGGATTAAGCATTGGGGCTCATTGTTCACTTAAACTTGAAGAACAAAAAATTGGCGAATGGTACTGTTTGGATGCTTTGCATATATGTTTCTTAGACTATATAGAAGCAATATATACATTGATTTCAACCGTCTACCTGTTCCACTCATTGTTCTACTTGTCGCAAGTTACAAATAATTTCCGTTAAAGTATTAACAAAGGGGCTCGTAGTTCACTTAAACATGAAGATGAAATAATTGGCGAATTGTACTCTTTGGATGCTTTGCATATATGTTTCTTAGATTTTATAGAAGCAATATATACAAAGATATCAACCGTCTACCTGTTTCATTCATTGTTCTACTCGTCGAAAATTTCAAATAATTTCCGATAAAGGATTAACCATTGGGGCTCATTGTTCACTAAACTTGAAGAACAAAAAATTGTCGAATTGTACTGTATGGATGCTTTGCATATATGTTTCTTAGACTATATAGAAGCAATATATACAAAGATTTCAACCGTCTACCTGTTCCATTCATTGTTCTACTTGTCGAAAGTTACAAATAATATCCGATAACGGATTAAGCATTGGGGCTCATTGTTCACTTAAACTTGAAGAACATAAAATTGGCGAATTGTACTGTTTGGATGCTTTGCATATATGTTTCTTAGACTATATAGAAGCAATATATACAATGATTTCAACCGTCTACCTGTTCCATTCATTGTTCTACTTGTCGAAATTTACAAATAATTTCCTTTAAAGTATTAACAATGGGGCTCATAGTTCACTTAAACTTGAAGAACAAAAAATTGGCGAATGGTACTGTTTAGATGCTTTGCATATATGTTTCTTAGACTATATAGAAGCAATATATACAAAGATTTCAACCGTCTACCTGTTCCATTCATTGTTCCACTTGTCGAAATTTACAAATAATTTCCTTTAAAGTATTAACAATGGGGCTCATAGTTCACTTAAACTTGAAGAACAAAAAATTGGCGAATGGTGATGTTTAGATGCTTTGCATATATGTTTCTTAGACTATATAGAAGCAATATATACAAAGATTTCAACCGTCTACCTGTTCCATTCATTGTTCCACTTGTCGAAAGTTACAAATCATTTCCGATAACGGATTAACCATTGGGGCTCATTGTTCACTAAACTTGAAGAACAAAAAATTGTCGAATTGTACTGTTTGGATGCTTTGCATATATGTTTCTTAGACTATATAGAAGCAATATATACAATGATTTCAACCGTCTACCTGTTCCATTCATTGTTCTACTTGTCGAAAGTTACAAATAATTTCCGTTAAGGGATTAACAATGGGGATCGTAGTTTACTTAAACTTGAAGAACAATAAATTGGCGAATTGTTCTGTTTGGATGCTTTGCATATATGTTTCTTAGACTATATAGAAGCAATATATACAATGATTTCAACAGTCTACCTGTTCCATTCATTGTTCTAATTGTCGAAATTTACAAATAATTTCCTTTAAAGGATTAACAATGGGGCTCATAGTTCACTTAAACTTGAAGAACAAAAAATTGGCGAATGGTACTGTTTGGATGCTTTGCATATATGTTTCTTAGACTATATAGAAGCAATATATACAAAGATTTCAACCGTCTACCTGTTCCATTCATTGTTCTACTTGTCAAAAGTTACAAATCATTTCCGATAACGGATTAACCATTGGGGCTCATTGTTCACTTAAACTTGAAGAACAAAAAATTGTCGAAATGTACTGTTTGGATGCTTTGCATATATGTTTCTTAGACTATATAGAAGCAATATATACAAAGATATCAACCGTCTACCTGTTCCATTCATTGTTCTACTTGTCGAAAGTTACAAATAATTTCCGATAAAGGATTAACCATTGGGGCTCATTGTTCACTAAACTTGAAGAACAAAGATTGTCGAATTGTACTGTTTGGATGCTTTGCATATATGTTTCTTAGACTATATAGAAGCAATATATACAAAGATTTCAACCGTCTACCTGTTCCATTCATTGTTCTACTTGTCGAAAGTTACAAATAATTTTCGATAAAGGATTAACCATTGGGGCTCATTGTTCAATTAAACTTCAAGAACAAAAAATTGGCGAATTGTACTGTTTGGATGCTTTGCATATATGTTTCGTAGATTATATAGATCAATATATACAATGATTTCAACCGTCTACCTGTTCCATTCATTGTACAACTTTTCGAAATTTACAAATAATATCCGATAACGGATCAAGCATTGGGGCTCATTGTTCACTTAAACTTGAAGAACAAAAAATTGGCGAATTGTACTGTTTGGATGCTTTGCATATATGTTTCGTAGATTATATAGATCAATATATACAATGATTTCAACCGTCTACCTGATCCATTCATTGTTCTACTTGTCGAAATTTACAAATAATTTCCTTTAAAGGATTAACCATTGGGGCTCATTGTTCACTAAACTTGAAGAACAAAGATTGTCGAATTGTACTGTTTGGATGCTTTGCATATATGTTTCTTAGACTATATAGAAGCAATATATACAAAGATTTCAAGCGTCTACCTGTTCCATTCATTGTTCTACTTGTCGAAAGTTACAAATAATTTCCGATAAAGGATTAACCATTGGGGCTCATTGTTCACTTAAACTTGAAGAACAAAAAATTGGCGAATTGTACTGTTTGGATGCTTTGCATATATGTTTCTTAGACTATATAGAAGCAATATATACAAAGATTTTAACCGTCTACCTGTTCCATTCATTGTTCTACTTGTCGAAATTTACAAATAATTTCCTTTAAAGGATTAACAATGGGGCTCGTAGTTCACTTAAACTTGAAGAACAAAAAATTGGCGAATTGTACTGTTTGGATGCTTTGCATATATGTTTCGTAGGCTATATAGAAGCAATATATCCAATGATTTCAACCGTCTACCTGATCCATTCATTGTTCTACTTGTCGAAATTTACAAATAATTTCCTTTAAAGGATTAACAATGGGGCTCGTAGTTCACTTAAACTTGAAGAACAAAAAATTGGCGAATTGAACTGTTTGGATGCTGTGCATATGTGTTTCTTAGACTATTTAGAAGCAATATGTAGTATGATTTCACCCGTCTACCTGTACTATTCATTGTTCTACTTGTAGAAAGTTACAAATCATTTCCGATAACGGATTAACCATTGGGGCTCATTGTTCACTTAAACTTGAAGATCAAAAAATTGTCGAATTGTACTGTTTGGATGCTTTGCAGATATGTTTCTTAGACTATATAGAAGCAATATATACAAAGATTTCAACCGTCTACCTGTTCCATTCATTGTTCTACTTGTCGAAAGTTACAAATAATATCCGATAAAGGATTAACCATTGGGGCTCATTGTTCAATTAAACTTCAGGAACAAAAAATTGGCGAATTGTACTGTTTGGATGCTTTGCATATATGTTTCTTAGACTATATAGAAGCAATATATACAAAGATTTCAACCGTCTACCTGTTCCATTCATTGTTATACTTGTCGAAATTTACAAATAATTTCCTTTAAAGGATTAACAATGGGGCTCGTAGTTCACTTAAACTTGAAGAACAAAAAATTGGCGAATGGTACTATTTGGATGCTTTGCATATATGTCTCTTAGACTATATAGAAGCAATATATACAAAGATTTCAACCGTCTACCTGTTCCATTCATTGTTCTACTTGTCGAAAGTTACAAATAATATCCGATAACGGATTAAGCATTGGGGCTCATTGTTCACTTAAACTTGAAGAACAAAAAATTGGCGAATTGTACTGTTTGGATGCTTTGCATATATGTTTCTTAGACTATATAGAAGCAATATATACAAAGATATCAACCGTCTACCTGTTCCATTCATTGTTCTACTTGTCGAAAATTACAAATAATTTCCGATAAAGGATTAACCATTGGGGCTCATTGTTCACTTAAACTTGAAGAACAAAAAATTGGCGAATGGTACTGTTTGGATGCTTTGCATATATGTTTCTTAGACTATATAGAAGCAATATATAAATTGATTTCAACCGTCTACCTGTTCCACTCATTGTTCTACTTGTCGCAAGTTACAAATAATTTCCGTTAAAGTATTAACAATGGGGCTCGTAGTTCACTTAAACATGAAGATGAAATAATTGGCGAATTGTACTCTTTGGATGCTTTCCATATATGTTTCTTAGATTATATAGAAGCAATATATACAAAGATATCAACCGTCTACCTGTTCCATTCATTGTTCTACTTGTCGAAAATTACAAATAATTTCCGATAAAGGATTAACCATTGGGGCTCATTGTTCACTTAAACTTGAAGAACAAAAAATTGGCGAATGGTACTGTTTGGATGCTTTGCATATATGTTTCTTAGACTATATAGAAGCAATATATACATTGATTTCAACCGTCTACCTGTTCCACTCATTGTTCTACTTGTCGCAAGCTACAAATAATTTGCGTTAAAGTATTAACAATGGGTCTCGTAGTTCACTTAAAATTGAAGATGAAATAATTGGCGAATTGTACTGTTTGGATGCTTTGCATATATGTTTCTTAGATTATATAGAAGCAATATATACAAAGATTTCAACCGTCTACCTGTTCCATTCATTGTTCTACTTGTCGAAAATTACACATAATTTCCGATAAAGGATTAACCATTGGGGCTCATTGTTCACTAATCTTGAAGAACAAAGATTGTCGAATTGTACTGTTTGGATGCTTTGCATATATGTTTCTTAGACTATATAGAAGCAATATATCCAATGATTTCAACCGTCTACCTGATCCATTCATTGTTCTACTTGTCGAAATTTACAAATAATTTCCTTTAAAGGATTAACAATGGGGCTCGTAGTTCACTTAAACTTGAAGAACAAAAAATTGGCGAATTGAACTGTTTGGATGCTGTGCATATGTGTTTCTTAGACTATTTAGAAGCAATATGTAGTATGATTTCACCCGTCTACCTGTACTATTCATTGTTCTACTTGTAGAAAGTTACAAATCATTTCCGATAAAGGATTAACCATTGGGGCTCATTGTTCAATTAAACTTCAAGAACAAAAAATTGGCGAATTGTACTGTTTGGATGCTTTGCATATATGTTTCTTAGACTATATAGAAGCAATATATACAAAGATTTCAACCGTCTACCTGTTCCATTCATTGTTATACTTGTCGAAATTTACAAATAATTTCCTTTAAAGGATTAACAATGGGGCTCGTAGTTCACTTAAACTTGAAGAACAAAAAATTGGCGAATGGTACTGTTTGGATGCTTTGCATATATGTCTCTTAGACTATATAGAAGCAATATATACAAAGATTTCAACCGTCTACCTGTTCCATTCATTGTTCTACTTGTCGAAAGTTGCAAATAATATCCGATAACGGATTAAGCATTGGGGCTCATTGTTCACTTAAACTTGAAGAACAAAAAATTGGCGAATTGTACTGTTTGGATGCTTTGCATATATGTTTCGTAGATTATATAGTCAATATATACAATGATTTCAACCGTCTACCTGATCCATTCATTGTTCTAATTGTCGAAATTTACAAATAATTTCCTTTAAAGGATTAACCATTGGGGCTCATTGTTCACTAAACTTGAAGAACAAAGATTGTCGAATTGTACTGTTTGGATGCTTTGCATATATGTTTCTTAGAGTATATAGAAGCAATATATACAAAGATTTCAAGCGTCTACCTGTTCCATTCATTGTTCTACTTGTCGAAAGTTACAAATAATTTCCGATAAAGGATTAACCATTGGGGCTCATTGTTCACTTAAACTTGAAGAACAAAAAATTGGCGAATTGTACTGTTTGGATGCTTTGCATATATGTTTCTTAGACTATATAGAAGCATTATATACAAAGATTTCAACCGTCTACCTGTTCCATTCATTGTTCTACTTGTCGAAATTTACAAATAATTTCCTTTAAAGGATTAACAATGGTGCTCATAGTTCACTTAAACTTGAAGAACAAAAAATTGGCGAATGGTACTCTTTGGATGCTTTGCATATATGTTTCTTAGACTATATAGAAGCTATATATACAAAGATTTCAACCGTCTACCTGTTCCATTCATTGTTCTACTTGTCGAAAGTTACAAATCATTTCCGATAACGGATTAACCATTGTGGCTCATTGTTCACTAAACTAGAAGAACAAAAAATTGTCGAATTGTACTGTTTGGATGCTTTGCATATATGTTTCTTAGACAATATAGAAGCAATATATACAATGATTTCAACCGTCTACCTGTTCCATTCATTGTTCTACTTGTCGAAAGTTACAAATAATTTCCGTTAAGGGATTAACAATGGGGATCGTAGTTTACTTAAACTTGATGAACAAAAAATTGGCGAATTGTACTGTTTGGATGCTTTGCATATATGTTTCTTAGACTATATAGAAGCAATATACACAATGATTTCAACAGTCTACCTGTTCCATTCATTGTTCTACTTGTCGAAATTTACAAATAATTTCCTTTAAAGGATTAACAATGGGGCTCATAGTTCACTTAAACTTGAAGAACAAAAAATTGGCGAATGGTACTGTTTGGATGCTTTGCATATATGTTTCTTAGACTATATAGAAGCAATATATACAAAGATTTCAACCGTCTACCTGTTCCATTCATTGTTCTACTTGTCAAAAGTTACAAATCATTTCCGATAACGCATTAACCATTGGGGCTCATTGTTCACTTAAACTTGAAGAACAAAAAATTGTCGAATTGTACTGTTTGGATGCTTTGCATAAATGTTTCTTAGACTATATAGAAGCAATATATACAATGATTTCAACCGTCTACCTGTTCCATTCATTGTTCTACTTGTCGAAAATTACAAATAATTTCCGATAAAGGATTAACCATTGGGGCTCATTGTTCACTTAAACTTGAAGAACAAAAAATTGGCGAATGGTACTGTTTGGATGCTTTGCATATATGTTTCTTAGACTATATAGAAGCAATATATACAAAGATTTCAACCGTCTACCTGTTCCATTCATTGTTCTACTTGTCAAATGTTACAAATCATTTCCGATAACGCATTAACCATTGGGGCTCACTGTTCACTTAAACTTGAAGAACAAAAAATTGTCGAATTGTACTGTTTGGATGCTTTGCATAAATGTTTCTTAGACTATATAGAAGCAATATATACAATGATTTCAACCGTCTACCTGTTCCATTCATTGTTCTACTTGTCGAAAATTACAAATAATTTCCGATAAAGGATTAACCATTGGGGCTCATTGTTCACTTAAACTTGAAGAACAAAAAATTGGCGAATGGTACTGTTTGGATGCTTTGCATATATGTTTCTTAGACTATATAGAAGCAATATATACATTGATTTCAACCGTCTACCTGTTCCACTCATTGTTCTACTTGTCGCAAGTTACAAATAATTTCCGTTAAAGTATTAACAATGGGGCTCGTAGTTCACTTAAACATGAAGGTGAAATAATTGGCGAATTGTACTCTTTGGATGCTTTGCATATATGTTTCTTAGATTTTATAGAAGCAATATATACAATGATTTCAACCGTCTACCTGATCCATTGATTGTTCTACTTGTCGAAATTTACAAATAATTTCCTTTAAAGGATTAACCATTGGGGCTCATTGTTCACTAAACTTGAAGAACAAAGATTGTCGAATTGTACTGTTTGGATGCTTTGCATATATGTTTCTTAGACTATATAGAAGCAATATATACAAAGATTTCAAGCGTCTACCTGTTCCATTCAATGTTCTACTTGTCGAAAGTTACAAATAATTTCCGATAAAGGATTAACCATTGGGGCTCATTGTTCACTTAAACTTGAAGAACAAAAAATTGGCGAATTGTACTGTTTGGATGTTTTACATATATGTTTCTTAGACTATATAGAAGCAATATATACAATGATTTCAACCGTCTACCTGTTCCATTCATTGTTCTACTTGTCGAAAGTTACAAATAATTTCCGTTAAGGGATTAACAATGGGGATCGTAGTTTACTTAAACTTGATGAACAAAAAATTGGCGAATTGTACTGTTTGGATGCTTTGCATATATGTTTCTTAGACTATATAGAAGCAATATACACAATGATTTCAACAGTCTACCTGTTCCATTCATTGTTCTACTTGTCGAAATTTACAAATAATTTCCTTTAAAGGATTAACAATGGGGCTCATAGTTCACTTAAACTTGAAGAACAAAAAATTGGCGAATGGTACTGTTTGGATGCTTTGCATATATGTTTCTTAGACTATATAGAAGCAATATATACAAAGATTTCAACCGTCTACCTGTTCCATTCATTGTTCTACTTGTCAAAAGTTGCAAATCATTTCCGATAACGGATTAACCATTGGGGCTCATTGTTCACTTAAACTTGAAGAACAAAAAATTGTCGAATTGTACTGTTTGGATGCTTTGCATAAATGTTTCTTAGACTATATAGAAGCAATATATACAATGATTTCAACCGTCTACCTGTTCCATTCATTGTTCTACTTGTCGAAAATTACAAATAATTTCCGATAAAGGATTAGCCATTGGGGCTCATTGTTCACTTAAACTTGAAGAACAAAAAATTGGCGAATGGTACTGTTTGGATGCTTTGCATATATGTTTCTTAGACTATATAGAAGCAATATATACATTGATTTCAACCGTCTACCTGTTCCACTCATTGTTCTACTTGTCGCAAGTTACAAATAATTTCCGTTAAAGTATTAACAAAGGGGCTCGTAGTTCACTTAAACATGAAGATGAAATAATTGGCGAATTGTACTCTTTGGATGCTTTGCATATATGTTTCTTAGATTTTATAGAAGCAATATATACAAAGATATCAACCGTCTACCTGTTTCATTCATTGATCTACTTGTCGAAAATTTCAAATAATTTCCGATAAAGGATTAACCATTGGGGCTCATTGTTCACTAAACTTGAAGAACAAAAAATTGTCGAATTGTACTGTATGGATGCTTTGCATATATGTTTCTTAGACTATATAGAAGCAATATATACAAAGATTTCAACCGTCTACCTGTTCCATTCATTGTTCTACTTGTCGAAAGTTACAAATAATATCCGATAACGGATTAAGCATTGGGGCTCATTGTTCACTTAAACTTGAAGAACAAAAAATTGGCGAATGGTACTGTTTGGATGCTTTGCATATATGTTTCTTAGACTATATAGAAGCAATATATACATTGATTTCAACCGTCTACCTGTTCCACTCATTGTTCTACTTGTCGCAAGTTACAAATAATTTCCGTTAAAGTATTAACAAAGGGGCTCGTAGTTCACTTAAACATGAAGATGAAATAATTGGCGAATTGTACTCTTTGGATGCTTTGCATATATGTTTCTTAGATTTTATAGAAGCAATATATACAAAGATATCAACCGTCTACCTGTTTCATTCATTGTTCTACTCGTCGAAAATTTCAAATAATTTCCGATAAAGGATTAACCATTGGGGCTCATTGTTCACTAAACTTGAAGAACAAAAAATTGTCGAATTGTACTGTATGGATGCTTTGCATATATGTTTCTTAGACTATATAGAAGCAATATATACAAAGATTTCAACCGTCTACCTGTTCCATTCATTGTTCTACTTGTCGAAAGTTACAAATAATATCCGATAACGGATTAAGCATTGGGGCTCATTGTTCACTTAAACTTGAAGAACATAAAATTGGCGAATTGTACTGTTTGGATGCTTTGCATATATGTTTCTTAGACTATATAGAAGCAATATATACAATGATTTCAACCGTCTACCTGTTCCATTCATTGTTCTACTTGTCGAAATTTACAAATAATTTCCTTTAAAGTATTAACAATGGGGCTCATAGTTCACTTAAACTTGAAGAACAAAAAATTGGCGAATGGTACTGTTTAGATGCTTTGCATATATGTTTCTTAGACTATATAGAAGCAATATATACAAAGATTTCAACCGTCTACCTGTTCCATTCATTGTTCCACTTGTCGAAATTTACAAATAATTTCCTTTAAAGTATTAACAATGGGGCTCATAGTTCACTTAAACTTGAAGAACAAAAAATTGGCGAATGGTACTGTTTAGATGCTTTGCATATATGTTTCTTAGACTATATAGAAGCAATATATACAAAGATTTCAACCGTCTACCTGTTCCATTCATTGTTCCACTTGTCGAAAGTTACAAATCATTTCCGATAACGGATTAACCATTGGGGCTCATTGTTCACTAAACTTGAAGAACAAAAAATTGTCGAATTGTACTGTATGGATGCTTTGCATATATGTTTCTTAGACTATATAGAAGCAATATATACAAAGATTTCAACCGTCTACCTGTTCCATTCATTGTTCTACTTGTCGAAAGTTACAAATAATATCCGATAACGGATTAAGCATTGGGGCTCATTGTTCACTTAAACTTGAAGAACATAAAATTGGCGAATTGTACTGTTTGGATGCTTTGCATATATGTTTCTTAGACTATATAGAAGCAATATATACAATGATTTCAACCGTCTACCTGTTCCATTCATTGTTCTACTTGTCGAAATTTACAAATAATTTCCTTTAAAGTATTAACAATGGGGCTCATAGTTCACTTAAACTTGAAGAACAAAAAATTGGCGAATGGTACTGTTTAGATGCTTTGCATATATGTTTCTTAGACTATATAGAAGCAATATATACAAAGATTTCAACCGTCTACCTGTTCCATTCATTGTTCCACTTGTCGAAAGTTACAAATCATTTCCGATAACGGATTAACCATTGGGGCTCATTGTTCACTAAACTTGAAGAACAAAAAATTGTCGAATTGTACTGTTTGGATGCTTTGCATATATGTTTCTTAGACTATATAGAAGCAATATATACAATGATTTCAACCGTCTACCTGTTCCATTCATTGTTCTACTTGTCGAAAGTTACAAATAATTTCCGTTAAGGGATTAACAATGGGGATCGTAGTTTACTTAAACTTGAAGAACAAAAAATTGGCGAATTGTTCTGTTTGGATGCTTTGCATATATGTTTCTTAGACTATATAGAAGCAATATATACAATGATTTCAACAGTCTACCTGTTCCATTCATTGTTCTAATTGTCGAAATTTACAAATAATTTCCTTTAAAGGATTAACAATGGGGCTCATAGTTCACTTAAACTTGAAGAACAAAAAATTGGCGAATGGTACTGTTTGGATGCTTTGCATATATGTTTCTTAGACTATATAGAAGCAATATATACAAAGATTTCAACCGTCTACCTGTTCCATTCATTGTTCTACTTGTCAAAAGTTACAAATCATTTCCGATAACGGATTAACCATTGGGGCTCATTGTTCACTTAAACTTGAAGAACAAAAAATTGTCGAAATGTACTGTTTGGATGCTTTGCATATATGTTTCTTAGACTATATAGAAGCAATATATACAAAGATATCAACCGTCTACCTGTTCCATTCATTGTTCTACTTGTCGAAAGTTACAAATAATTTCCGATAAAGGATTAACCATTGGGGCTCATTGTTCACTAAACTTGAAGAACAAAGATTGTCGAATTGTACTGTTTGGATGCTTTGCATATATGTTTCTTAGACTATATAGAAGCAATATATACAAAGATTTCAACCGTCTACCTGTTCCATTCATTGTTCTACTTGTCGAAAGTTACAAATAATTTTCGATAAAGGATTAACCATTGGGGCTCATTGTTCAATTAAACTTCAAGAACAAAAAATTGGCGAATTGTACTGTTTGGATGCTTTGCATATATGTTTCGTAGATTATATAGATCAATATATACAATGATTTCAACCGTCTACCTGTTCCATTCATTGTACAACTTTTCGAAATTTACAAATAATATCCGATAACGGATCAAGCATTGGGGCTCATTGTTCACTTAAACTTGAAGAACAAAAAATTGGCGAATTGTACTGTTTGGATGCTTTGCATATATGTTTCGTAGATTATATAGATCAATATATACAATGATTTCAACCGTCTACCTGATCCATTCATTGTTCTACTTGTCGAAATTTACAAATAATTTCCTTTAAAGGATTAACCATTGGGGCTCATTGTTCACTAAACTTGAAGAACAAAGATTGTCGAATTGTACTGTTTGGATGCTTTGCATATATGTTTCTTAGACTATATAGAAGCAATATATACAAAGATTTCAAGCGTCTACCTGTTCCATTCATTGTTCTACTTGTCGAAAGTTACAAATAATTTCCGATAAAGGATTAACCATTGGGGCTCATTGTTCACTTAAACTTGAAGAACAAAAAATTGGCGAATTGTACTGTTTGGATGCTTTGCATATATGTTTCTTAGACTATATAGAAGCAATATATACAAAGATTTTAACCGTCTACCTGTTCCATTCATTGTTCTACTTGTCGAAATTTACAAATAATTTCCTTTAAAGGATTAACAATGGGGCTCGTAGTTCACTTAAACTTGAAGAACAAAAAATTGGCGAATTGTACTGTTTGGATGCTTTGCATATATGTTTCGTAGGCTATATAGAAGCAATATATCCAATGATTTCAACCGTCTACCTGATCCATTCATTGTTCTACTTGTCGAAATTTACAAATAATTTCCTTTAAAGGATTAACAATGGGGCTCGTAGTTCACTTAAACTTGAAGAACAAAAAATTGGCGAATTGAACTGTTTGGATGCTGTGCATATGTGTTTCTTAGACTATTTAGAAGCAATATGTAGTATGATTTCACCCGTCTACCTGTACTATTCATTGTTCTACTTGTAGAAAGTTACAAATCATTTCCGATAACGGATTAACCATTGGGGCTCATTGTTCACTTAAACTTGAAGATCAAAAAATTGTCGAATTGTACTGTTTGGATGCTTTGCAGATATGTTTCTTAGACTATATAGAAGCAATATATACAAAGATTTCAACCGTCTACCTGTTCCATTCATTGTTCTACTTGTCGAAAGTTACAAATAATATCCGATAAAGGATTAACCATTGGGGCTCATTGTTCAATTAAACTTCAGGAACAAAAAATTGGCGAATTGTACTGTTTGGATGCTTTGCATATATGTTTCTTAGACTATATAGAAGCAATATATACAAAGATTTCAACCGTCTACCTGTTCCATTCATTGTTATACTTGTCGAAATTTACAAATAATTTCCTTTAAAGGATTAACAATGGGGCTCGTAGTTCACTTAAACTTGAAGAACAAAAAATTGGCGAATGGTACTATTTGGATGCTTTGCATATATGTCTCTTAGACTATATAGAAGCAATATATACAAAGATTTCAACCGTCTACCTGTTCCATTCATTGTTCTACTTGTCGAAAGTTACAAATAATATCCGATAACGGATTAAGCATTGGGGCTCATTGTTCACTTAAACTTGAAGAACAAAAAATTGGCGAATTGTACTGTTTGGATGCTTTGCATATATGTTTCTTAGACTATATAGAAGCAATATATACAAAGATATCAACCGTCTACCTGTTCCATTCATTGTTCTACTTGTCGAAAATTACAAATAATTTCCGATAAAGGATTAACCATTGGGGCTCATTGTTCACTTAAACTTGAAGAACAAAAAATTGGCGAATGGTACTGTTTGGATGCTTTGCATATATGTTTCTTAGACTATATAGAAGCAATATATAAATTGATTTCAACCGTCTACCTGTTCCACTCATTGTTCTACTTGTCGCAAGTTACAAATAATTTCCGTTAAAGTATTAACAATGGGGCTCGTAGTTCACTTAAACATGAAGATGAAATAATTGGCGAATTGTACTCTTTGGATGCTTTCCATATATGTTTCTTAGATTATATAGAAGCAATATATACAAAGATATCAACCGTCTACCTGTTCCATTCATTGTTCTACTTGTCGAAAATTACAAATAATTTCCGATAAAGGATTAACCATTGGGGCTCATTGTTCACTTAAACTTGAAGAACAAAAAATTGGCGAATGGTACTGTTTGGATGCTTTGCATATATGTTTCTTAGACTATATAGAAGCAATATATACATTGATTTCAACCGTCTACCTGTTCCACTCATTGTTCTACTTGTCGCAAGCTACAAATAATTTGCGTTAAAGTATTAACAATGGGTCTCGTAGTTCACTTAAAATTGAAGATGAAATAATTGGCGAATTGTACTGTTTGGATGCTTTGCATATATGTTTCTTAGATTATATAGAAGCAATATATACAAAGATTTCAACCGTCTACCTGTTCCATTCATTGTTCTACTTGTCGAAAATTACACATAATTTCCGATAAAGGATTAACCATTGGGGCTCATTGTTCACTAATCTTGAAGAACAAAGATTGTCGAATTGTACTGTTTGGATGCTTTGCATATATGTTTCTTAGACTATATAGAAGCAATATATACAATGATTTCAACCGTCTACCTGTTCCATTCATTGTTCTACTTGTCGAAAGTTACAAATAATTTCCGATAAAGGATTAACCATTGGGGCTCATTGTTCACTTAAACTTGAAGAACAAAAAATTGGCGAATTGTACTGTTTGGATGCTTTGCATATATGTTTCTTAGACTATATAGAAGCAATATATACAATGATTTCAACAGTCTACCTGTTCCATTCATTGTTCTACTTGTCGAAATTTACAAATAATTTCCTTTAAAGGATTAACAATGGGGCTCGTAGTTCACTTAAACTTGAAGAACAAAAAATTGGCGAATGGTACTGTTTGGATGCTTTGCATATATGTTTCTTAGACTATATAGAAGCAATATATACAAAGATTTCAACCGTCTACCTGTTCCATTCATTGTTCTACTTGTCGAAAGTTACAAATCATTTCCGATAACGGATTAACCATTGGGGCTCATTGTTCACTTAAACTTGAAGAACAAAAAATTGTCGAATTGTACTGTTTGGATGCTTTGCATATATGGTTCTTAGACTATATAGAAGCAATATATACAATGATTTCAACCGTCTACCTGTTCCATTCATTGTTCTACTTGTCGAAAATTACAAATAATTTCCGATAAAGGTTTAACCATTGGGGCTCATTGTTCACTTAAACTTGAAGAACAAAAAATTGGCGAATGGTACTGTTTGGATGCTTTGCATATTTGTTTCTTAGACTATATAGAAGTAATATATACAAAGATTTCACCCGCCTACCTGTTCCATTCATTGTTCTACTTGTCGAAAGTTACAAATAATTTCCGATAAAGGATTAACCATTGGGGCTCATTGTTCTCTTAAACTTGAAGAACAAAAAATTGGCGAATTGTACTGTTTCGATGCTTTGCATATATGTTTCTTAGACTATATAGAAGCAATATATATAATGATTTCAACAGTCTACCTGTTCCATTCATTGTTCTACTTGTCGAAATTTACAAATAATTTCCTTTAAAGGATTAACAATGGGGCTCATAGTTCACTTAAACTTGAAGAACAAAAAATTGGCGAATGGTACTGTTTGGATGCTTTGCATATATGTTTCTTAGACTATATAGAAGCAATATATACAAAGATTTCAACCGTCTACCTGTTCCATTCATTGTTCTACTTGTCGAAAGTTACAAATCATTTCCGATAACGGATTAACCATTGGGGCTCATTGTTCACTTAAACTTGAAGAACAAAAAATTGGCGAATGGTACTGTTTGGATGCTTTGCATATATGTTTCTTAGACTATATAGAAGCAATATATACATTAATTTCAACCGTCTACCTGTTCCACTCATTGTTCTACTTGTCGCAAGTTACAAATAATTTCCGTTAAAGTATTAAGAATGGGGCTCGTAGTTCACTTATACATGAAGATGGAATAATTGGCGAATTGTACTGTTTGGATGCTTTGCATATATGTTTCTTAGATTATATAGAAGCAATATATACAAAGATATCAACCGTCTACCTGTTACATTCATTGTTCTACTTGTCGAAAATTACAAATAATTTCCGATAAAGGATTAACCATTGGGGCTCATTGTTCACTAAACTTGAAGAACAAAAAATTGTCGAATTGTACTGTTTGGATGCTTTGCATATATGTTTCTTAGACTATATAGAAGTAATATATACAAAGATTTCAAGCGTCTACCTGTTCCATTCATTGTTCTACTTGTCGAAATTTACAAATAATTTCCGATAAAGGATTAACCATTGGGGCTCATTGTTCAATTAAACTTCAAGAACAAAAAATTGGCGAATTGTACTGTTTGGATGCTTTGCATATATGTTTCTTAGACTATATAGAAGCAATATATACAAAGATTTCAACCGTCTACCT
Source organism: Cerceris ruficornis (assembly GCA_963989415.1). Taxonomy (NCBI): domain Eukaryota; kingdom Metazoa; phylum Arthropoda; class Insecta; order Hymenoptera; family Crabronidae; genus Cerceris; species Cerceris ruficornis. Next base: position 118,443 of record CAXDIW010000500.1, on the reverse strand, counting down.
GTTCCATTCATTGTTATACTTGTCGAAATTTACAAATAATTTCCTTTAAAGGATTAACAATGGGGCTCGTAGTTCACTTAAACTTGAAGAACAAAAAATTGGCGAATGGTACTGTTTGGATGCTTTGCATATATGTCTCTTAGACTATATAGAAGCAATATATACAAAGATTTCAACCGTCTACCTGTTCCATTCATTGTTCTACTTGTCGAAAGTTGCAAATAATATCCGATAACGGATTAAGCATTGGGGCTCATTGTTCACTTAAACTTGAAGAACAAAAAATTGGCGAATTGTACTGTTTGGATGCTTTGCATATATGTTTCGTAGATTATATAGATCAATATATACAATGATTTCAACCGTCTACCTGATCCATTCATTGTTCTAATTGTCGAAATTTACAAATAATTTCCTTTAAAGGATTAACCATTGGGGCTCATTGTTCACTAAACTTGAAGAACAAAGATTGTCGAATTGTACTGTTTGGATGCTTTGCATATATGTTTCTTAGACTATATAGAAGCAATATATACAAAGATTTCAAGCGTCTACCTGTTCCATTCATTGTTCTACTTGTCGAAAGTTACAAATAATTTCCGATAAAGGATTAACCATTGGGGCTCATTGTTCACTTAAACTTGAAGAACAAAAAATTGGCGAATTGTACTGTTTGGATGCTTTGCATATATGTTTCTTAGACTATATAGAAGCAATATATACAAAGATTTCAACCGTCTACCTGTTCCATTCATTGTTCTACTTGTCGAAAGTTACAAATCATTTCCGATAACGGATTAACCATTGGGGCTCATTGTTCACTAAACTAGAAGAACAAAAAATTGTCGAATTGTACTGTTTGGATGCTTTGCATATATGTTTCTTAGACAATATAGAAGCAATATATACAATGATTTCAACCGTCTACCTGTTCCATTCATTGTTCTACTTGTCGAAAGTTACAAATAATTTCCGTTAAGGGATTAACAATGGGGATCGTAGTTTACTTAAACTTGATGAACAAAAAATTGGCGAATTGTACTGTTTGGATGCTTTGCATATATGTTTCTTAGACTATATAGAAGCAATATACACAATGATTTCAACAGTCTACCTGTTCCATTCATTGTTCTACTTGTCGAAATTTACAAATAATTTCCTTTAAAGGATTAACAATGGGGCTCATAGTTCACTTAAACTTGAAGAACAAAAAATTGGCGAATGGTACTGTTTGGATGCTTTGCATATATGTTTCTTAGACTATATAGAAGCAATATATACAAAGATTTCAACCGTCTACCTGTTCCATTCATTTTTCTACTTGTCAAAAGTTACAAATCATTTCCGATAACGCATTAACCATTGGGGCTCATTGTTCACTTAAACTTGAAGAACAAAAAATTGTCGAATTGTACTGTTTGGATGCTTTGCATATATGTTTCTTAGACAATATAGAAGCAATATATACAATGATTTCAACCGTCTACCTGTTCCATTCATTGTTCTACTTGTCGAAAGTTACAAATAATTTCCGTTAAGGGATTAACAATGGGGATCGTAGTTTACTTAAACTTGATGAACAAAAAATTGGCGAATTGTACTGTTTGGATGCTTTGCATATATGTTTCTTAGACTATATAGAAGCAATATACACAATGATTTCAACAGTCTACCTGTTCCATTCATTGTTCTACTTGTCGAAATTTACAAATAATTTCCTTTAAAGGATTAACAATGGGGCTCATAGTTCACTTAAACTTGAAGAACAAAAAATTGGCGAATGGTACTGTTTGGATGCTTTGCATATATGTTTCTTTGACTATATAGAAGCAATATATACAAAGATTTCAACCGTCTACCTGTTCCATTCATTTTTCTACTTGTCAAAAGTTACAAATCATTTCCGATAACGCATTAACCATTGGGGCTCATTGTTCACTTAAACTTGAAGAACAAAAAATTGTCGAATTGTACTGTTTGGATGCTTTGCATAAATGTTTCTTAGACTATATAGAAGCAATATATACAATGATTTCAACCGTCTACCTGTTCCATTCATTGTTCTACTTGTCGAAAATTACAAATAATTTCCGATAAAGGATTAACCATTGGGGCTCATTGTTCACTTAAACTTGAAGAACAAAAAATTGGCGAATGGTACTGTTTGGATGCTTTGCATATATGTTTCTTAGACTATATAGAAGCAATATATACAAAGATTTCAACCGTCTACCTGTTCCATTCATTGTTCTACTTGTCGAAAGTTACAAATAATATCCGATAACGGATTAAGCATTGGGGCTCATTGTTCACTTAAACTTGAAGAACATAAAATTGGCGAATTGTACTGTTTGGATGCTTTGCATATATGTTTCTTAGACTATATAGAAGCAATATATACAATGATTTCAACCGTCTACCTGTTCCATTCATTGTTCTACTTGTCGAAATTTACAAATAATTTCCTTTAAAGTATTAACAATGGGGCTCATAGTTCACTTAAACTTGAAGAACAAAAAATTGGCGAATGGTACTGTTTAGATGCTTTGCATATATGTTTCTTAGACTATATAGAAGCAATATATACAAAGATTTCAACCGTCTACCTGTTCCATTCATTGTTCCACTTGTCGAAATTTACAAATAATTTCCTTTAAAGTATTAACAATGGGGCTCATAGTTCACTTAAACTTGAAGAACAAAAAATTGGCGAATGGTACTGTTTAGATGCTTTGCATATATGTTTCTTAGACTATATAGAAGCAATATATACAAAGATTTCAACCGTCTACCTGTTCCATTCATTGTTCCACTTGTCGAAAGTTACAAATCATTTCCGATTACGGATTAACCATTGGGGCTCATTGTTCACTAAACTTGAAGAACAAAAAATTGTCGAATTGTACTGTTTGGATGCTTTGCATATATGTTTCTTAGACTATATAGAAGCAATATATACAATGATTTCAACCGTCTACCTGTTCCATTCATTGTTCTACTTGTCGAAAGTTACAAATAATTTCCGTTAAGGGATTAACAATGGGGATCGTAGTTTACTTAAACTTGAAGAACAAAAAATTGGCGAATTGTTCTGTTTGGATGCTTTGCATATATGTTTCTTAGACTATATAGAAGCAATATATACAATGATTTCAACAGTCTACCTGTTCCATTCATTGTTCTAATTGTCGAAATTTACAAATAATTTCCTTTAAAGGATTAACAATGGGGCTCATAGTTCACTTAAACTTGAAGAACAAAAAATTGGCGAATGGTACTGTTTGGATGCTTTGCATATATGTTTCTTAGACTATATAGAAGCAATATATACAAAGATTTCAACCGTCTACCTGTTCCATTCATTGTTCTACTTGTCAAAAGTTACAAATCATTTCCGATAACGGATTAACCATTGGGGCTCATTGTTCACTTAAACTTGAAGAACAAAAAATTGTCGAATTGTACTGTTTGGATGCTTTGCATATATGTTTCGTAGATTATATAGATCAATATATACAATGATTTCAACCGTCTACCTGTTCCATTCATTGTTCAACTTTTCGAAATTTACAAATAATATCCGATAACGGATCAAGCATTGGGGCTCATTGTTCACTTAAACTTGAAGAACAAAAAATTGGCGAATTGTACTGTTTGGATGCTTTGCATATATGTTTCGTAGATTATATAGATCAATATATACAATGATTTCAACCGTCTACCTGATCCATTCATTGTTCTACTTGTCGAAATTTACAAATAATTTCCTTTAAAGGATTAACAATGGGGCTCGTAGTTCACTTAAACTTGAAGAACAAAAAATTGGCGAATGGTACTGTTTGGATGCTTTGCATATATGTCTCTTAGACTATATAGAAGCAATATATACAAAGATTTCAACCGTCTACCTGTTCCATTCATTGTTCTACTTGTCGAAAGTTACAAATAATATCCGATAACGGATTAAGCATTGGGGCTCATTGTTCACTTAAACTTGAAGAACAAAAAATTGGCGAATTGTACTGTTTGGATGCTTTGCATATATGTTTCGTAGATTATATAGATCAATATATACAATGATTTCAACCGTCTACCTGATCCATTCATTGTTCTACTTGTCGAAATTTACAAATAATTTCCTTTAAAGGATTAACAATGGGGCTCGTAGTTCACTTAAACTTGAAGAACAAAAAATTGGCGAATGGTACTGTTTGGATGCTTTGCATATATGTTTCTTAGACTATATAGAAGCAATATATACAAAGATTTCAACCGTCTACCTGTTCCATTCATTGTTCTACTTGTCGAAAAGTACAAATAATTTCCGATAAAGGATTAACCATTGGGGCTCATTGTTCACTAAATTTGAAGAACAAAGATTGTCGAATTGTACTGTTTGGATGCTTTGAATATATGTTTCTTAGACTATATAGAAGCAATATATACAAAGATTTCAAGCGTCTACCTGTTCCATTCATTGTTCTACTTGTCGAAATTTACAAATAATTTCCTTTAAAGGATTAACAATGGGGCTCGTAGTTCACTTAAACTTGAAGAACAAAAAATTGGCGAATTGTACTGTTTGGATGCTTTGCATATATGTTTCGTAGGTTATATAGAAGCAATATATACAATGATTTCAACCGTCTACCTGATCCATTCATTGTTCTACTTGTCGAAATTTACAAATAATTTCCTTTAAAGGATTAACAATGGGGCTCGTAGTTCACTTAAACTTGAAGAACAAAAAATTGGCGAATTGAACTGTTTGGATGCTTTGCATATGTGTTTCTTAGACTATTTAGAAGCAATATGTAGAACGATTTCACCCGTCTACCTGTACTATTCATTGTTCCACTTGTAGAAAGTTACAAATCATTTCCGATAACGGATTAACCATTGGGGCTCATTGTTCACTTAAACTTGAAGAACAAAAAATTGTCGAATTGTACTGTTTGGATGCTTTGCATATATGTTTCTTAGACTATATAGAAGCAATATATACAATGATTTCAACCGTCTACCTGTTCCATTCATTGTTCTACTTGTCGAAAGTTACAAATAATTTCCGTTAAGGGATTAACAATGGGGATCGTAGTTTACTTAAACTTGAAGAACAAAAAATTGGCGAATTGTACTGTTTGGATGCTTTGCATATATGTTTCTTAGACTATATAGAAGCAATATATACAATGATTTCAACCGTCTACCTGTTCCACTCATTGTTCTACTTGTCGCAAGTTACAAATAATTTCCGTTAAAGTATTAACAAAGGGGCTCGTAGTTCACTTAAACATGAAGATGAAATAATTGGCGAATTGTACTCTTTGGATGCTTTGCATATATGTTTCTTAGATTTTATAGAAGCAATATATACAAAGATATCAACCGTCTACCTGTTTCATTCATTGTTCTACTTGTCGAAAATTTCAAATAATTTCCGATAAAGGATTAACCATTGGGGCTCATTGTTCACTAAACTTGAAGAACAAAAAATTGTCGAATTGTACTGTATGGATGCTTTGCATATATGTTTCTTAGACTATATAGAAGCAATATATACAAAGATTTCAACCGTCTACCTGTTCCATTCATTGTTCTACTTGTCGAAAGTTACAAATAATATCCGATAACGGATTAAGCATTGGGGCTCATTGTTCACTTAAACTTGAAGAACAAAAAATTGGCGAATGGTACTGTTTGGATGCTTTGCATATATGTTTCTTAGACTATATAGAAGCAATATATACATTGATTTCAACCGTCTACCTGTTCCACTCATTGTTCTACTTGTCGCAAGTTACAAATAATTTCCGTTAAAGTATTAACAAAGGGGCTCGTAGTTCACTTAAACATGAAGATGAAATAATTGGCGAATTGTACTCTTTGGATGCTTTGCATATATGTTTCTTAGATTTTATAGAAGCAATATATACAAAGATATCAACCGTCTACCTGTTTCATTCATTGTTCTACTTGTCGAAAATTTCAAATAATTTCCGATAAAGGATTAACCATTGGGGCTCATTGTTCACTAAACTTGAAGAACAAAAAATTGTCGAATTGTACTGTATGGATGCTTTGCATATATGTTTCTTAGACTATATAGAAGCAATATATACAAAGATTTCAACCGTCTACCTGTTCCATTCATTGTTCTACTTGTCGAAAGTTACAAATAATATCCGATAACGGATTAAGCATTGGGGCTCATTGTTCACTTAAACTTGAAGAACATAAAATTGGCGAATTGTACTGTTTGGATGCTTTGCATATATGTTTCTTAGACTATATAGAAGCAATATATACAATGATTTCAACCGTCTACCTGTTCCATTCATTGTTCTACTTGTCGAAATTTACAAATAATTTCCTTTAAAGTATTAACAATGGGGCTCATAGTTCACTTAAACTTGAAGAACAAAAAATTGGCGAATGGTACTGTTTAGATGCTTTGCATATATGTTTCTTAGACTATATAGAAGCAATATATACAAAGATTTCAACCGTCTACCTGTTCCATTCATTGTTCCACTTGTCGAAATTTACAAATAATTTCCTTTAAAGTATTAACAATGGGGCTCATAGTTCACTTAAACTTGAAGAACAAAAAATTGGCGAATGGTGATGTTTAGATGCTTTGCATATATGTTTCTTAGACTATATAGAAGCAATATATACAAAGATTTCAACCGTCTACCTGTTCCATTCATTGTTCCACTTGTCGAAAGTTACAAATCATTTCCGATAACGGATTAACCATTGGGGCTCATTGTTCACTAAACTTGAAGAACAAAAAATTGTCGAATTGTACTGTTTGGATGCTTTGCATATATGTTTCTTAGACTATATAGAAGCAATATATACAATGATTTCAACCGTCTACCTGTTCCATTCATTGTTCTACTTGTCGAAAGTTACAAATAATTTCCGTTAAGGGATTAACAATGGGGATCGTAGTTTACTTAAACTTGAAGAACAAAAAATTGGCGAATTGTTCTGTTTGGATGCTTTGCATATATGTTTCTTAGACTATATAGAAGCAATATATACAATGATTTCAACAGTCTACCTGTTCCATTCATTGTTCTAATTGTCGAAATTTACAAATAATTTCCTTTAAAGGATTAACAATGGGGCTCATAGTTCACTTAAACTTGAAGAACAAAAAATTGGCGAATGGTACTGTTTGGATGCTTTGCATATATGTTTCTTAGACTATATAGAAGCAATATATACAAAGATTTCAACCGTCTACCTGTTCCATTCATTGTTCTACTTGTCAAAAGTTACAAATCATTTCCGATAACGGATTAACCATTGGGGCTCATTGTTCACTTAAACTTGAAGAACAAAAAATTGTCGAAATGTACTGTTTGGATGCTTTGCATATATGTTTCTTAGACTATATAGAAGCAATATATACAAAGATATCAACCGTCTACCTGTTCCATTCATTGTTCTACTTGTCGAAAGTTACAAATAATTTCCGATAAAGGATTAACCATTGGGGCTCATTGTTCACTAAACTTGAAGAACAAAGATTGTCGAATTGTACTGTTTGGATGCTTTGCATATATGTTTCTTAGACTATATAGAAGCAATATATACAAAGATTTCAACCGTCTACCTGTTCCATTCATTGTTCTACTTGTCGAAAGTTACAAATAATTTTCGATAAAGGATTAACCATTGGGGCTCATTGTTCAATTAAACTTCAAGAACAAAAAATTGGCGAATTGTACTGTTTGGATGCTTTGCATATATGTTTCGTAGATTATATAGATCAATATATACAATGATTTCAACCGTCTACCTGTTCCATTCATTGTACAACTTTTCGAAATTTACAAATAATATCCGATAACGGATCAAGCATAGGGGCTCATTGTTCACTTAAACTTGAAGAACAAAAAATTGGCGAATTGTACTGTTTGGATGCTTTGCATATATGTTTCGTAGATTATATAGATCAATATATACAATGATTTCAACCGTCTACCTGATCCATTCATTGTTCTACTTGTCGAAATTTACAAATAATTTCCTTTAAAGGATTAACCATTGGGGCTCATTGTTCACTAAACTTGAAGAACAAAGATTGTCGAATTGTACTGTTTGGATGCTTTGCATATATGTTTCTTAGACTATATAGAAGCAATATATACAAAGATTTCAAGCGTCTACCTGTTCCATTCATTGTTCTACTTGTCGAAAGTTACAAATAATTTCCGATAAAGGATTAACCATTGGGGCTCATTGTTCACTTAAACTTGAAGAACAAAAAATTGGCGAATTGTACTGTTTGGATGCTTTGCATATATGTTTGTTAGACTATATAGAAGCAATATATACAAAGATTTTAACCGTCTACCTGTTCCATTCATTGTTCTACTTGTCGAAATTTACAAATAATTTCCTTTAAAGGATTAACAATGGGGCTCGTAGTTCACTTAAACTTGAAGAACAAAAAATTGGCGAATTGTACTGTTTGGATGCTTTGCATATATGTTTCGTAGGCTATATAGAAGCAATATATCCAATGATTTCAACCGTCTACCTGATCCATTCATTGTTCTACTTGTCGAAATTTACAAATAATTTCCTTTAAAGGATTAACAATGGGGCTCGTAGTTCACTTAAACTTGAAGAACAAAAAATTGGCGAATTGAACTGTTTGGATGCTGTGCATATGTGTTTCTTAGACTATTTAGAAGCAATATGTAGAACGATTTCACCCGTCTACCTGTACTATTCATTGTTCTACTTGTAGAAAGTTACAAATCATTTCCGATAACGGATTAACCATTGGGGCTCATTGTTCACTTAAACTTGAAGATCAAAAAATTGTCGAATTGTACTGTTTGGATGCTTTGCATATATGTTTCTTAGACTATATAGAAGCAATATATACAAAGATTTCAACCGTCTACCTGTTCCATTCATTGTTCTACTTGTCGAAAGTTACAAATAATATCCGATAAAGGATTAACCATTGGGGCTCATTGTTCAATTAAACTTCAGGAACAAAAAATTGGCGAATTGTACTGTTTGGATGCTTTGCATATATGTTTCTTAGACTATATAGAAGCAATATATACAAAGATTTCAACCGTCTACCTGTTCCATTCATTGTTATACTTGTCGAAATTTACAAATAATTTCCTTTAAAGGATTAACAATGGGGCTCGTAGTTCACTTAAACTTGAAGAACAAAAAATTGGCGAATGGTACTGTTTGGATGCTTTGCATATATGTCTCTTAGACTATATAGAAGCAATATATACAAAGATTTCAACCGTCTACCTGTTCCATTCATTGTTCTACTTGTCGAAAGTTACAAATAATATCCGATAACGGATTAAGCATTGGGGCTCATTGTTCACTTAAACTTGAAGAACAAAAAATTGGCGAATTGTACTGTTTGGATGCTTTGCATATATGTTTCTTAGACTATATAGAAGCAATATATACAAAGATATCAACCGTCTACCTGTTCCATTCATTGTTCTACTTGTCGAAAATTACAAATAATTTCCGATAAAGGATTAACCATTGGGGCTCATTGTTCACTTAAACTTGAAGAACAAAAAATTGGCGAATGGTACTGTTTGGATGCTTTGCATATATGTTTCTTAGACTATATAGAAGCAATATATAAATTGATTTCAACCGTCTACCTGTTCCACTCATTGTTCTACTTGTCGCAAGTTACAAATAATTTCCGTTAAAGTATTAACAATGGGGCTCGTAGTTCACTTAAACATGAAGATGAAATAATTGGCGAATTGTACTCTTTGGATGCTTTCCATATATGTTTCTTAGATTATATAGAAGCAATATATACAAAGATATCAACCGTCTACCTGTTCCATTCATTGTTCTACTTGTCGAAAATTACAAATAATTTCCGATAAAGGATTAACCATTGGGGCTCATTGTTCACTTAAACTTGAAGAACAAAAAATTGGCGAATGGTACTGTTTGGATGCTTTGCATATATGTTTCTTAGACTATATAGAAGCAATATATACATTGATTTCAACCGTCTACCTGTTCCACTCATTGTTCTACTTGTCGCAAGCTACAAATAATTTGCGTTAAAGTATTAACAATGGGTCTCGTAGTTCACTTAAAATTGAAGATGAAATAATTGGCGAATTGTACTGTTTGGATGCTTTGCATATATGTTTCTTAGATTATATAGAAGCAATATATACAAAGATTTCAACCGTCTACCTGTTCCATTCATTGTTCTACTTGTCGAAAATTACACATAATTTCCGATAAAGGATTAACCATTGGGGCTCATTGTTCACTAATCTTGAAGAACAAAGATTGTCGAATTGTACTGTTTGGATGCTTTGCATATATGTTTCTTAGACTATATAGAAGCAATATATACAATGATTTCAACCGTCTACCTGTTCCATTCATTGTTCTACTTGTCGAAAGTTACAAATAATTTCCGATAAAGGATTAACCATTGGGGCTCATTGTTCACTTAAACTTGAAGAACAAAAAATTGGCGAATTGTACTGTTTGGATGCTTTGCATATATGTTTCTTAGACTATATAGAAGCAATATATACAATGATTTCAACAGTCTACCTGTTCCATTCATTGTTCTACTTGTCGAAATTTACAAATAATTTCCTTTAAAGGATTAACAATGGGGCTCGTAGTTCACTTAAACTTGAAGAACAAAAAATTGGCGAATGGTACTGTTTGGATGCTTTGCATATATGTTTCTTAGACTATATAGAAGCAATATATACAAAGATTTCAACCGTCTACCTGTTCCATTCATTGTTCTACTTGTCGAAAGTTACAAATCATTTCCGATAACGGATTAACCATTGGGGCTCATTGTTCACTTAAACTTGAAGAACAAAAAATTGTCGAATTGTACTGTTTGGATGCTTTGCATATATGGTTCTTAGACTATATAGAAGCAATATATACAATGATTTCAACCGTCTACCTGTTCCATTCATTGTTCTACTTGTCGAAAATTACAAATAATTTCCGATAAAGGATTAACCATTGGGGCTCATTGTTCACTTAAACTTGAAGAACAAAAAATTGGCGAATGGTACTGTTTGGATGCTTTGCATATTTGTTTCTTAGACTATATAGAAGTAATATATACAAAGATTTCACCCGCCTACCTGTTCCATTCATTGTTCTACTTGTCGAAAGTTACAAATAATTTCCGATAAAGGATTAACCATTGGGGCTCATTGTTCTCTTAAACTTGAAGAACAAAAAATTGGCGAATTGTACTGTTTCGATGCTTTGCATATATGTTTCTTAGACTATATAGAAGCAATATATATAATGATTTCAACAGTCTACCTGTTCCATTCATTGTTCTACTTGTCGAAATTTACAAATAATTTCCTTTAAAGGATTAACAATGGGGCTCATAGTTCACTTAAACTTGAAGAACAAAAAATTGGCGAATGGTACTGTTTGGATGCTTTGCATATATGTTTCTTAGACTATATAGAAGCAATATATACAAAGATTTCAACCGTCTACCTGTTCCATTCATTGTTCTACTTGTCGAAAGTTACAAATCATTTCCGATAACGGATTAACCATTGGGGCTCATTGTTCACTTAAACTTGAAGAACAAAAAATTGGCGAATGGTACTGTTTGGATGCTTTGCATATATGTTTCTTAGACTATATAGAAGCAATATATACATTAATTTCAACCGTCTACCTGTTCCACTCATTGTTCTACTTGTCGCAAGTTACAAATAATTTCCGTTAAAGTATTAAGAATGGGGCTCGTAGTTCACTTATACATGAAGATGGAATAATTGGCGAATTGTACTGTTTGGATGCTTTGCATATATGTTTCTTAGATTATATAGAAGCAATATATACAAAGATATCAACCGTCTACCTGTTACATTCATTGTTCTACTTGTCGAAAATTACAAATAATTTCCGATAAAGGATTAACCATTGGGGCTCATTGTTCACTAAACTTGAAGAACAAAAAATTGTCGAATTGTACTGTTTGGATGCTTTGCATATATGTTTCTTAGACTATATAGAAGTAATATATACAAAGATTTCAAGCGTCTACCTGTTCCATTCATTGTTCTACTTGTCGAAATTTACAAATAATTTCCGATAAAGGATTAACCATTGGGGCTCATTGTTCAATTAAACTTCAAGAACAAAAAATTGGCGAATTGTACTGTTTGGATGCTTTGCATATATGTTTCTTAGACTATATAGAAGCAATATATACAAAGATTTCAACCGTCTACCTGTTCCATTCATTGTTATACTTGTCGAAATTTACAAATAATTTCCTTTAAAGGATTAACAATGGGGCTCGTAGTTCACTTAAACTTGAAGAACAAAAAATTGGCGAATGGTACTGTTTGGATGCTTTGCATATATGTCTCTTAGACTATATAGAAGCAATATATACAAAGATTTCAACCGTCTACCTGTTCCATTCATTGTTCTACTTGTCGAAAGTTGCAAATAATATCCGATAACGGATTAAGCATTGGGGCTCATTGTTCACTTAAACTTGAAGAACAAAAAATTGGCGAATTGTACTGTTTGGATGCTTTGCATATATGTTTCGTAGATTATATAGATCAATATATACAATGATTTCAACCGTCTACCTGATCCATTCATTGTTCTAATTGTCGAAATTTACAAATAATTTCCTTTAAAGGATTAACCATTGGGGCTCATTGTTCACTAAACTTGAAGAACAAAGATTGTCGAATTGTACTGTTTGGATGCTTTGCATATATGTTTCTTAGACTATAAAGAAGCAATATACACAATGATTTCAACAGTCTACCTGTTCCATTCATTGTTCTACTTGTCGAAATTTACAAATAATTTCCTTTAAAGGATTAACAATGGGGCTCATAGTTCACTTAAACTTGAAGAACAAAAAATTGGCGAATGGTACTGTTTGGATGCTTTGCATATATGTTTCTTAGACTATATAGAAGCAATATATACAAAGATTTCAACCGTCTACCTGTTCCATTCATTTTTCTACTTGTCAAAAGTTACAAATCATTTCCGATAACGCATTAACCATTGGGGCTCATTGTTCACTTAAACTTGAAGAACAAAAAATTGTCGAATTGTACTGTTTGGATGCTTTGCATATATGTTTCTTAGACTATATAGAAGTAATATATACAAAGATTTCAAGCGTCTACCTGTTCCATTCATTGTTCTACTTGTCGAAATTTACAAATAATTTCCGATAAAGGATTAACCATTGGGGCTCATTGTTCAATTAAACTTCAAGAACAAAAAATTGGCGAATTGTACTGTTTGGATGCTTTGCATATATGTTTCGTAGATTATATAGATCAATATATACAATGATTTCAACCGTCTACCTGTTCCATTCATTGTACAACTTTTCGAAATTTACAAATAATATCCGATAACGGATCAAGCATAGGGGCTCATTGTTCACTTAAACTTGAAGAACAAAAAATTGGCGAATTGTACTGTTTGGATGCTTTGCATATATGTTTCGTAGATTATATAGATCAATATATACAATGATTTCAACCGTCTACCTGATCCATTCATTGTTCTACTTGTCGAAATTTACAAATAATTTCCTTTAAAGGATTAACCATTGGGGCTCATTGTTCACTAAACTTGAAGAACAAAGATTGTCGAATTGTACTGTTTGGATGCTTTGCATATATGTTTCTTAGACTATATAGAAGCAATATATACAAAGATTTCAAGCGTCTACCTGTTCCATTCATTGTTCTACTTGTCGAAAGTTACAAATAATTTCCGATAAAGGATTAACCATTGGGGCTCATTGTTCACTTAAACTTGAAGAACAAAAAATTGGCGAATTGTACTGTTTGGATGCTTTGCATATATGTTTGTTAGACTATATAGAAGCAATATATACAAAGATTTTAACCGTCTACCTGTTCCATTCATTGTTCTACTTGTCGAAATTTACAAATAATTTCCTTTAAAGGATTAACAATGGGGCTCGTAGTTCACTTAAACTTGAAGAACAAAAAATTGGCGAATTGTACTGTTTGGATGCTTTGCATATATGTTTCGTAGGCTATATAGAAGCAATATATCCAATGATTTCAACCGTCTACCTGATCCATTCATTGTTCTACTTGTCGAAATTTACAAATAATTTCCTTTAAAGGATTAACAATGGGGCTCGTAGTTCACTTAAACTTGAAGAACAAAAAATTGGCGAATTGAACTGTTTGGATGCTGTGCATATGTGTTTCTTAGACTATTTAGAAGCAATATGTAGAACGATTTCACCCGTCTACCTGTACTATTCATTGTTCTACTTGTAGAAAGTTACAAATCATTTCCGATAACGGATTAACCATTGGGGCTCATTGTTCACTTAAACTTGAAGATCAAAAAATTGTCGAATTGTACTGTTTGGATGCTTTGCATATATGTTTCTTAGACTATATAGAAGCAATATATACAAAGATTTCAACCGTCTACCTGTTCCATTCATTGTTCTACTTGTCGAAAGTTACAAATAATATCCGATAAAGGATTAACCATTGGGGCTCATTGTTCAATTAAACTTCAGGAACAAAAAATTGGCGAATTGTACTGTTTGGATGCTTTGCATATATGTTTCTTAGACTATATAGAAGCAATATATACAAAGATTTCAACCGTCTACCTGTTCCATTCATTGTTATACTTGTCGAAATTTACAAATAATTTCCTTTAAAGGATTAACAATGGGGCTCGTAGTTCACTTAAACTTGAAGAACAAAAAATTGGCGAATGGTACTGTTTGGATGCTTTGCATATATGTCTCTTAGACTATATAGAAGCAATATATACAAAGATTTCAACCGTCTACCTGTTCCATTCATTGTTCTACTTGTCGAAAGTTACAAATAATATCCGATAACGGATTAAGCATTGGGGCTCATTGTTCACTTAAACTTGAAGAACAAAAAATTGGCGAATTGTACTGTTTGGATGCTTTGCATATATGTTTCTTAGACTATATAGAAGCAATATATACAAAGATATCAACCGTCTACCTGTTCCATTCATTGTTCTACTTGTCGAAAATTACAAATAATTTCCGATAAAGGATTAACCATTGGGGCTCATTGTTCACTTAAACTTGAAGAACAAAAAATTGGCGAATGGTACTGTTTGGATGCTTTGCATATATGTTTCTTAGACTATATAGAAGCAATATATAAATTGATTTCAACCGTCTACCTGTTCCACTCATTGTTCTACTTGTCGCAAGTTACAAATAATTTCCGTTAAAGTATTAACAATGGGGCTCGTAGTTCACTTAAACATGAAGATGAAATAATTGGCGAATTGTACTCTTTGGATGCTTTCCATATATGTTTCTTAGATTATATAGAAGCAATATATACAAAGATATCAACCGTCTACCTGTTCCATTCATTGTTCTACTTGTCGAAAATTACAAATAATTTCCGATAAAGGATTAACCATTGGGGCTCATTGTTCACTTAAACTTGAAGAACAAAAAATTGGCGAATGGTACTGTTTGGATGCTTTGCATATATGTTTCTTAGACTATATAGAAGCAATATATACATTGATTTCAACCGTCTACCTGTTCCACTCATTGTTCTACTTGTCGCAAGCTACAAATAATTTGCGTTAAAGTATTAACAATGGGTCTCGTAGTTCACTTAAAATTGAAGATGAAATAATTGGCGAATTGTACTGTTTGGATGCTTTGCATATATGTTTCTTAGATTATATAGAAGCAATATATACAAAGATTTCAACCGTCTACCTGTTCCATTCATTGTTCTACTTGTCGAAAATTACACATAATTTCCGATAAAGGATTAACCATTGGGGCTCATTGTTCACTAATCTTGAAGAACAAAGATTGTCGAATTGTACTGTTTGGATGCTTTGCATATATGTTTCTTAGACTATATAGAAGCAATATATACAATGATTTCAACCGTCTACCTGTTCCATTCATTGTTCTACTTGTCGAAAGTTACAAATAATTTCCGATAAAGGATTAACCATTGGGGCTCATTGTTCACTTAAACTTGAAGAACAAAAAATTGGCGAATTGTACTGTTTGGATGCTTTGCATATATGTTTCTTAGACTATATAGAAGCAATATATACAATGATTTCAACAGTCTACCTGTTCCATTCATTGTTCTACTTGTCGAAATTTACAAATAATTTCCTTTAAAGGATTAACAATGGGGCTCGTAGTTCACTTAAACTTGAAGAACAAAAAATTGGCGAATGGTACTGTTTGGATGCTTTGCATATATGTTTCTTAGACTATATAGAAGCAATATATACAAAGATTTCAACCGTCTACCTGTTCCATTCATTGTTCTACTTGTCGAAAGTTACAAATCATTTCCGATAACGGATTAACCATTGGGGCTCATTGTTCACTTAAACTTGAAGAACAAAAAATTGTCGAATTGTACTGTTTGGATGCTTTGCATATATGGTTCTTAGACTATATAGAAGCAATATATACAATGATTTCAACCGTCTACCTGTTCCATTCATTGTTCTACTTGTCGAAAATTACAAATAATTTCCGATAAAGGATTAACCATTGGGGCTCATTGTTCACTTAAACTTGAAGAACAAAAAATTGGCGAATGGTACTGTTTGGATGCTTTGCATATTTGTTTCTTAGACTATATAGAAGTAATATATACAAAGATTTCACCCGCCTACCTGTTCCATTCATTGTTCTACTTGTCGAAAGTTACAAATAATTTCCGATAAAGGATTAACCATTGGGGCTCATTGTTCTCTTAAACTTGAAGAACAAAAAATTGGCGAATTGTACTGTTTCGATGCTTTGCATATATGTTTCTTAGACTATATAGAAGCAATATATATAATGATTTCAACAGTCTACCTGTTCCATTCATTGTTCTACTTGTCGAAATTTACAAATAATTTCCTTTAAAGGATTAACAATGGGGCTCATAGTTCACTTAAACTTGAAGAACAAAAAATTGGCGAATGGTACTGTTTGGATGCTTTGCATATATGTTTCTTAGACTATATAGAAGCAATATATACAAAGATTTCAACCGTCTACCTGTTCCATTCATTGTTCTACTTGTCGAAAGTTACAAATCATTTCCGATAACGGATTAACCATTGGGGCTCATTGTTCACTTAAACTTGAAGAACAAAAAATTGGCGAATGGTACTGTTTGGATGCTTTGCATATATGTTTCTTAGACTATATAGAAGCAATATATACATTAATTTCAACCGTCTACCTGTTCCACTCATTGTTCTACTTGTCGCAAGTTACAAATAATTTCCGTTAAAGTATTAAGAATGGGGCTCGTAGTTCACTTATACATGAAGATGGAATAATTGGCGAATTGTACTGTTTGGATGCTTTGCATATATGTTTCTTAGATTATATAGAAGCAATATATACAAAGATATCAACCGTCTACCTGTTACATTCATTGTTCTACTTGTCGAAAATTACAAATAATTTCCGATAAAGGATTAACCATTGGGGCTCATTGTTCACTAAACTTGAAGAACAAAAAATTGTCGAATTGTACTGTTTGGATGCTTTGCATATATGTTTCTTAGACTATATAGAAGTAATATATACAAAGATTTCAAGCGTCTACCTGTTCCATTCATTGTTCTACTTGTCGAAATTTACAAATAATTTCCGATAAAGGATTAACCATTGGGGCTCATTGTTCAATTAAACTTCAAGAACAAAAAATTGGCGAATTGTACTGTTTGGATGCTTTGCATATATGTTTCTTAGACTATATAGAAGCAATATATACAAAGATTTCAACCGTCTACCTGTTCCATTCATTGTTATACTTGTCGAAATTTACAAATAATTTCCTTTAAAGGATTAACAATGGGGCTCGTAGTTCACTTAAACTTGAAGAACAAAAAATTGGCGAATGGTACTGTTTGGATGCTTTGCATATATGTCTCTTAGACTATATAGAAGCAATATATACAAAGATTTCAACCGTCTACCTGTTCCATTCATTGTTCTACTTGTCGAAAGTTGCAAATAATATCCGATAACGGATTAAGCATTGGGGCTCATTGTTCACTTAAACTTGAAGAACAAAAAATTGGCGAATTGTACTGTTTGGATGCTTTGCATATATGTTTCGTAGATTATATAGATCAATATATACAATGATTTCAACCGTCTACCTGATCCATTCATTGTTCTAATTGTCGAAATTTACAAATAATTTCCTTTAAAGGATTAACCATTGGGGCTCATTGTTCACTAAACTTGAAGAACAAAGATTGTCGAATTGTACTGTTTGGATGCTTTGCATATATGTTTCTTAGACTATATAGAAGCAATATACACAATGATTTCAACAGTCTACCTGTTCCATTCATTGTTCTACTTGTCAAAAGTTACAAATCATTTCCGATAACGCATTAACCATTGGGGCTCATTGTTCACTTAAACTTGA
This sequence comes from Cerceris ruficornis, assembly GCA_963989415.1. NCBI lineage: Eukaryota > Metazoa > Arthropoda > Insecta > Hymenoptera > Crabronidae > Cerceris > Cerceris ruficornis. The sequence goes on along the minus strand of CAXDIW010000500.1, from coordinate 99,916 downwards.
AGAACAAAAAATTGTCGAATTGTACTGTTTGGATGCTTTGCATATATGTTTCTTAGACAATATAGAAGCAATATATACAATGATTTCAACCGTCTACCTGTTCCATTCATTGTTCTACTTGTCGAAAGTTACAAATAATTTCCGTTAAGGGATTAACAATGGGGATCGTAGTTTACTTAAACTTGATGAACAAAAAATTGGCGAATTGTACTGTTTGGATGCTTTGCATATATGTTTCTTAGACTATATAGAAGCAATATACACAATGATTTCAACAGTCTACCTGTTCCATTCATTGTTCTACTTGTCGAAATTTACAAATAATTTCCTTTAAAGGATTAACAATGGGGCTCATAGTTCACTTAAACTTGAAGAACAAAAAATTGGCGAATGGTACTGTTTGGATGCTTTGCATATATGTTTCTTTGACTATATAGAAGCAATATATACAAAGATTTCAACCGTCTACCTGTTCCATTCATTTTTCTACTTGTCAAAAGTTACAAATCATTTCCGATAACGCATTAACCATTGGGGCTCATTGTTCACTTAAACTTGAAGAACAAAAAATTGTCGAATTGTACTGTTTGGATGCTTTGCATAAATGTTTCTTAGACTATATAGAAGCAATATATACAATGATTTCAACCGTCTACCTGTTCCATTCATTGTTCTACTTGTCGAAAATTACAAATAATTTCCGATAAAGGATTAACCATTGGGGCTCATTGTTCACTTAAACTTGAAGAACAAAAAATTGGCGAATGGTACTGTTTGGATGCTTTGCATATATGTTTCTTAGACTATATAGAAGCAATATATACAAAGATTTCAACCGTCTACCTGTTCCATTCATTGTTCTACTTGCCGAAAGTTACAAATAATATCCGATAACGGATTAAGCATTGGGGCTCATTGTTCACTTAAACTTGAAGAACATAAAATTGGCGAATTGTACTGTTTGGATGCTTTGCATATATGTTTCTTAGACTATATAGAAGCAATATATACAATGATTTCAACCGTCTACCTGTTCCATTCATTGTTCTACTTGTCGAAATTTACAAATAATTTCCTTTAAAGTATTAACAATGGGGCTCATAGTTCACTTAAACTTGAAGAACAAAAAATTGGCGAATGGTACTGTTTAGATGCTTTGCATATATGTTTCTTAGACTATATAGAAGCAATATATACAAAGATTTCAACCGTCTACCTGTTCCATTCATTGTTCCACTTGTCGAAATTTACAAATAATTTCCTTTAAAGTATTAACAATGGGGCTCATAGTTCACTTAAACTTGAAGAACAAAAAATTGGCGAATGGTACTGTTTAGATGCTTTGCATATATGTTTCTTAGACTATATAGAAGCAATATATACAAAGATTTCAACCGTCTACCTGTTCCATTCATTGTTCCACTTGTCGAAAGTTACAAATAATTTCCGTTAAGGGATTAACAATGGGGATCGTAGTTTACTTAAACTTGAAGAACAAAAAATTGGCGAATTGTTCTGTTTGGATGCTTTGCATATATGTTTCTTAGACTATATAGAAGCAATATATACAATGATTTCAACAGTCTACCTGTTCCATTCATTGTTCTAATTGTCGAAATTTACAAATAATTTCCTTTAAAGGATTAACAATGGGGCTCATAGTTCACTTAAACTTGAAGAACAAAAAATTGGCGAATGGTACTGTTTGGATGCTTTGCATATATGTTTCTTAGACTATATAGAAGCAATATATACAATGATTTCAACCGTCTACCTGTTCCATTCATTGTTCTACTTGTCGAAAGTTACAAATAATTTCCGTTAAGGGATTAACAATGGGGATCGTAGTTTACTTAAACTTGAAGAACAAAAAATTGGCGAATTGTTCTGTTTGGATGCTTTGCATATATGTTTCTTAGACTATATAGAAGCAATATATACAATGATTTCAACAGTCTACCTGTTCCATTCATTGTTCTAATTGTCGAAATTTACAAATAATTTCCTTTAAAGGATTAACAATGGGGCTCATAGTTCACTTAAACTTGAAGAACAAAAAATTGGCGAATGGTACTGTTTGGATGCTTTGCATATATGTTTCTTAGACTATATAGAAGCAATATATACAAAGATTTCAACCGTCTACCTGTTCCATTCATTGTTCTACTTGTCAAAAGTTACAAATCATTTCCGATAACGGATTAACCATTGGGGCTCATTGTTCACTTAAACTTGAAGAACAAAAAATTGTCGAATTGTACTGTTTGGATGCTTTGCATATATGTTTCGTAGATTATATAGATCAATATATACAATGATTTCAACCGTCTACCTGTTCCATTCATTGTTCAACTTTTCGAAATTTACAAATAATATCCGATAACGGATCAAGCATTGGGGCTCATTGTTCACTTAAACTTGAAGAACAAAAAATTGGCGAATTGTACTGTTTGGATGCTTTGCATATATGTTTCGTAGATTATATAGATCAATATATACAATGATTTCAACCGTCTACCTGATCCATTCATTGTTCTACTTGTCGAAATTTACAAATAATTTCCTTTAAAGGATTAACAATGGGGCTCGTAGTTCACTTAAACTTGAAGAACAAAAAATTGGCGAATGGTACTGTTTGGATGCTTTGCATATATGTCTCTTAGACTATATAGAAGCAATATATACAAAGATTTCAACCGTCTACCTGTTCCATTCATTGTTCTACTTGTCGAAAGTTACAAATAATATCCGATAACGGATTAAGCATTGGGGCTCATTGTTCACTTAAACTTGAAGAACAAAAAATTGGCGAATTGTACTGTTTGGATGCTTTGCATATATGTTTCGTAGATTATATAGAAGCAATATATACAATGATTTCAACCGTCTACCTGTTCCATTCATTGTTCTACTTTTCGAAAGTTACAAATAATTTCCGTTAAGGGATTAACAATGGGGATCGTAGTTTACTTAAACTTGAAGAACAAAAAATTGGCGAATTGTATTGTTTGGATGCTTTGCATATATGTTTCTTAGACTATATAGAAGCAATATATACATTGATTTCAACAGTCTACCTGTTCCATTCATTGTTCTACTTGTCGAAATTTACAAATAATTTCCTTTAAAGGATTAACAATGGGGCTCGTAGTTCACTTAAACTTGAAGAACAAAAAATTGGCGAATGGTACTGTTTGGATGCTTTGCATATATGTTTCTTAGACTATATAGAAGCAATATATACAAAGATTTCAACCGTCTACCTGTTCCATTCATTGTTCTACTTGTCGAAAGTTACAAATCATTTCCGATAACGGATTAACCATTGGGGCTCATTGTTCACTTAAACTTGAAGAACAAAAAATTGTCAAATTGTACTGTTTGGATGCTTTGCATATATGTTTCTTAGACTATATAGAAGCAATATATACAATGATTTCAACCGTCTAACTGTTCCATTCATTGTTCTACTTGTCGAAAATTACAAATAATTTCCGATAAAGGATTAACCATTGGGGCTCATTGTTGACTTAAACTTGAAGAACAAAAAATTGGCGAATGGTACTGTTTGGATGCTTTGCATATATGTTTCGTAGATTATATAGATCAATATATACAATGATTTCAACCGTCTACCTGATCCATTCATTGTTCTACTTGTCGAAATTTACAAATAATTTCCTTTAAAGGATTAACAATGGGGCTCGTAGTTCACTTAAATTTGAAGAACAAAAAATTGGCGAATGGTACTGTTTGGATGCTTTGCATATATGTTTCTTAGACTATATAGAAGCAATATATACAAAGATGTCAACCGTCTACCTGTTCCATTCATTGTTCTACTTGTCGAAAAGTACAAATAATTTCCGATAAAGGATTAACCATTGGGGCTCATTGTTCACTAAATTTGAAGAACAAAGATTGTCGAATTGTACTGTTTGGATGCTTTGAATATATGTTTCTTAGACTATATAGAAGCAATATATACAAAGATTTCAAGCGTCTACCTGTTCCATTCATTGTTCTACTTGTCGAAATTTACAAATAATTTCCTTTAAAGGATTAACAATGGGGCTCGTAGTTCACTTAAACTTGAAGAACAAAAAATTGGCGAATTGTACTGTTTGGATGCTTTGCATATATGTTTCGTAGGTTATATAGAAGCAATATATACAATGATTTCAACCGTCTACCTGATCCATTCATTGTTCTACTTGTCGAAATTTACAAATAATTTCCTTTAAAGGATTAACAATGGGGCTCGTAGTTCACTTAAACTTGAAGAACAAAAAATTGGCGAATTGAACTGTTTGGATGCTTTGCATATGTGTTTCTTAGACTATTTAGAAGCAATATGTAGAACGATTTCACCCGTCTACCTGTACTATTCATTGTTCTACTTGTAGAAAGTTACAAATCATTTCCGATAACGGATTAACCATTGGGGCTCATTGTTCACTTAAACTTGAAGAACAAAAAATTGTCGAATTGTACTGTTTGGATGCTTTGCATATATGTTTCTTAGACTATATAGAAGCAATATATACAATGATTTCAACCGTCTACCTGTTCCATTCATTGTTCTACTTGTCGAAAGTTACAAATAATTTCCGTTAAGGGATTAACAATGGGGATCGTAGTTTACTTAAACTTGAAGAACAAAAAATTGGCGAATTGTACTGTTTGGATGCTTTGCATATATGTTTCTTAGACTATATAGAAGCAATATATACAATGATTTCAACAGTCTACCTTTTCCATTCATTGTTCTACTTGTCGAAATTTACAAATAATTTCCTTTAAAGGATTAACAATGGGGCTCGTAGTTCACTTAAACTTGAAAAACAAAAAATTGGCGAATGGTACTGTTTGGATGCTTTGCATATATGTTTCTTAGACTATATAGAAGCAATATATACAAAGATTTCAACCGTCTACCTGTTCCATTCATTGTTCTACTTGTCGAAAGTTACAAATCATTTCCGATAACGGATTAACCATTGGGGCTCATTGTTCACTTAAACTTGAAGAACAAAAAATTGTCGATTTGTACTGTTTGGATGCTTTGCATATATGTTTCTTAGACTATATAGAAGCAATATATACAATGATTTCAACCGTCTACCTGTTCCATTCATTGTTCTACTTGTCGAAAATTACAAATAATTTCCGATAAAGGATTAACCATTGGGGCTCATTGTTCACTTAAACTTGAAGAACAAAAAATTGGCGAATGGTACTGTTTGGATGCTTTGCATATATGTTTCTTAGACTATATAGAAGCAATATATACATTAATTTCAACCGTCTACCTGTTCCACTCATTGTTCTACTTGTCGCAAGTTACAAATAATTTCCGTTAAAGTATTAAGAATGGGGCTCGTAGTTCACTTATACATGAAGATGGAATAATTGGCGAATTGTACTGTTTGGATGCTTTGCATATATGTTTCTTAGATTATATAGAAGCAATATATACAAAGATATCAACCGTCTACCTGTTCCATTCATTGTTCTACTTGTCGAAAATTACAAATAATTTCCGATAAAGGATTAACCATTGGGGCTCATTGTTCACTAAACTTGAAGAACAAAAAATTGTCGAATTGTACTGTTTGGATGCTTTGCATATATGTTTCTTAGACTATATAGAAGCAATATATACAAAGATTTCAAGCGTCTACCTGTTCCATTCATTGTTCTACTTGTCGAAAGTTACAAATAATTTCCGATAAAGGATTAACCATTGGGGCTCATTGTTCAATTAAACTTCAAGAACAAAAAATTGGCGAATTGTACTGTTTGGATGCTTTGCATATATGTTTCGTAGATTATATAGATCAATATATACAATGATTTCAACCGTCTACCTGATCCATTCATTGTTCTACTTGTCGAAATTTACAAATAATTTCCTTTAAAGGATTAACAATGGGGCTCGTAGTTCACTTAAATTTGAAGAACAAAAAATTGGCGAATGGTACTGTTTGGATGCTTTGCATATATGTTTCTTAGACTATATAGAAGCAATATATACAAAGATTTCAACCGTCTACCTGTTCCATTCATTGTTCTACTTGTCGAAAATTACAAATAATTTCCGATAAAGGATTAACCATTGGGGCTCATTGTTCACTAAACTTGAAGAACAAAGATTGTCGAATTGTACTGTTTGGATGCTTTGCATATATGTTTCTTAGATTATATAGAAGCAATATATACAAAGATTTCAAGCGTCTACCTGTTCCAATCATAGTTCTACTTGTCGAAAGTTACAAATAATTTCCGATAAAGGATTAACCATTGGGGCTCATTTTTCACTAAACTTGGAGAACAAAGATTTTCGAATTGTACTGATGGATGCTTTGCATATATGTTTCTTAGACTATATAGAAGCAATATATACAATGATTTCAACCGTCTACCTGTTCCATTCATTGTTCTACTTTTCGAAAGTTACAAATAATTTCCGTTAAGGGATTAACAATGGGGATCGTAGTTTACTTAAACTTGAAGAACAAAAAATTGGCGAATTGTATTGTTTGGATGCTTTGCATATATGTTTCTTAGACTATATAGAAGCAATATATACATTGATTTCAACAGTCTACCTGTTCCATTCATTGTTCTACTTGTCGAAATTTACAAATAATTTCCTTTAAAGGATTAACAATGGGGCTCGTAGTTCACTTAAACTTGAAGAACAAAAAATTGGCGAATGGTACTGTTTGGATGCTTTGCATATATGTTTCTTAGACTATATAGAAGCAATATATACAAAGACTTCAACCGTCTACCTGTTCCATTCATTGTTCTACTTGTCGAAAGTTACAAATCATTTCCGATAACGGATTAACCATTGGGGCTCATTGTTCACTTAAACTTGAAGAACAAAAAATTGTCAAATTGTACTGTTTGGATGCTTTGCATATATGTTTCTTAGACTATATAGAAGCAATATATACAATGATTTCAACCGTCTACCTGTTCCATTCATTGTTCTACTTGTCGAAAATTACAAATAATTTCCGATAAAGGATTAACCATTGGGGCTCATTGTTGACTTAAACTTGAAGAACAAAAAATTGGCGAACGGTACTGTTTGGATGCTTTGCATATATGTTTCGTAGATTATATAGATCAATATATACAATGATTTCAACCGTCTACCTGATCCATTCATTGTTCTACTTGTCGAAATTTACAAATAATTTCCTTTAAAGGATTAACAATGGGGCTCGTAGTTCACTTAAATTTGAAGAACAAAAAATTGGCGAATGGTACTGTTTGGATGCTTTGCATATATGTTTCTTAGACTATATAGAAGCAATATATACAAAGATTTCAACCGTCTACCTGTTCCATTCATTGTTCTACTTGTCGAAAATTACAAATAATTTCCGATAAAGGATTAACCATTGGGGCTCATTGCTCACTAAACTTGAAGAACAAAGATTGTCGAATTGTACTGTTTGGATGCTTTGCATATATGTTTCTTAGATTATATAGAAGCAATATATACAAAGATTTCAAGCGTCTACCTGTTCCATTCATTGTTCTACTTGTCGAAAGTTACAAATAATTTCCGATAAAGGATTAACCATTGGGGCTCATTGTTCACTAAACTTGAAGAACAAAGATTGTCGAATTGTACTGTTTGGATGCTTTGCATATATGTTTCTTAGACTATATAGAAGCAATATATACAATGATTTCAACCGTCTACCTGTTCCATTCATTGTTCTACTTTTCGAAAGTTACAAATAATTTCCGTTAAGGGATTAACAATGGGGATCGTAGTTTACTTAAACTTGAAGAACAAAAAATTGGCGAATTGTATTGTTTGGATGCTTTGCATATATGTTTCTTAGACTATATAGAAGCAATATATACATTGATTTCAACAGTCTACCTGTTCCATTCATTGTTCTACTTGTCGAAATTTACAAATAATTTCCTTTAAAGGATTAACAATGGGGCTCGTAGTTCACTTAAACTTGAAGAACAAAAAATTGGCGAATGGTACTGTTTGGATGCTTTGCATATATGTTTCTTAGACTATATAGAAGCAATATATACAAAGATTTCAACCGTCTACCTGTTCCATTCATTGTTCTACTTGTCGAAAGTTACAAATCATTTCCGATAACGGATTAACCATTGGGGCTCATTGTTCACTTAAACTTGAAGAACAAAAAATTGTCAAATTGTACTGTTTGGATGCTTTGCATATATGTTTCTTAGACTATATAGAAGCAATATATACAATGATTTCAACCGTCTACCTGTTCCGTTCATTGTTCTACTTGTCGAAAATTACAAATAATTTCCGATAAAGGATTAACCATTGGGGCTCATTGTTGACTTAAACTTGAAGAACAAAAAATTGGCGAATGGTACTGTTTGGATGCTTTGCATATATGTTTCTTAGACTATATAGAAGCAATATATACATTGATTTCAACCGTCTACCTGTTCCACTCATTGTTCTACGTGTCGCAAGTTACAAATAATTTCCGTTAAAGTATTAACAATGGGGCTCGTAGTTCACTTAAACATGAAGATGAAATAATTGGCGAATTGTACTGTTTGGATGCTTTGCATATATGTTTCTTAGATTATATAGAAGCAATATATACAAAGATTTCAACCGTCTACCTGTTCCATTCATTGTTCTTCTTGTCGAAATTTACAAATAATTTCCGTTTCATGATTATCAATGGGCTTCGTTGTTCACTTAGAATTGAAGAACAAAAAATGGGCGACTGGTACTGTTTGGATGCTTTGCATATATGTTTCTTAGACTATATAGAAGCAATATATAAATAGATTTCAACCGTCTACCAGTTCCATTCATTGTTCTACTTGTCGAAAATTACAAATAATTTCCGATAAAGGATTAACAATGGGGCTCATTGTTCACTTAAACTTGAAGAACAAAAAATTGGCGAATGGTACTGTTTGGATGCTTTGCGTATACGTTTCTTAGACTATATAGAAGCAATATATACAAAGATTTCAACCGTCTACATGTTCCATTCATTGTTCTACTTGTCGAAATTTACAAATAATTTCCTTTAAAGGATTAACAATGGGGCTCGTAGTTCACTTAAACTTGAAGAACAAAAAATTGGCGAATGGTACTGTTTGGATGCTTTGCATATATGTTTCTTAGACTATATAGAAGCAATATATACATTAATTTCAACCGTCTACCTGTTCCACTCATTGTTCTACTTGTCGCAAGTTACAAATAATTTCCGTTAAAGTATTAAGAATGGGGCTCGTAGTTCACTTATACATGAAGATGGAATAATTGGCGAATTGTACTGTTTGGATGCTTTGCATATATGTTTCTTAGATTATATAGAAGCAATATATACAAAGATATCAACCGTCTACCTGTTCCATTCATTGTTCTACTTGTCGAAAATTACAAATAATTTCCGATAAAGGATTAACCATTGGGGCTCATTGTTCACTAAACTTGAAGAACAAAAAATTGTCGAATTGTACTGTTTGGATGCTTTGCATATATGTTTCTTAGACTATATAGAAGCAATATATACAAAGATTTCAACCGTCTATCTGTTCCATTCATTGTTATACTTGTAGAAATTTACAAATAATTTCCTTTAAAGGATTAACAATGGGGCTCGTAGTTCACTTAAACTTGAAGAACAAAAAATTGGCGAATGGTACTGTTTGGATGCTTTGCATATATGTCTCTTAGACTATATAGAAGCAATATATACAAAGATTTCAACCGTCTGCCTGTTCCATTCATTGTTCTACTTGTCGAAAGTTACAAATAATATCCGATAACGGATTAAGCATTGGGGCTCATTGTTCACTTAAACTTGAAGAACAAAGATTGTCGAATTGTACTGTTTGGATGCTTTGCATATATGTCTCTTAGACTATATAGAAGCAATATATACAAAGATTTCAACCGTCTGCCTGTTCCATTCATTGTTCTACTTGTCGAAAGTTACAAATAATATCCGATAACGGATTAAGCATTGGGGCTCATTGTTCACTTAAACTTGAAGAACAAAGATTGTCGAATTGTACTGTTTGGATGCTTTGCATATATGTTTCTTAGACTATATAGAAGCAATATATACAAAGATTTTAACCGTCTACCTGTTCCATTCATTGTTATACTTGTCGAAATTTACAAATAATTTCCTTTAAAGGATTAACAATGGGGCTCGTAGTTCACTTAAACTTGAAGAACAAAAAATTGGCGAATGGTACTGTTTGGATGCTTTGCATATATGTCTCTTAGACTATATAGAAGCAATATATACAAAGATTTCAACCGTCTACCTGTTCCATTCATTGTTCTACTTGTCGAAGGTTACAAATAATATCCGATAACGGATTAAGCATTGGGGCTCATTGTTCACTTAAACTTGAAGAACAAAAAATTGGCGAATTGTACTGTTTGGATGCTTTGCATATATGTTTCGTAGATTATATAGATCAATATATACAATGATTTCAAACGTCTACCTGATCCATTCATTGTTCTACTTGTCGAAATTTACAAATAATTTCCTTTAAAGGATTAACAATGGGGCTCGTAGTTCACTTAAACTTGAAGAACAAAAAATTGGCGAATGGTACTGTTTGGATGCTTTGCATATATGTTTCTTAGACTATATAGAAGCAATATATACAAAGATTTCAACCGTCTACCTGTTCCATTCATTGTTCTACTTGTCGAAAATTACAAATAATTTCCGATAAAGGATTAACCATTGGGGCTCATTGTTCACTAAACTTGAAGAACAAAGATTGTCGAATTGTACTGTTTGGATGCTTTGCATATATGTTTCTTAGACTATATAGAAGCAATATATACAAAGATTTCAAGCGTCTACCTGTTCCATTCATTGTTCTACTTGTCGAAAGTTACAAATAATTTCCGATAACGGATTAACCATTGGGGCTCATTGTTCACTAAACTTGAAGAACAAAGATTGTCGAATTGTACTGTTTGGATGCTTTGCATATATGTTTCTTAGACTATATAGAAGCAATATATACAATGATTTCAACCGTCTACCTGTTCCATTCATTGTTCTACTTGTCGAAAGTTACAAATAATTTCCTTTAAAGGATTAACAATGGGGCTCGTAGTTCACTTAAACTTGAAGAACAAAAAATTGGCGAATGGTACTGTTTGGATGCTTTGCATATATGTCTCTTAGACTATATAGAAGCAATATATACAAAGATTTCAACCGTCTGCCTGTTCCATTCATTGTTCTACTTGTCGAAAATTACAAATAATTTCCGATAAAGGATTAACCATTGGGGCTCATTGTTCACTAAACTTGAAGAACAAAGATTGTCGAATTGTACTGTTTGGATGCTTTGCATATATGTTTCTTAGACTATATAGAAGCAATATATACAATGATTTCAACCGTCTACCTGTTCCATTCATTGTTCTACTTTTCGAAAGTTACAAATAATTTCCGTTAAGGGATTAACAATGGGGATCGTAGTTTACTTAAACTTGAAGAACAAAAAATTGTCGAATTGTACTGTTTGGATGCTTTGCATATATGTTTCTTAGACTATATAGAAGCAATATATACAAAGATTTCAAGCGTCTACCTGTTCCATTCATTGTTCTACTTGTCGCAAGTTACAAATAATTTCTGTTAAAGTATTAAGAATGGGGCTCGTAGTTCACTTATACATGAAGATGAAATAATTGGCGAATTGTACTGTTTGGATGCTTTGCATATATGTTTCTTAGATTATATAGAAGCAATATATACAAAGATATCAACCGTCTACCTGTTCCATTCATTGTTCTACTTGTCGAAAATTACAAATAATTTCCGATAAAGGATTAACCCTTGGGGCTCATTGTTCACTAAACTTGAAGAACAAAAAATTGTCGAATTGTACTGTTTGGATGCTTTGCATATTTGTTTCTTAGACTATATAGTAGCAATATATACAAAGATTTCAAGCGTCTACCTGTTCCATTCATTGTTCTACTTGTCGAAAGTTACAAATAATTTCCGATAAAGGATTAACCATTGGGGCTCATTGTTCAATTAAACTTCAAGAACAAAAGATTGGCGAATTGTACTGTTTGGATGCTTTGCATATATGTTTCTTAGACTATATAGAAGCAATATATACAAAGATTTCAACCGTCTACCTGTTCCATTCATTGTTATACTTGTCGAAATTTACAAATAATTTCCTTTAAAGGATTAACAATGGGGCTCGTAGTTCACTTAAACTTGAAGAACAAAAAATTGGCGAATGGTACTGTTTGGATGCTTTGCATATATGTCTCTTAGACTATATAGAAGCAATATATACAAAGATTTCAACCGTCTACCTGTTCCATTCATTGTTCTACTTGTCGAAGGTTACAAATAATATCCGATAACGGATTAAGCATTGGGGCTCATTGTTCACTTAAACTTGAAGAACAAAAAATTGGCGAATTGTACTGTTTGGATGCTTTGCATATATGTTTCGTAGTTTATATAGATCAATATATACAATGATTTCAACCGTCTACCTGATCCATTCATTGTTCTACTTGTCGAAATTTACAAATAATTTCCTTTAAAGGATTAACAATGGGGCTCGTAGTTCACTTAAACTTGAAGAACAAAAAATTGGCGAATGGTACTGTTTGGATGCTTTGCATATATGTTTCTTAGACTATATAGAAGCAATATATACAAAGATTTCAACCGTCTACCTGTTCCATTCATTGTTCTACTTGTCGAAAATTACAAATAATTTCCGGTAAAGGATTAACCATTGGGGCTCATTGTTCACTAAACTTGAAGAACAAAGATTGTCGAATTGTACTGTTTGGATGCTTTGCATATATGTTTCTTAGACTATATAGAAGCAATATATACAAAGATTTCAAGCGTCTACCTGTTCCATTCATTGTTCTACTTGTCGAAAGTTACAAATAATTTCCGATAAAGGATTAACCATTGGGGCTCATTGTTCACTAAACTTGAAGAACAAAGATTGTCGAATTGTACTGCTTGGATGCTTTGCATATATGTTTCTTAGACTATATAGAAGCAATATATACAAAGATTTCAAGCGTCTACCTGTTCCATTCATTGTTCTACTTGTCGAAAGTTACAAATAATTTCCGATAACGGATTAACCATTAGGGCTCATTGTTCACTAAACTTGAAGAACAAAGATTGTCGAATTGTACTGTTTGGATGCTTTGCATATATGTTTCTTAGACTATATAGAAGCAATATATACAATGATTTCAACCGTCTACCTGTTCCATTCATTGTTCTACTTGTCGAAAGTTACAAATAATTTCCTATAAAGGATTAACAATGCGGCTCGTAGTTCACTTAAACTTGAAGAACAAAAAATTGGCGAATTGTACTGTTTGGATGCTTTGCGTATATGTTTCTTAGACTATATAGAAGCATTATATAGAAAGATTTCACCCGTCTACATTTACTATTCATTGTTCTACTTGTAGAAAGTTACAAATAATTTCCATTTCATGATTATCAATGGGGCTCGTTGTTCACTTCAACTTGAAGAACAATAAATTGGCGAATTGTACTCTTTGGATGCTTTGCATATATGTTTCTTAGACTATATAGAAGCAATATATACAAAGATTTCAACCGTCTACCTGTTCCACTCATTGTTCTACTTGTCGAAAGTTACAAATAATTTCCGATAAAGGATTAACAATGGGGCTCATTGTTCACTTAAACTTGAAGAACAAAAAATTGGCGAATGGTACTGTTTAGATGCTTTGCATATAGGTTTCTTATGCTATATAGAAGCAGCATATACAATGATTTCAACCGTCTACCTATTCCATTCATTGTTCTACTTGTCGAAATTTACAAATAATTTACTTTAGAGGATTAACAATTGGGCTCGTAGTTCACTTAAACTTGAAGAACAAAAAATTGGCGAATTGTACTGTTTGGATGCTTTGCATATATGTTTCGTAGTTTATATAGATCAATATATACAATGATTTCAACCGTCTACCTGATCCATTCATTGTTCTACTTGTCGAAATTTACAAATAATTTCCTTTAAAGGATTAACAATGGGGCTCGTAGTTCACTTAAACTTGAAGAACAAAAAATTGGCGAATGGTACTGTTTGGATGCTTTGCATATATGTTTCTTAGACTATATAGAAGCAATATATACAAAGATTTCAACCGTCTACCTGTTCCATTCATTGTTCTACTTGTCGAAAATTACAAATAATTTCCGGTAAAGGATTAACCATTGGGGCTCATTGTTCACTAAACTTGAAGAACAAAGATTGTCGAATTGTACTGTTTGGATGCTTTGCATATATGTTTCTTAGACTATATAGAAGCAATATATACAAAGATTTCAAGCGTCTACCTGTTCCATTCATTGTTCTACTTGTCGAAAGTTACAAATAATTTCCGATAAAGGATTAACCATTGGGGCTCATTGTTCACTAAACTTGAAGAACAAAGATTGTCGAATTGTACTGCTTGGATGCTTTGCATATATGTTTCTTAGACTATATAGAAGCAATATATACAAAGATTTCAAGCGTCTACCTGTTCCATTCATTGTTCTACTTGTCGAAAGTTACAAATAATTTCCGATAACGGATTAACCATTAGGGCTCATTGTTCACTAAACTTGAAGAACAAAGATTGTCGAATTGTACTGTTTGGATGCTTTGCATATATGTTTCTTAGACTATATAGAAGCAATATATACAATGATTTCAACCGTCTACCTGTTCCATTCATTGTTCTACTTGTCGAAAGTTACAAATAATTTCCTATAAAGGATTAACAATGCGGCTCGTAGTTCACTTAAACTTGAAGAACAAAAAATTGGCGAATTGTACTGTTTGGATGCTTTGCGTATATGTTTCTTAGACTATATAGAAGCATTATATAGAAAGATTTCACCCGTCTACATTTACTATTCATTGTTCTACTTGTAGAAAGTTACAAATAATTTCCATTTCATGATTATCAATGGGGCTCGTTGTTCACTTCAACTTGAAGAACAATAAATTGGCGAATTGTACTCTTTGGATGCTTTGCATATATGTTTCTTAGACTATATAGAAGCAATATATACAAAGATTTCAACCGTCTACCTGTTCCACTCATTGTTCTACTTGTCGAAAGTTACAAATAATTTCCGATAAAGGATTAACAATGGGGCTCATTGTTCACTTAAACTTGAAGAACAAAAAATTGGCGAATGGTACTGTTTAGATGCTTTGCATATAGGTTTCTTATGCTATATAGAAGCAGCATATACAATGATTTCAACCGTCTACCTATTCCATTCATTGTTCTACTTGTCGAAATTTACAAATAATTTACTTTAGAGGATTAACAATTGGGCTCGTAGTTCACTTAAACTTGAAGAACAAAAAATTGGCGAATTGTACTATTTGGATGCTTTGCATATATGTTTCTTAGACTATATAGAAGCAATATATACAATGATTTCAACCGTCTACCTGTTCCATTCATTGTTATACTTGTCGAAAGTTACAAATCATTTCCGATAACGGATTAACCATTGGGGCTCATTGTTCACTAAACTAGAAGAACAAAAAATTGTCGATTTGTACTGTTTGGATGCTTTGCATATATGTTTCTTAGACAATATAGAAGCAATATATACAATGATTTCAACCGTCTACCTGTTCCATTCATTGTTCTACTTGTCGAAAGTTACAAATAATTTCCGTTAAGGGATTAACAATGGGGATCGTAGTTTACTTAAACTTGATGAACAAAAAATTGGCGAATTGTACTGTTTGGATGCTTTGCATATATGTTTCTTAGACTAGATAGAAGCAATATACACAATGATTTCAACAGTCTACCTGTTCCATTCATTGTTCTACTTGTCGAAATTTACAAATAATTTCCTTTAAAGGATTAACAATGGGGCTCGTAGTTCACTTAAACTTGAAGAACAAAAAATTGGCGAATTGTACTGTTTGGATGTTTTGCACATATGTTTCTTAGACTATATAGAAGCAATATATACAATGATTTCAACCGTCTACCTGTTCCATTCATTGTTCTACTTGTAGAAAGTTACAAATAATTTCCATTTCATGATTATCAATGGGGCTCGCTGTTCACTTAAACTTGAAGATCAAAAATTTGGCGATTGTTACTGTTTAGATGGTTTGCATATATGTTTCTTAGATTATATAGAAGCAATATATACAAAGATTACAACCGTCTACCTGTTCCATTCATTGTTCTACTTGTCGAAAGTTACAAATAATTTCCGATAAAGGATTAACCATTGGGGCTCATTGTTCAATTAAACTTCAAGAACAAAAGATTGGCGAATTGTACTGTTTGGATGCTTTGCATATATGTTTCTTAGACTATATAGAAGCAATATATACAAAGATTTCAACCGTCTACCTGTTCCATTCATTGTTATACTTGTCGAAATTTACAAATAATTTCCTTTAAAGGATTAACAATGGGGCTCGTAGTTCACTTAAACTTGAAGAACAAAAAATTGGCGAATGGTACTGTTTGGATGCTTTGCATATATGTCTCTTAGACTATATAGAAGCAATATATACAAAGATTTCAACCGTCTACCTGTTCCATTCATTGTTCTACTTGTCGAAGGTTACAAATAATATCCGATAACGGATTAAGCATTGGGGCTCATTGTTCACTTAAACTTGAAGAACAAAAAATTGGCGAATTGTACTGTTTGGATGCTTTGCATATATGTTTCGTAGTTTATATAGATCAATATATACAATGATTTCAACCGTCTACCTGATCCATTCATTGTTCTACTTGTCGAAATTTACAAATAATTTCCTTTAAAGGATTAACAATGGGGCTCGTAGTTCACTTAAACTTGAAGAACAAAAAATTGGCGAATGGTACTGTTTGGATGCTTTGCATATATGTTTCTTAGACTATATAGAAGCAATATATACAAAGATTTCAACCGTCTACCTGTTCCATTCATTGTTCTACTTGTCGAAAATTACAAATAATTTCCGGTAAAGGATTAACCATTGGGGCTCATTGTTCACTAAACTTGAAGAACAAAGATTGTCGAATTGTACTGTTTGGATGCTTTGCATATATGTTTCTTAGACTATATAGAAGCAATATATACAAAGATTTCAAGCGTCTACCTGTTCCATTCATTGTTCTACTTGTCGAAAGTTACAAATAATTTCCCATAAAGGATTAACCATTGGGGCTCATTGTTCACTAAACTTGAAGAACAAAGATTGTCGAATTGTACTGCTTGGATGCTTTGCATATATGTTTCTTAGACTATATAGAAGCAATATATACAAAGATTTCAAGCGTCTACCTGTTCCATTCATTGTTCTACTTGTCGAAAGTTACAAATAATTTCCGATAACGGATTAACCATTAGGGCTCATTGTTCACTAAACTTGAAGAACAAAGATTGTCGAATTGTACTGTTTGGATGCTTTGCATATATGTTTCTTAGACTATATAGAAGCAATATATACAATGATTTCAACCGTCTACCTGTTCCATTCATTGTTCTACTTGTCGAAAGTTACAAATAATTTCCTATAAAGGATTAACAATGCGGCTCGTAGTTCACTTAAACTTGAAGAACAAAAAATTGGCGAATTGTACTGTTTGGATGCTTTGCGTATATGTTTCTTAGACTATATAGAAGCATTATATAGAAAGATTTCACCCGTCTACATTTACTATTCATTGTTCTACTTGTAGAAAGTTACAAATAATTTCCATTTCATGATTATCAATGGGGCTCGTTGTTCACTTCAACTTGAAGAACAATAAATTGGCGAATTGTACTCTTTGGATGCTTTGCATATATGTTTCTTAGACTATATAGAAGCAATATATACAAAGATTTCAACCGTCTACCTGTTCCACTCATTGTTCTACTTGTCGAAAGTTACAAATAATTTCCGATAAAGGATTAACAATGGGGCTCATTGTTCACTTAAACTTGAAGAACAAAAAATTGGCGAATGGTACTGTTTAGATGCTTTGCATATAGGTTTCTTATGCTATATAGAAGCAGCATATACAATGATTTCAACCGTCTACCTATTCCATTCATTGTTCTACTTGTCGAAATTTACAAATAATTTACTTTAGAGGATTAACAATTGGGCTCGTAGTTCACTTAAACTTGAAGAACAAAAAATTGGCGAATTGTACTATTTGGATGCTTTGCATATATGTTTCTTAGACTATATAGAAGCAATATATACAATGATTTCAACCGTCTACCTGTTCCATTCATTGTTATACTTGTCGAAAGTTACAAATCATTTCCGATAACGGATTAACCATTGGGGCTCATTGTTCACTAAACTAGAAGAACAAAAAATTGTCGATTTGTACTGTTTGGATGCTTTGCATATATGTTTCTTAGACAATATAGAAGCAATATATACAATGATTTCAACCGTCTACCTGTTCCATTCATTGTTCTACTTGTCGAAAGTTACAAATAATTTCCGTTAAGGGATTAACAATGGGGATCGTAGTTTACTTAAACTTGATGAACAAAAAATTGGCGAATTGTACTGTTTGGATGCTTTGCATATATGTTTCTTAGACTAGATAGAAGCAATATACACAATGATTTCAACAGTCTACCTGTTCCATTCATTGTTCTACTTGTCGAAATTTACAAATAATTTCCTTTAAAGGATTAACAATGGGGCTCGTAGTTCACTTAAACTTGAAGAACAAAAAATTGGCGAATTGTACTGTTTGGATGTTTTGCACATATGTTTCTTAGACTATATAGAAGCAATATATACAATGATTTCAACCGTCTACCTGTTCCATTCATTGTTCTACTTGTAGAAAGTTACAAATAATTTCCATTTCATGATTATCAATGGGGCTCGCTGTTCACTTAAACTTGAAGATCAAAAATTTGGCGATTGTTACTGTTTAGATGGTTTGCATATATGTTTCTTAGATTATATAGAAGCAATATATACAAAGATTACAACCGTCTACCTGTTCCATTCATTGTTCTACTTGTCGAAAGTTACAAATAATTTCCGATAAAGGATTAACCATTGGGGCTCATTGTTCAATTAAACTTCAAGAACAAAAGATTGGCGAATTGTACTGTTTGGATGCTTTGCATATATGTTTCTTAGACTATATAGAAGCAATATATACAAAGATTTCAACCGTCTACCTGTTCCATTCATTGTTATACTTGTCGAAATTTACAAATAATTTCCTTTAAAGGATTAACAATGGGGCTCGTAGTTCACTTAAACTTGAAGAACAAAAAATTGGCGAATGGTACTGTTTGGATGCTTTGCATATATGTCTCTTAGACTATATAGAAGCAATATATACAAAGATTTCAACCGTCTACCTGTTCCATTCATTGTTCTACTTGTCGAAGGTTACAAATAATATCCGATAACGGATTAAGCATTGGGGCTCATTGTTCACTTAAACTTGAAGAACAAAAAATTGGCGAATTGTACTGTTTGGATGCTTTGCATATATGTTTCGTAGTTTATATAGATCAATATATACAATGATTTCAACCGTCTACCTGATCCATTCATTGTTCTACTTGTCGAAATTTACAAATAATTTCCTTTAAAGGATTAACAATGGGGCTCGTAGTTCACTTAAACTTGAAGAACAAAAAATTGGCGAATGGTACTGTTTGGATGCTTTGCATATATGTTTCTTAGACTATATAGAAGCAATATATACAAAGATTTCAACCGTCTACCTGTTCCATTCATTGTTCTACTTGTCGAAAATTACAAATAATTTCCGGTAAAGGATTAACCATTGGGGCTCATTGTTCACTAAACTTGAAGAACAAAGATTGTCGAATTGTACTGTTTGGATGCTTTGCATATATGTTTCTTAGACTATATAGAAGCAATATATACAAAGATTTCAAGCGTCTACCTGTTCCATTCATTGTTCTACTTGTCGAAAGTTACAAATAATTTCCCATAAAGGATTAACCATTGGGGCTCATTGTTCACTAAACTTGAAGAACAAAGATTGTCGAATTGTACTGCTTGGATGCTTTGCATATATGTTTCTTAGACTATATAGAAGCAATATATACAAAGATTTCAAGCGTCTACCTGTTCCATTCATTGTTCTACTTGTCGAAAGTTACAAATAATTTCCGATAACGGATTAACCATTAGGGCTCATTGTTCACTAAACTTGAAGAACAAAGATTGTCGAATTGTACTGTTTGGATGCTTTGCATATATGTTTCTTAGACTATATAGAAGCAATATATACAATGATTTCAACCGTCTACCTGTTCCATTCATTGTTCTACTTGTCGAAAGTTACAAATAATTTCCTATAAAGGATTAACAATGCGGCTCGTAGTTCACTTAAACTTGAAGAACAAAAAATTGGCGAATTGTACTGTTTGGATGCTTTGCGTATATGTTTCTTAGACTATATAGAAGCATTATATAGAAAGATTTCACCCGTCTACATTTACTATTCATTGTTCTACTTGTAGAAAGTTACAAATAATTTCCATTTCATGATTATCAATGGGGCTCGTTGTTCACTTCAACTTGAAGAACAATAAATTGGCGAATTGTACTCTTTGGATGCTTTGCATATATGTTTCTTAGACTATATAGAAGCAATATATACAAAGATTTCAACCGTCTACCTGTTCCACTCATTGTTCTACTTGTCGAAAGTTACAAATAATTTCCGATAAAGGATTAACAATGGGGCTCATTGTTCACTTAAACTTGAAGAACAAAAAATTGGCGAATGGTACTGTTTAGATGCTTTGCATATAGGTTTCTTATGCTATATAGAAGCAGCATATACAATGATTTCAACCGTCTACCTATTCCATTCATTGTTCTACTTGTCGAAATTTACAAATAATTTACTTTAGAGGATTAACAATTGGGCTCGTAGTTCACTTAAACTTGAAGAACAAAAAATTGGCGAATTGTACTATTTGGATGCTTTGCATATATGTTTCTTAGACTATATAGAAGCAATATATACAATGATTTCAACCGTCTACCTGTTCCATTCATTGTTATACTTGTCGAAAGTTACAAATCATTTCCGATAACGGATTAACCATTGGGGCTCATTGTTCACTAAACTAGAAGAACAAAAAATTGTCGATTTGTACTGTTTGGATGCTTTGCATATATGTTTCTTAGACAATATAGAAGCAATATATACAATGATTTCAACCGTCTACCTGTTCCATTCATTGTTCTACTTGTCGAAAGTTACAAATAATTTCCGTTAAGGGATTAACAATGGGGATCGTAGTTTACTTAAACTTGATGAACAAAAAATTGGCGAATTGTACTGTTTGGATGCTTTGCATATATGTTTCTTAGACTAGATAGAAGCAATATACACAATGATTTCAACAGTCTACCTGTTCCATTCATTGTTCTACTTGTCGAAATTTACAAATAATTTCCTTTAAAGGATTAACAATGGGGCTCGTAGTTCACTTAAACTTGAAGAACAAAAAATTGGCGAATTGTACTGTTTGGATGTTTTGCACATATGTTTCTTAGACTATATAGAAGCAATATATACAATGATTTCAACCGTCTACCTGTTCCATTCATTGTTCTACTTGTAGAAAGTTACAAATAATTTCCATTTCATGATTATCAATGGGGCTCGCTGTTCACTTAAACTTGAAGATCAAAAATTTGGCGATTGTTACTGTTTAGATGGTTTGCATATATGTTTCTTAGATTATATAGAAGCAATATATACAAAGATTACAACCGTCTACCTGTTCCATTCATTGTTCTACTTGTCGAAAGTTACAAATAATTTCCGATAAAGGATTAACCATTGGGGCTCATTGTTCAATTAAACTTCAAGAACAAAAAATTGGCGAATTGTACTGTTTGGATGCTTTGCATATATGTTTCTTAGACTATATAGAAGCAATATATACAAAGATTTCAACCGTCTACCTGTTCCAATCATTGTTATACTTGTCGAAATTTACAAATAATTTCCTTTAAAGGATTAACAATGGGGCTCGTAGTTCACTTAAACTTGAAGAACAAAAAATTGGCGAATGGTACTGTTTGGATGCTTTGCATATATGTCTCTTAGACTATATAGAAGCAATATATACAAAGATTTCAACCGTCTACCTGTTCCATTCATTGTTCTACTTGTCGAAAGTTACAAATAATATCCGATAACGGATTAAGCATTGGGGCTCATTGTTCACTTAAACTTGAAGAACAAAAAATTGGCGAATTGTACTGTTTGGATGCTTTGCATATATGTTTCGTAGATTATATAGATCAATATATACAATGATTTCAACCGTCTACCTGATCCATTCATTGTTATACTTGTCGAAATTTACAAATAATTTCCTTTAAAGGATTAACAATGGGGCTCGTAGTTCACTTAAACTTGAAGAACAAAGAATTGGCGAATGGTACTGTTTGGATGCTTTGCATATATGTTTCTTAGATTATATAGAAGCAATATATACAAAGATTTCAACCGTCTACCTGTTCCATTCATTGTTCTACTTGTCGAAAATTACAAATAATTTCCGATAAAGGATTAACCATTGGGGCTCATTGTTCACTTAAACTTGAAGAACAAAAATTTGGCGAATGGTACTGTTTGGATACTTTGCATATATGTTTCTTAAACTATATAGAAGCAACATATACATAAATTTCAACCGTCTACCTGTTCCACTCATTGTTCTACTTGTCGCAAGTTACAAATAATTTCCGTTAAAGTATTAAGAATGGGGCTCGTAGTTCACTTATACATGAAGATGAAATAATTGGCGAATTGTACTGTTTGCATGCTTTGCATATATGTTTCTTAGATTATATAGAAGCAATATATACAAAGATATCAACCGTCTACCTGTTCCATTCATTGTTCTACTTGTCGAAAATTACAAATAATTTCCGATAAAGGATTAACCCTTGGGGCTCATTGTTCACTAAACTTGAAGAACAAAAAATTGTCGAATTGTACTGTTTGGATGCATTGCAAATATGTTTCTTAGACTATATAGAAGCAATATATACAAAGATTTCAAGCGTCTACCTGTTCCATCCATTGTTCTACTTGTCGAAAGTTACAAATAATTTCCGATAAAGGATTAACCATTGGGGCTCATTGTTCAATTAAACTTCAAGAACAAAAGATTGGCGAATTGTACTGTTTGGATGCTTTGCATATATGTTTCTTAGACTATATAGAAGCAATATATACAAAGATTTCAACCGTCTACCTGTTCCATTCATTGTTATACTTGTCGAAATTTACAAATAATTTCCTTTAAAGGATTAACAATGGGGCTCGTAGTTCACTTAAACTTGAAGAACAAAAAATTGGCAAATGGTACTGTTTGGATGCTTTGCATATATGTCTCTTAGACTATATAGAAGCAATATATACAAAGATTTCACCCGTCTACCTGTTCCATTCATTGTTCTACTTGTCGAAAGTTACAAATAATATCCGATAACGGATTAAGCATTGGGGCTCATTGTTCACTTAAACTTGAAGAACAAAAAATTGGCGAATTGTACTGTTTGGATGCTTTGCATATATGTTTCGTAGATTATATAGATCAATATATACAATGATTTCAACCGTCTACCTGATCCATTCATTGTTCTACTTGTCGAAATTTACAAATAATTTCCTTTAAAGGATTAACAATGGGGCTCGTAGTTCACTTAAACTTGAAGAACAAAAAATTGGCGAATGGTACTGTTTGGATGCTTTGCATATATGTTTCTTAGACTATATAGAAGCAATATATACAAAGATTTCAACCGTCTACCTGTTCCATTCATTGTTCTACTTGTCAAAAGTTACAAATCATTTCCGATAACTGATTAACCATTGGGGCTCATTGTTCACTTAAACTTGAAGAACAAGAAATTGGCGACTGGTACTGTTTGGATGCTTTGCATATATGTTTCTTAGACTATATAGAAGCAATATATAAATAGATTTCAACCGTCTACCAGTTCCATTCATTGTTCTACTTGTCGAAAATTACAAATAATTTCCGATAAAGGATTAACAATGGGGCTCATTGTTCACTTAAACTTGAAGAACAAAAAATTGGCGAATGGTACTGTTTGGATGCTTTGCATATATGTTTCTTAGACTATATAGAAGCAATATATACATTGATTTCAACCGTCTACCTGTTCCACTCATTGTTCTACTTGTCGCAAGTTACAAATATTTTCCGTTAAAGTATTAACAATGGGTCTCGTAGTTCACTTAAAATTGAAGATGAAATAATTGGCGAATTGTACTGTTTGGATGCTTTGCATATATGTTTCTTAGATTATATAGAAGCAATATATACAAAGATTTCAACCGTCTACCTGTTCCATTCATTGTTCTACTTGTCGAAAATTACAAATAATTTCCGATAAAGGATTAACCATTGGGGCTCATTGTTCACTAAACTTGAAGAACAATGATTGTCGAATTGTACTGTTTGGATGCTTTGCATATATGTTTCTTAGACTATATAGAAGCAATATATACAATGATTTCAACCGTCTACCTGTTCCATTCATTGTTCTACTTGTCGAAAGTTACAAATAATTTCCGTTAAGGGATTAACAATGGGGATCGTACTTTACTTAAACTTGAAGAACAAAAAATTGGGGAATTGTACTATTTGGATGCTTTGCATATATGTTTCTTAGACTATATAGAAGCAATATATACAATGATTTCAACCGTCTACCTGTTCCATTCATTGTTCTACTTGTCGAAAGTTACAAATAATTTCCATTTCATGATTATCAATTTTTCTCGCTGTTCACTTAAACTTGAAGATCAAAAAATTGGCGATTGTTACTGTTTAGATGCTTTGCATATATGTTTGTTAGATTATATAGAAGCAATATGTACAAAGATTTCAACCGTCTACCTGTTCCATTCATTGTTCTACTTGTCGAAAATTACAAATAATTTCCGATAAAGGATTAACCATTGGGGCTCATTGTACACTAAACTTGAAGAACAAAAAATTGGCGAATTGTACTATTTGGATGCTTTGCATATATGTTTCTTAGACTATATAGAAGCAATATATACAAAGATTTCAACCGTCTACCTGTTCCATTCATTGTTCTACTTGTCGAAAATTACAAATAATTTCCGATAAAGGATTAACCATTGGGGCTCATTGTTCACTAAACTAGAAGAACAAAAAATTGTCGAATTGTACTGTTTGGATGCTTTGCATATATGTTTCTTAGACAATATAGAAGCAATATATACAATGATTTCAACCGTCTACCTGTTCCATTCATTGTTCTACTTGTCGAAAGTTACAAATAATTTCCGTTAAGGGATTAACAATGGGGATCGTAGTTTACTTAAACTTGATGAACAAAAAATTGGCGAATTGTACTGTTTGGATGCTTTGCATATATGTTTCTTAGACTATATAGAAGCAATATACACAATGATTTCAACAGTCTACCTGTTCCATTCATTGTTCTACTTGTCGAAATTTACAAATAATTTCCTTTAAAGGATTAACAATGGGGCTCATAGTTCACTTAAACTTGAAGAACAAAAAATTGGCGAATGGTACTGTTTGGATGCTTTGCATATATGTTTCTTAGACTATATAGAAGGAATATATACAAAGATTTCAACCGTCTACCTGTTCCATTCATTTTTCTACTTGTCAAAAGTTAGAAATCATTTCCGATAACGCATTAACCATTGGGGCTCATTGTTCACTTAAACTTGAAGAACAAAAAATTGTCGAATTGTACTGTTTGGATGCTTTGCATAAATGTTTCTTAGACTATATAGAAGCAATATATACAATGATTTCAACCGTCTACCTGTTCCATTCATTGTTCTACTTGTCGAAAATTACAAATAATTTCCGATAAAGGATTAACCATTGGGGCTCATTGTTCACTTAAACTTGAAGAACAAAAAATTGGCGAATGGTACTGTTTGGATGCTTTGCATATATGTTTCTTAGACTATATAGAAGCAATATATACAAAGATTTCAACCGTCTACCTGTTCCATTCATTGTTCTACTTGTCGAAAATTACAAATAATTTCCGATAAAGGATTAGCTATTGGGGCTCATTGTTCACTTAAACTTGAAGAACAAAAAATTGGCGAATGGTACTGTTTGGATGCTTTGCATATATGTTTCTTAGACTATATAGAAGCAATATATACATTGATTTCAACCGTCTACCTGTTCCACTCATTGTTCTACTTGTCGCAAGTTACAAATAATTTCCGTTAAAGTATTAACAAAGGGGCTCGTAGTTCACTTAAACATGAAGATGAAATAATTGGCGAATTGTACTCTTTGGATGCTTT
This sequence comes from Cerceris ruficornis, assembly GCA_963989415.1. Lineage (NCBI taxonomy): Eukaryota > Metazoa > Arthropoda > Insecta > Hymenoptera > Crabronidae > Cerceris > Cerceris ruficornis. Next base: position 73,467 of record CAXDIW010000500.1, on the reverse strand, counting down.
GCATATATGTTTCTTAGATTTTATAGAAGCAATATATACAAAGATATCAACCGTCTACCTGTTTCATTCATTGTTCTACTTGTCGAAAATTTCAAATAATTTCCGATAAAGGATTAACCATTGGGGCTCATTGTTCACTAAACTTGAAGAACAAAAAATTGTCGAATTGTACTGTATGGATGCTTTGCATATATGTTTCTTAGACTATATAGAAGCAATATATACAAAGATTTCAACCGTCTACCTGTTCCATTCATTGTTCTACTTGTCGAAAGTTACAAATAATATCCGATAACGGATTAAGCATTGGGGCTCATTGTTCACTTAAACTTGAAGAACAAAAAATTGGCGAATGGTACTGTTTGGATGCTTTGCATATATGTTTCTTAGACTATATAGAAGCAATATATACATTGATTTCAACCGTCTACCTGTTCCACTCATTGTTCTACTTGTCGCAAGTTACAAATAATTTCCGTTAAAGTATTAACAAAGGGGCTCGTAGTTCACTTAAACATGAAGATGAAATAATTGGCGAATTGTACTCTTTGGATGCTTTGCATATATGTTTCTTAGATTTTATAGAAGCAATATATACAAAGATATCAACCGTCTACCTGTTTCATTCATTGTTCTACTTGTCGAAAGTTACAAATAATTTCCGATAAAGGATTAACCATTGGGGCTCATTGTTCACTAAACTTGAAGAACAAAAAATTGTCGAATTGTACTGTATGGATGCTTTGCATATATGTTTCTTAGACTATATAGAAGCAATATATACAAAGATTTCAACCGTCTACCTGTTCCATTCATTGTTCTACTTGTCGAAAGTTACAAATAATATCCGATAACGGATTAAGCATTGGGGCTCATTGTTCACTTAAACTTGAAGAACATAAAATTGGCGAATTGTACTGTTTGGATGCTTTGCATATATGTTTCTTAGACTATATAGAAGCAATATATACAATGATTTCAACCGTCTACCTGTTCCATTCATTGTTCTACTTGTCGAAATTTACAAATAATTTCCTTTAAAGGATTAACAATGGGGCTCGTAGTTCACTTAAACTTGAAGAACAAAAAATTGGCGAATTGAACTGTTTGGATGCTTTGCATATGTGTTTCTTAGACTATTTAGAAGCAATATGTAGAACGATTTCACCCGTCTACCTGTACTATTCATTGTTCTACTTGTAGAAAGTTACAAATCATTTCCGATAACGGATTAACCATTGGGGCTCATTGTTCACTTAAACTTGAAGAACAAAAAATTGTCGAATTGTACTGTTTGGATGCTTTGCATATATGTTTCTTAGACTATATAGAAGCAATATATACAATGATTTCAACCGTCTACCTGTTCCATTCATTGTTCTACTTGTCGAAAGTTACAAATAATTTCCGTTAAGGGATTAACAATGGGGATCGTAGTTTACTTAAACTTGAAGAACAAAAAATTGGCGAATTGTACTGTTTGGATGCTTTGCATATATGTTTCTTAGACTATATAGAAGCAATATATACAATGATTTCAACAGTCTACCTTTTCCATTCATTGTTCTACTTGTCGAAATTTACAAATAATTTCCTTTAAAGGATTAACAATGGGGCTCGTAGTTCACTTAAACTTGAAAAACAAAAAATTGGCGAATGGTACTGTTTGGATGCTTTGCATATATGTTTCTTAGACTTTATAGAAGCAATATATACAAAGATTTCAACCGTCTACCTGTTCCATTCATTGTTCTACTTGTCGAAAGTTACAAATCATTTCCGATAACGGATTAACCATTGGGGCTCATTGTTCACTTAAACTTGAAGAACAAAAAATTGTCGATTTGTACTGTTTGGATGCTTTGCATATATGTTTCTTAGACTATATAGAAGCAATATATACAATGATTTCAACCGTCTACCTGTTCCATTCATTGTTCTACTTGTCGAAAATTACAAATAATTTCCGATAAAGGATTAACCATTGGGGCTCATTGTTCACTTAAACTTGAAGAACAAAAAATTGGCGAATGGTACTGTTTGGATGCTTTGCATATATGTTTCTTAGACTATATAGAAGCAATATATACATTAATTTCAACCGTCTACCTGTTCCACTCATTGTTCTACTTGTCGCAAGTTACAAATAATTTCCGTTAAAGTATTAAGAATGGGGCTCGTAGTTCACTTATACATGAAGATGGAATAATTGGCGAATTGTACTGTTTGGATGCTTTGCATATATGTTTCTTAGATTATATAGAAGCAATATATACAAAGATATCAACCGTCTACCTGTTCCATTCATTGTTCTACTTGTCGAAAATTACAAATAATTTCCGATAAAGGATTAACCATTGGGGCTCATTGTTCACTAAACTTGAAGAACAAAAAATTGTCGAATTGTACTGTTTGGATGCTTTGCATATATGTTTCTTAGACTATATAGAAGCAATATATACAAAGATTTCAAGCGTCTACCTGTTCCATTCATTGTTCTACTTGTCGAAAGTTACAAATAATTTCCGATAAAGGATTAACCATTGGGGCTCATTGTTCAATTAAACTTCAAGAACAAAAAATTGGCGAATTGTACTGTTTGGATGCTTTGCATATATGTTTCGTAGATTATATAGATCAATATATACAATGATTTCAACCGTCTACCTGATCCATTCATTGTTCTACTTGTCGAAATTTACAAATAATTTCCTTTAAAGGATTAACAATGGGGCTCGTAGTTCACTTAAATTTGAAGAACAAAAAATTGGCGAATGGTACTGTTTGGATGCTTTGCATATATGTTTCTTAGACTATATAGAAGCAATATATACAAAGATTTCAACCGTCTACCTGTTCCATTCATTGTTCTACTTGTCGAAAATTACAAATAATTTCCGATAAAGGATTAACCATTGGGGCTCATTGTTCACTAAACTTGAAGAACAAAGATTGTCGAATTGTACTGTTTGGATGCTTTGCATATATGTTTCTTAGATTATATAGAAGCAATATATACAAAGATTTCAAGCGTCTACCTGTTCCATTCATTGTTCTACTTGTCGAAAGTTACAAATAATATCCGATAACGGATTAAGCATTGGGGCTCATTGTTCACTTAAACTTGAAGAACAAAAAATTGGCGAATGGTACTGTTTGGATGCTTTGCATATATGTTTCTTAGACTATATAGAAGCAATATATACATTGATTTCAACCGTCTACCTGTTCCACTCATTGTTCTACTTGTCGCAAGTTACAAATAATTTCCGTTAAAGTATTAACAAAGGGGCTCGTAGTTCACTTAAACATGAAGATGAAATAATTGGCGAATTGTACTCTTTGGATGCTTTGCATATATGTTTCTTAGATTTTATAGAAGCAATATATACAAAGATATCAACCGTCTACCTGTTTCATTCATTGTTCTACTTGTCGAAAGTTACAAATAATTTCCGATAAAGGATTAACCATTGGGGCTCATTGTTCACTAAACTTGAAGAACAAAAAATTGTCGAATTGTACTGTATGGATGCTTTGCATATATGTTTCTTAGACTATATAGAAGCAATATATACAAAGATTTCAACCGTCTACCTGTTCCATTCATTGTTCTACTTGTCGAAAGTTACAAATAATATCCGATAACGGATTAAGCATTGGGGCTCATTGTTCACTTAAACTTGAAGAACATAAAATTGGCGAATTGTACTGTTTGGATGCTTTGCATATATGTTTCTTAGACTATATAGAAGCAATATATACAATGATTTCAACCGTCTACCTGTTCCATTCATTGTTCTACTTGTCGAAATTTACAAATAATTTCCTTTAAAGGATTAACAATGGGGCTCGTAGTTCACTTAAACTTGAAGAACAAAAAATTGGCGAATTGAACTGTTTGGATGCTTTGCATATGTGTTTCTTAGACTATTTAGAAGCAATATGTAGAACGATTTCACCCGTCTACCTGTACTATTCATTGTTCTACTTGTAGAAAGTTACAAATCATTTCCGATAACGGATTAACCATTGGGGCTCATTGTTCACTTAAACTTGAAGAACAAAAAATTGTCGAATTGTACTGTTTGGATGCTTTGCATATATGTTTCTTAGACTATATAGAAGCAATATATACAATGATTTCAACCGTCTACCTGTTCCATTCATTGTTCTACTTGTCGAAAGTTACAAATAATTTCCGTTAAGGGATTAACAATGGGGATCGTAGTTTACTTAAACTTGAAGAACAAAAAATTGGCGAATGGTACTGTTTGGATGCTTTGCATATATGTTTCTTAGACTATATAGAAGCAATATATACAAAGATTTCAACCGTCTACCTGTTCCATTCATTGTTCTACTTGTCGAAAATTACAAATAATTTCCGATAAAGGATTAACCATTGGGGCTCATTGTTCACTAAACTTGAAGAACAAAGATTGTCGAATTGTACTGTTTGGATGCTTTGCATATATGTTTCTTAGATTATATAGAAGCAATATATACAAAGATTTCAAGCGTCTACCTGTTCCAATCATTGTTCTACTTGTCGAAAGTTACAAATAATTTCCGGTAAAGGATTAACCATTGGGGCTCATTTTTCACTAAACTTGGAGAACAAAGATTTTCGAATTGTACTGATGGATGCTTTGCATATATGTTTCTTAGACTATATAGAAGCAATATATACAATGATTTCAACCGTCTACCTGTTCCAATCATTGTTCTACTTTTCGAAAGTTACAAATAATTTCCGTTAAGGGATTAACAATGGGGATCGTAGTTTACTTAAACTTGAAGAACAAAAAATTGGCGAATTGTATTGTTTGGATGCTTTGCATATATGTTTCTTAGACTATATAGAAGCAATATATACAATGATTTCAACAGTCTACCTGTTCCATTCATTGTTCTACTTGTCGAAATTTACAAATAATTTCCTTTAAAGGATTAACAATGGGGCTCGTAGTTCACTTAAACTTGAAGAACAAAAAATTGGCGAATGGTACTGTTTGGATGCTTTGCATATATGTTTCTTAGACTATATAGAAGCAATATATACAAAGATTTCAACCGTCTACCTGTTCCATTCATTGTTCTACTTGTCGAAAGTTACAAATCATTTCCGATAACGGATTAACCATTGGGGCTCATTGTTCACTTAAACTTGAAGAACAAAAAATTGTCAAATTGTACTGTTTGGATGCTTTGCATATATGTTTCTTAGACTATATAGAAGCAATATATACAATGATTTCAACCGTCTACCTGTTCCATTCATTGTTCTACTTGTCGAAAATTACAAATAATTTCCGATAAAGGATTAACCATTGGGGCTCATTGTTGACTTAAACTTGAAGAACAAAAAATTGGCGAATGGTACTGTTTGGATGCTTTGCATATATGTTTCGTAGATTATATAGATCAATATATACAATGATTTCAACCGTCTACCTGATCCATTCATTGTTCTACTTGTCGAAATTTACAAATAATTTCCTTTAAAGGATTAACAATGGGGCTCGTAGTTCACTTAAATTTGAAGAACAAAAAATTGGCGAATGGTACTGTTTGGATGCTTTGCATATATGTTTCTTAGACTATATAGAAGCAATATATACAAAGATTTCAACCGTCTACCTGTTCCATTCATTGTTCTACTTGTCGAAAAGTACAAATAATTTCCGATAAAGGATTAACCATTGGGGCTCATTGTTCACTAAATTTGAAGAACAAAGATTGTCGAATTGTACTGTTTGGATGCTTTGAATATATGTTTCTTAGACTATATAGAAGCAATATATACAAAGATTTCAAGCGTCTACCTGTTCCATTCATTGTTCTACTTGTCGAAATTTACAAATAATTTCCTTTAAAGGATTAACAATGGGGCTCGTAGTTCACTTAAACTTGAAGAACAAAAAATTGGCGAATTGTACTGTTTGGATGCTTTGCATATATGTTTCGTAGGTTATATAGAAGCAATATATACAATGATTTCAACCGTCTACCTGAACCATTCATTGTTCTACTTGTCGAAATTTACAAATAATTTCCTTTAAAGGATTAACAATGGGGCTCGTAGTTCACTTAAACTTGAAAAACAAAAAATTGGCGAATGGTACTGTTTGGATGCTTTGCATATATGTTTCTTAGACTATATAGAAGCAATATATACAAAGATTTCAACCGTCTACCTGTTCCATTCATTGTTCTACTTGTCGAAAGTTACAAATCATTTCCGATAACGGATTAACCATTGGGGCTCATTGTTCACTTAAACTTGAAGAACAAAAAATTGTCGATTTGTACTGTTTGGATGCTTTGCATATATGTTTCTTAGACTATATAGAAGCAATATATACAATGATTTCAACCGTCTACCTGTTCCATTCATTGTTCTACTTGTCGAAAATTACAAATAATTTCCGATAAAGGATTAACCATTGGGGCTCATTGTTCACTTAAACTTGAAGAACAAAAAATTGGCGAATGGTACTGTTTGGATGCTTTGCATATATGTTTCTTAGACTATATAGAAGCAATATATACATTAATTTCAACCGTCTACCTGTTCCACTCATTGTTCTACTTGTCGCAAGTTACAAATAATTTCCGTTAAAGTATTAAGAATGGGGCTCGTAGTTCACTTATACATGAAGATGGAATAATTGGCGAATTGTACTGTTTGGATGCTTTGCATATATGTTTCTTAGATTATATAGAAGCAATATATACAAAGATATCAACCGTCTACCTGTTCCATTCATTGTTCTACTTGTCGAAAATTACAAATAATTTCCGATAAAGGATTAACCATTGGGGCTCATTGTTCACTAAACTTGAAGAACAAAAAATTGTCGAATTGTACTGTTTGGATGCTTTGCATATATGTTTCTTAGACTATATAGAAGCAATATATACAAAGATTTCAAGCGTCTACCTGTTCCATTCATTGTTCTACTTGTCGAAAGTTACAAATAATTTCCGATAAAGGATTAACCATTGGGGCTCATTGTTCAATTAAACTTCAAGAACAAAAAATTGGCGAATTGTACTGTTTGGATGCTTTGCATATATGTTTCGTAGATTATATAGATCAATATATACAATGATTTCAACCGTCTACCTGATCCATTCATTGTTCTACTTGTCGAAATTTACAAATAATTTCCTTTAAAGGATTAACAATGGGGCTCGTAGTTCACTTAAATTTGAAGAACAAAAAATTGGCGAATGGTACTGTTTGGATGCTTTGCATATATGTTTCTTAGACTATATAGAAGCAATATATACAAAGATTTCAACCGTCTACCTGTTCCATTCATTGTTCTACTTGTCGAAAATTACAAATAATTTCCGATAAAGGATTAACCATTGGGGCTCATTGTTCACTAAACTTGAAGAACAAAGATTGTCGAATTGTACTGTTTGGATGCTTTGCATATATGTTTCTTAGATTATATAGAAGCAATATATACAAAGATTTCAAGCGTCTACCTGTTCCAATCATAGTTCTACTTGTCGAAAGTTACAAATAATTTCCGATAAAGGATTAACCATTGGGGCTCATTTTTCACTAAACTTGGAGAACAAAGATTTTCGAATTGTACTGATGGATGCTTTGCATATATGTTTCTTAGACTATATAGAAGCAATATATACAATGATTTCAACCGTCTACCTGTTCCATTCATTGTTCTACTTGTCGAAAGTTACAAATAATTTCCGTTAAGGGATTAACAATGGGGATCGTAGTTTACTTAAACTTGAAGAACAAAAAATTGGCGAATTGTATTGTTTGGATGCTTTGCATATATGTTTCTTAGACTATATAGAAGCAATATATACATTGATTTCAACAGTCTACCTGTTCCATTCATTGTTCTACTTGTCGAAATTTACAAATAATTTCCTTTAAAGGATTAACAATGGGGCTCGTAGTTCACTTAAACTTGAAGAACAAAAAATTGGCGAATGGTACTGTTTGGATGCTTTGCATATATGTTTCTTAGACTATATAGAAGCAATATATACAAAGATTTCAACCGTCTACCTGTTCCATTCATTGTTCTACTTGTCGAAAATTACAAATAATTTCCGGTAAAGGATTAACCATTGGGGCTCATTGTTCACTAAACTTGAAGAACAAAGATTGTCGAATTGTACTGTTTGGATGCTTTGCATATATGTTTCTTAGACTATATAGAAGCAATATATACAAAGATTTCAAGCGTCTACCTGTTCCATTCATTGTTCTACTTGTCGAAAGTTACAAATAATTTCCGATAAAGGATTAACCATTGGGGCTCATTGTTCACTAAACTTGAAGAACAAAGATTGTCGAATTGTACTGCTTGGATGCTTTGCATATATGTTTCTTAGACTATATAGAAGCAATATATACAAAGATTTCAAGCGTCTACCTGTTCCATTCATTGTTCTACTTGTCGAAAGTTACAAATAATTTCCGATAACGGATTAACCATTAGGGCTCATTGTTCACTAAACTTGAAGAACAAAGATTGTCGAATTGTACTGTTTGGATGCTTTGCATATATGTTTCTTAGACTATATAGAAGCAATATATACAATGATTTCAACCGTCTACCTGTTCCATTCATTGTTCTACTTGTCGAAAGTTACAAATAATTTCCTATAAAGGATTAACAATGCGGCTCGTAGTTCACTTAAACTTGAAGAACAAAAAATTGGCGAATTGTACTGTTTGGATGCTTTGCGTATATGTTTCTTAGACTATATAGAAGCATTATATAGAAAGATTTCACCCGTCTACATTTACTATTCATTGTTCTACTTGTAGAAAGTTACAAATAATTTCCATTTCATGATTATCAATGGGGCTCGTTGTTCACTTCAACTTGAAGAACAATAAATTGGCGAATTGTACTCTTTGGATGCTTTGCATATATGTTTCTTAGACTATATAGAAGCAATATATACAAAGATTTCAACCGTCTACCTGTTCCACTCATTGTTCTACTTGTCGAAAGTTACAAATAATTTCCGATAAAGGATTAACAATGGGGCTCATTGTTCACTTAAACTTGAAGAACAAAAAATTGGCGAATGGTACTGTTTAGATGCTTTGCATATAGGTTTCTTATGCTATATAGAAGCAGCATATACAATGATTTCAACCGTCTACCTATTCCATTCATTGTTCTACTTGTCGAAATTTACAAATAATTTACTTTAGAGGATTAACAATTGGGCTCGTAGTTCACTTAAACTTGAAGAACAAAAAATTGGCGAATTGTACTATTTGGATGCTTTGCATATATGTTTCTTAGACTATATAGAAGCAATATATACAATGATTTCAACCGTCTACCTGTTCCATTCATTGTTATACTTGTCGAAAGTTACAAATCATTTCCGATAACGGATTAACCATTGGGGCTCATTGTTCACTAAACTAGAAGAACAAAAAATTGTCGATTTGTACTGTTTGGATGCTTTGCATATATGTTTCTTAGACAATATAGAAGCAATATATACAATGATTTCAACCGTCTACCTGTTCCATTCATTGTTCTACTTGTCGAAAGTTACAAATAATTTCCGTTAAGGGATTAACAATGGGGATCGTAGTTTACTTAAACTTGATGAACAAAAAATTGGCGAATTGTACTGTTTGGATGCTTTGCATATATGTTTCTTAGACTAGATAGAAGCAATATACACAATGATTTCAACAGTCTACCTGTTCCATTCATTGTTCTACTTGTCGAAATTTACAAATAATTTCCTTTAAAGGATTAACAATGGGGCTCGTAGTTCACTTAAACTTGAAGAACAAAAAATTGGCGAATTGTACTGTTTGGATGTTTTGCACATATGTTTCTTAGACTATATAGAAGCAATATATACAATGATTTCAACCGTCTACCTGTTCCATTCATTGTTCTACTTGTAGAAAGTTACAAATAATTTCCATTTCATGATTATCAATGGGGCTCGCTGTTCACTTAAACTTGAAGATCAAAAATTTGGCGATTGTTACTGTTTAGATGGTTTGCATATATGTTTCTTAGATTATATAGAAGCAATATATACAAAGATTACAACCGTCTACCTGTTCCATTCATTGTTCTACTTGTCGAAAGTTACAAATAATTTCCGATAAAGGATTAACCATTGGGGCTCATTGTTCAATTAAACTTCAAGAACAAAAAATTGGCGAATTGTACTGTTTGGATGCTTTGCATATATGTTTCTTAGACTATATAGAAGCAATATATACAAAGATTTCAACCGTCTACCTGTTCCAATCATTGTTATACTTGTCGAAATTTACAAATAATTTCCTTTAAAGGATTAACAATGGGGCTCGTAGTTCACTTAAACTTGAAGAACAAAAAATTGGCGAATGGTACTGTTTGGATGCTTTGCATATATGTCTCTTAGACTATATAGAAGCAATATATACAAAGATTTCAACCGTCTACCTGTTCCATTCATTGTTCTACTTGTCGAAAGTTACAAATAATATCCGATAACGGATTAAGCATTGGGGCTCATTGTTCACTTAAACTTGAAGAACAAAAAATTGGCGAATTGTACTGTTTGGATGCTTTGCATATATGTTTCGTAGATTATATAGATCAATATATACAATGATTTCAACCGTCTACCTGATCCATTCATTGTTATACTTGTCGAAATTTACAAATAATTTCCTTTAAAGGATTAACAATGGGGCTCGTAGTTCACTTAAACTTGAAGAACAAAGAATTGGCGAATGGTACTGTTTGGATGCTTTGCATATATGTTTCTTAGATTATATAGAAGCAATATATACAAAGATTTCAACCGTCTACCTGTTCCATTCATTGTTCTACTTGTCGAAAATTACAAATAATTTCCGATAAAGGATTAACCATTGGGGCTCATTGTTCACTTAAACTTGAAGAACAAAAATTTGGCGAATGGTACTGTTTGGATACTTTGCATATATGTTTCTTAAACTATATAGAAGCAACATATACATAAATTTCAACCGTCTACCTGTTCCACTCATTGTTCTACTTGTCGCAAGTTACAAATAATTTCCGTTAAAGTATTAAGAATGGGGCTCGTAGTTCACTTATACATGAAGATGAAATAATTGGCGAATTGTACTGTTTGCATGCTTTGCATATATGTTTCTTAGATTATATAGAAGCAATATATACAAAGATATCAACCGTCTACCTGTTCCATTCATTGTTCTACTTGTCGAAAATTACAAATAATTTCCGATAAAGGATTAACCCTTGGGGCTCATTGTTCACTAAACTTGAAGAACAAAAAATTGTCGAATTGTACTGTTTGGATGCATTGCAAATATGTTTCTTAGACTATATAGAAGCAATATATACAAAGATTTCAAGCGTCTACCTGTTCCATTCATTGTTCTACTTGTCGAAAGTTACAAATAATTTCCGATAAAGGATTAACCATTGGGGCTCATTGTTCAATTAAACTTCAAGAACAAAAGATTGGCGAATTGTACTGTTTGGATGCTTTGCATATATGTTTCTTAGACTATATAGAAGCAATATATACAAAGATTTCAACCGTCTACCTGTTCCATTCATTGTTATACTTGTCGAAATTTACAAATAATTTCCTTTAAAGGATTAACAATGGGGCTCGTAGTTCACTTAAACTTGAAGAACAAAAAATTGGCAAATGGTACTGTTTGGATGCTTTGCATATATGTCTCTTAGACTATATAGAAGCAATATATACAAAGATTTCACCCGTCTACCTGTTCCATTCATTGTTCTACTTGTCGAAAGTTACAAATAATATCCGGTAACGGATTAAGCATTGGGGCTCATTGTTCACTTAAACTTGAAGAACAAAAAATTGGCGAATTGTACTGTTTGGATGCTTTGCATATATGTTTCGTAGATTATATAGATCAATATATACAATGATTTCAACCGTCTACCTGATCCATTCATTGTTCTACTTGTCGAAATTTACAAATAATTTCCTTTAAAGGATTAACAATGGGGCTCGTAGTTCACTTAAACTTGAAGAACAAAAAATTGGCGAATGGTACTGTTTGGATGCTTTGCATATATGTTTCTTAGACTATATAGAAGCAATATATACAAAGATTTCAACCGTCTACCTGTTCCATTCATTGTTCTACTTGTCAAAAGTTACAAATCATTTCCGATAACTGATTAACCATTGGGGCTCATTGTTCACTTAAACTTGAAGAACAAGAAATTGGCGACTGGTACTGTTTGGATGCTTTGCATATATGTTTCTTAGACTATATAGAAGCAATATATAAATAGATTTCAACCGTCTACCAGTTCCATTCATTGTTCTACTTGTCGAAAATTACAAATAATTTCCGATAAAGGATTAACAATGGGGCTCATTGTTCACTTAAACTTGAAGAACAAAAAATTGGCGAATGGTACTGTTTGGATGCTTTGCATATATGTTTCTTAGACTATATAGAAGCAATATATACATTGATTTCAACCGTCTACCTGTTCCACTCATTGTTCTACTTGTCGCAAGTTACAAATATTTTCCGTTAAAGTATTAACAATGGGTCTCGTAGTTCACTTAAAATTGAAGATGAAATAATTGGCGAATTGTACTGTTTGGATGCTTTGCATATATGTTTCTTAGATTATATAGAAGCAATATATACAAAGATTTCAACCGTCTACCTGTTCCATTCATTGTTCTACTTGTCGAAAATTACAAATAATTTCCGATAAAGGATTAACCATTGGGGCTCATTGTTCACTAAACTTGAAGAACAATGATTGTCGAATTGTACTGTTTGGATGCTTTGCATATATGTTTCTTAGACTATATAGAAGCAATATATACAATGATTTCAACCGTCTACCTGTTCCATTCATTGTTCTACTTGTCGAAAGTTACAAATAATTTCCGTTAAGGGATTAACAATGGGGATCGTACTTTACTTAAACTTGAAGAACAAAAAATTGGGGAATTGTACTATTTGGATGCTTTGCATATATGTTTCTTAGACTATATAGAAGCAATATATACAATGATTTCAACCGTCTACCTGTTCCATTCATTGTTCTACTTGTCGAAAGTTACAAATAATTTCCATTTCATGATTATCAATTTTTCTCGCTGTTCACTTAAACTTGAAGATCAAAAAATTGGCGATTGTTACTGTTTAGATGCTTTGCATATATGTTTGTTAGATTATATAGAAGCAATATGTACAAAGATTTCAACCGTCTACCTGTTCCATTCATTGTTCTACTTGTCGAAAATTACAAATAATTTCCGATAAAGGATTAACCATTGGGGCTCATTGTACACTAAACTTGAAGAACAAAAAATTGGCGAATTGTACTATTTGGATGCTTTGCATATATGTTTCTTAGACTATATAGAAGCAATATATACAAAGATTTCAAGCGTCTACCTGTTCCATTCATTGTTCTACTTGTCGAAAGTTACAAATAATTTCCGATAAAGGATTAACCATTGGGGCTCATTGTTCACTTAAACTTGAAGAACAAAAAATTGGCGAATTGTACTGTTTGGATGCTTTGCATATATGTTTCTTAGACTATATAGAAGCAATATATACAAAGATTTCAACCGTCTACCTGTTCCATTCATTGTTCTACTTGTCGAAATTTACAAATAATTTCCTTTAAAGGATTAACAATGGTGCTCATAGTTCACTTAAACTTGAAGAACAAAAAATTGGCGAATGGTACTCTTTGGATGCTTTGCATATATGTTTCTTAGACTATATAGAAGCTATATATACAAAGATTTCAACCGTCTACCTGTTCCATTCATTGTTCTACTTGTCGAAAGTTACAAATCATTTCCGATAACGGATTAACCATTGGGGCTCATTGTTCACTAAACTAGAAGAACAAAAAATTGTCGAATTGTACTGTTTGGATGCTTTGCATATATGTTTCTTAGACAATATAGAAGCAATATATACAATGATTTCAACCGTCTACCTGTTCCATTCATTGTTCTACTTGTCGAAAGTTACAAATAATTTCCGTTAAGGGATTAACAATGGGGATCGTAGTTTACTTAAACTTGATGAACAAAAAATTGGCGAATTGTACTGTTTGGATGCTTTGCATATATGTTTCTTAGACTATATAGAAGCAATATACACAATGATTTCAACAGTCTACCTGTTCCATTCATTGTTCTACTTGTCGAAATTTACAAATAATTTCCTTTAAAGGATTAACAATGGGGCTCATAGTTCACTTAAACTTGAAGAACAAAAAATTGGCGAATGGTACTGTTTGGATGCTTTGCATATATGTTTCTTAGACTATATAGAAGGAATATATACAAAGATTTCAACCGTCTACCTGTTCCATTCATTTTTCTACTTGTCAAAAGTTAGAAATCATTTCCGATAACGCATTAACCATTGGGGCTCATTGTTCACTTAAACTTGAAGAACAAAAAATTGTCGAATTGTACTGTTTGGATGCTTTGCATAAATGTTTCTTAGACTATATAGAAGCAATATATACAATGATTTCAACCGTCTACCTGTTCCATTCATTGTTCTACTTGTCGAAAATTACAAATAATTTCCGATAAAGGATTAACCATTGGGGCTCATTGTTCACTTAAACTTGAAGAACAAAAAATTGGCGAATGGTACTGTTTGGATGCTTTGCATATATGTTTCTTAGACTATATAGAAGCAATATATACAAAGATTTCAACCGTCTACCTGTTCCATTCATTGTTCTACTTGTCGAAAATTACAAATAATTTCCGATAAAGGATTAGCTATTGGGGCTCATTGTTCACTTAAACTTGAAGAACAAAAAATTGGCGAATGGTACTGTTTGGATGCTTTGCATATATGTTTCTTAGACTATATAGAAGCAATATATACATTGATTTCAACCGTCTACCTGTTCCACTCATTGTTCTACTTGTCGCAAGTTACAAATAATTTCCGTTAAAGTATTAACAAAGGGGCTCGTAGTTCACTTAAACATGAAGATGAAATAATTGGCGAATTGTACTCTTTGGATGCTTTGCATATATGTTTCTTAGATTTTATAGAAGCAATATATACAAAGATATCAACCGTCTACCTGTTTCATTCATTGTTCTACTTGTCGAAAATTTCAAATAATTTCCGATAAAGGATTAACCATTGGGGCTCATTGTTCACTAAACTTGAAGAACAAAAAATTGTCGAATTGTACTGTATGGATGCTTTGCATATATGTTTCTTAGACTATATAGAAGCAATATATACAAAGATTTCAACCGTCTACCTGTTCCATTCATTGTTCTACTTGTCGAAAGTTACAAATAATATCCGATAACGGATTAAGCATTGGGGCTCATTGTTCACTTAAACTTGAAGAACAAAAAATTGGCGAATGGTACTGTTTGGATGCTTTGCATATATGTTTCTTAGACTATATAGAAGCAATATATACATTGATTTCAACCGTCTACCTGTTCCACTCATTGTTCTACTTGTCGCAAGTTACAAATAATTTCCGTTAAAGTATTAACAAAGGGGCTCGTAGTTCACTTAAACATGAAGATGAAATAATTGGCGAATTGTACTCTTTGGATGCTTTGCATATATGTTTCTTAGATTTTATAGAAGCAATATATACAAAGATATCAACCGTCTACCTGTTTCATTCATTGTTCTACTTGTCGAAAGTTACAAATAATTTCCGATAAAGGATTAACCATTGGGGCTCATTGTTCACTAAACTTGAAGAACAAAAAATTGTCGAATTGTACTGTATGGATGCTTTGCATATATGTTTCTTAGACTATATAGAAGCAATATATACAAAGATTTCAACCGTCTACCTGTTCCATTCATTGTTCTACTTGTCGAAAGTTACAAATAATATCCGATAACGGATTAAGCATTGGGGCTCATTGTTCACTTAAACTTGAAGAACATAAAATTGGCGAATTGTACTGTTTGGATGCTTTGCATATATGTTTCTTAGACTATATAGAAGCAATATATACAATGATTTCAACCGTCTACCTGTTCCATTCATTGTTCTACTTGTCGAAATTTACAAATAATTTCCTTTAAAGGATTAACAATGGGGCTCGTAGTTCACTTAAACTTGAAGAACAAAAAATTGGCGAATTGAACTGTTTGGATGCTTTGCATATGTGTTTCTTAGACTATTTAGAAGCAATATGTAGAACGATTTCACCCGTCTACCTGTACTATTCATTGTTCTACTTGTAGAAAGTTACAAATCATTTCCGATAACGGATTAACCATTGGGGCTCATTGTTCACTTAAACTTGAAGAACAAAAAATTGTCGAATTGTACTGTTTGGATGCTTTGCATATATGTTTCTTAGACTATATAGAAGCAATATATACAATGATTTCAACCGTCTACCTGTTCCATTCATTGTTCTACTTGTCGAAAGTTACAAATAATTTCCGTTAAGGGATTAACAATGGGGATCGTAGTTTACTTAAACTTGAAGAACAAAAAATTGGCGAATTGTACTGTTTGGATGCTTTGCATATATGTTTCTTAGACTATATAGAAGCAATATATACAATGATTTCAACAGTCTACCTTTTCCATTCATTGTTCTACTTGTCGAAATTTACAAATAATTTCCTTTAAAGGATTAACAATGGGGCTCGTAGTTCACTTAAACTTGAAAAACAAAAAATTGGCGAATGGTACTGTTTGGATGCTTTGCATATATGTTTCTTAGACTATATAGAAGCAATATATACAAAGATTTCAACCGTCTACCTGTTCCATTCATTGTTCTACTTGTCGAAAGTTACAAATCATTTCCGATAACGGATTAACCATTGGGGCTCATTGTTCACTTAAACTTGAAGAACAAAAAATTGTCGATTTGTACTGTTTGGATGCTTTGCATATATGTTTCTTAGACTATATAGAAGCAATATATACAATGATTTCAACCGTCTACCTGTTCCATTCATTGTTCTACTTGTCGAAAATTACAAATAATTTCCGATAAAGGATTAACCATTGGGGCTCATTGTTCACTTAAACTTGAAGAACAAAAAATTGGCGAATGGTACTGTTTGGATGCTTTGCATATATGTTTCTTAGACTATATAGAAGCAATATATACATTAATTTCAACCGTCTACCTGTTCCACTCATTGTTCTACTTGTCGCAAGTTACAAATAATTTCCGTTAAAGTATTAAGAATGGGGCTCGTAGTTCACTTATACATGAAGATGGAATAATTGGCGAATTGTACTGTTTGGATGCTTTGCATATATGTTTCTTAGATTATATAGAAGCAATATATACAAAGATATCAACCGTCTACCTGTTCCATTCATTGTTCTACTTGTCGAAAATTACAAATAATTTCCGATAAAGGATTAACCATTGGGGCTCATTGTTCACTAAACTTGAAGAACAAAAAATTGTCGAATTGTACTGTTTGGATGCTTTGCATATATGTTTCTTAGACTATATAGAAGCAATATATACAAAGATTTCAAGCGTCTACCTGTTCCATTCATTGTTCTACTTGTCGAAAGTTACAAATAATTTCCGATAAAGGATTAACCATTGGGGCTCATTGTTCAATTAAACTTCAAGAACAAAAAATTGGCGAATTGTACTGTTTGGATGCTTTGCATATATGTTTCGTAGATTATATAGATCAATATATACAATGATTTCAACCGTCTACCTGATCCATTCATTGTTCTACTTGTCGAAATTTACAAATAATTTCCTTTAAAGGATTAACAATGGGGCTCGTAGTTCACTTAAATTTGAAGAACAAAAAATTGGCGAATGGTACTGTTTGGATGCTTTGCATATATGTTTCTTAGACTATATAGAAGCAATATATACAAAGATTTCAACCGTCTACCTGTTCCATTCATTGTTCTACTTGTCGAAAATTACAAATAATTTCCGATAAAGGATTAACCATTGGGGCTCATTGTTCACTAAACTTGAAGAACAAAGATTGTCGAATTGTACTGTTTGGATGCTTTGCATATATGTTTCTTAGATTATATAGAAGCAATATATACAAAGATTTCAAGCGTCTACCTGTTCCATTCATTGTTCTACTTGTCGAAAGTTACAAATAATATCCGATAACGGATTAAGCATTGGGGCTCATTGTTCACTTAAACTTGAAGAACAAAAAATTGGCGAATGGTACTGTTTGGATGCTTTGCATATATGTTTCTTAGACTATATAGAAGCAATATATACATTGATTTCAACCGTCTACCTGTTCCACTCATTGTTCTACTTGTCGCAAGTTACAAATAATTTCCGTTAAAGTATTAACAAAGGGGCTCGTAGTTCACTTAAACATGAAGATGAAATAATTGGCGAATTGTACTCTTTGGATGCTTTGCATATATGTTTCTTAGATTTTATAGAAGCAATATATACAAAGATATCAACCGTCTACCTGTTTCATTCATTGTTCTACTTGTCGAAAGTTACAAATAATTTCCGATAAAGGATTAACCATTGGGGCTCATTGTTCACTAAACTTGAAGAACAAAAAATTGTCGAATTGTACTGTATGGATGCTTTGCATATATGTTTCTTAGACTATATAGAAGCAATATATACAAAGATTTCAACCGTCTACCTGTTCCATTCATTGTTCTACTTGTCGAAAGTTACAAATAATATCCGATAACGGATTAAGCATTGGGGCTCATTGTTCACTTAAACTTGAAGAACATAAAATTGGCGAATTGTACTGTTTGGATGCTTTGCATATATGTTTCTTAGACTATATAGAAGCAATATATACAATGATTTCAACCGTCTACCTGTTCCATTCATTGTTCTACTTGTCGAAATTTACAAATAATTTCCTTTAAAGGATTAACAATGGGGCTCGTAGTTCACTTAAACTTGAAGAACAAAAAATTGGCGAATTGAACTGTTTGGATGCTTTGCATATGTGTTTCTTAGACTATTTAGAAGCAATATGTAGAACGATTTCACCCGTCTACCTGTACTATTCATTGTTCTACTTGTAGAAAGTTACAAATCATTTCCGATAACGGATTAACCATTGGGGCTCATTGTTCACTTAAACTTGAAGAACAAAAAATTGTCGAATTGTACTGTTTGGATGCTTTGCATATATGTTTCTTAGACTATATAGAAGCAATATATACAATGATTTCAACCGTCTACCTGTTCCATTCATTGTTCTACTTGTCGAAAGTTACAAATAATTTCCGTTAAGGGATTAACAATGGGGATCGTAGTTTACTTAAACTTGAAGAACAAAAAATTGGCGAATTGTACTGTTTGGATGCTTTGCATATATGTTTCTTAGACTATATAGAAGCAATATATACAATGATTTCAACAGTCTACCTTTTCCATTCATTGTTCTACTTGTCGAAATTTACAAATAATTTCCTTTAAAGGATTAACAATGGGGCTCGTAGTTCACTTAAACTTGAAAAACAAAAAATTGGCGAATGGTACTGTTTGGATGCTTTGCATATATGTTTCTTAGACTATATAGAAGCAATATATACAAAGATTTCAACCGTCTACCTGTTCCATTCATTGTTCTACTTGTCGAAAGTTACAAATCATTTCCGATAACGGATTAACCATTGGGGCTCATTGTTCACTTAAACTTGAAGAACAAAAAATTGTCGATTTGTACTGTTTGGATGCTTTGCATATATGTTTCTTAGACTATATAGAAGCAATATATACAATGATTTCAACCGTCTACCTGTTCCATTCATTGTTCTACTTGTCGAAAATTACAAATAATTTCCGATAAAGGATTAACCATTGGGGCTCATTGTTCACTTAAACTTGAAGAACAAAAAATTGGCGAATGGTACTGTTTGGATGCTTTGCATATATGTTTCTTAGACTATATAGAAGCAATATATACATTAATTTCAACCGTCTACCTGTTCCACTCATTGTTCTACTTGTCGCAAGTTACAAATAATTTCCGTTAAAGTATTAAGAATGGGGCTCGTAGTTCACTTATACATGAAGATGGAATAATTGGCGAATTGTACTGTTTGGATGCTTTGCATATATGTTTCTTAGATTATATAGAAGCAATATATACAAAGATATCAACCGTCTACCTGTTCCATTCATTGTTCTACTTGTCGAAAATTACAAATAATTTCCGATAAAGGATTAACCATTGGGGCTCATTGTTCACTAAACTTGAAGAACAAAAAATTGTCGAATTGTACTGTTTGGATGCTTTGCATATATGTTTCTTAGACTATATAGAAGCAATATATACAAAGATTTCAAGCGTCTACCTGTTCCATTCATTGTTCTACTTGTCGAAAGTTACAAATAATTTCCGATAAAGGATTAACCATTGGGGCTCATTGTTCAATTAAACTTCAAGAACAAAAAATTGGCGAATTGTACTGTTTGGATGCTTTGCATATATGTTTCGTAGATTATATAGATCAATATATACAATGATTTCAACCGTCTACCTGATCCATTCATTGTTCTACTTGTCGAAATTTACAAATAATTTCCTTTAAAGGATTAACAATGGGGCTCGTAGTTCACTTAAATTTGAAGAACAAAAAATTGGCGAATGGTACTGTTTGGATGCTTTGCATATATGTTTCTTAGACTATATAGAAGCAATATATACAAAGATTTCAACCGTCTACCTGTTCCATTCATTGTTCTACTTGTCGAAAATTACAAATAATTTCCGATAAAGGATTAACCATTGGGGCTCATTGTTCACTAAACTTGAAGAACAAAGATTGTCGAATTGTACTGTTTGGATGCTTTGCATATATGTTTCTTAGATTATATAGAAGCAATATATACAAAGATTTCAAGCGTCTACCTGTTCCAATCATTGTTCTACTTGTCGAAAGTTACAAATAATTTCCGATAAAGGATTAACCATTGGGGCTCATTTTTCACTAAACTTGGAGAACAAAGATTTTCGAATTGTACTGATGGATGCTTTGCATATATGTTTCTTAGACTATATAGAAGCAATATATACAATGATTTCAACCGTCTACCTGTTCCATTCATTGTTCTACTTTTCGAAAGTTACAAATAATTTCCGTTAAGGGATTAACAATGGGGATCGTAGTTTACTTAAACTTGAAGAACAAAAAATTGGCGAATTGTATTGTTTGGATGCTTTGCATATATGTTTCTTAGACTATATAGAAGCAATATATACAATGATTTCAACAGTCTACCTGTTCCATTCATTGTTCTACTTGTCGAAATTTACAAATAATTTCCTTTAAAGGATTAACAATGGGGCTCGTAGTTCACTTAAACTTGAAGAACAAAAAATTGGCGAATGGTACTGTTTGGATGCTTTGCATATATGTTTCTTAGACTATATAGAAGCAATATATACAAAGATTTCAACCGTCTACCTGTTCCATTCATTGTTCTACTTGTCGAAAGTTACAAATCATTTCCGATAACGGATTAACCATTGGGGCTCATTGTTCACTTAAACTTGAAGAACAAAAAATTGTCAAATTGTACTGTTTGGATGCTTTGCATATATGTTTCTTAGACTATATAGAAGCAATATATACAATGATTTCAACCGTCTACCTGTTCCATTCATTGTTCTACTTGTCGAAAATTACAAATAATTTCCGATAAAGGATTAACCATTGGGGCTCATTGTTGACTTAAACTTGAAGAACAAAAAATTGGCGAATGGTACTGTTTGGATGCTTTGCATATATGTTTCGTAGATTATATAGATCAATATATACAATGATTTCAACCGTCTACCTGATCCATTCATTGTTCTACTTGTCGAAATTTACAAATAATTTCCTTTAAAGGATTAACAATGGGGCTCGTAGTTCACTTAAATTTGAAGAACAAAAAATTGGCGAATGGTACTGTTTGGATGCTTTGCATATATGTTTCTTAGACTATATAGAAGCAATATATACAAAGATTTCAACCGTCTACCTGTTCCATTCATTGTTCTACTTGTCGAAAAGTACAAATAATTTCCGATAAAGGATTAACCATTGGGGCTCATTGTTCACTAAATTTGAAGAACAAAGATTGTCGAATTGTACTGTTTGGATGCTTTGAATATATGTTTCTTAGACTATATAGAAGCAATATATACAAAGATTTCAAGCGTCTACCTGTTCCATTCATTGTTCTACTTGTCGAAATTTACAAATAATTTCCTTTAAAGGATTAACAATGGGGCTCGTAGTTCACTTAAACTTGAAGAACAAAAAATTGGCGAATTGTACTGTTTGGATGCTTTGCATATATGTTTCGTAGGTTATATAGAAGCAATATATACAATGATTTCAACCGTCTACCTGATCCATTCATTGTTCTACTTGTCGAAATTTACAAATAATTTCCTTTAAAGGATTAACAATGGGGCTCGTAGTTCACTTAAACTTGAAAAACAAAAAATTGGCGAATGGTACTGTTTGGATGCTTTGCATATATGTTTCTTAGACTATATAGAAGCAATATATACAAAGATTTCAACCGTCTACCTGTTCCATTCATTGTTCTACTTGTCGAAAGTTACAAATCATTTCCGATAACGGATTAACCATTGGGGCTCATTGTTCACTTAAACTTGAAGAACAAAAAATTGTCGATTTGTACTGTTTGGATGCTTTGCATATATGTTTCTTAGACTATATAGAAGCAATATATACAATGATTTCAACCGTCTACCTGTTCCATTCATTGTTCTACTTGTCGAAAATTACAAATAATTTCCGATAAAGGATTAACCATTGGGGCTCATTGTTCACTTAAACTTGAAGAACAAAAAATTGGCGAATGGTACTGTTTGGATGCTTTGCATATATGTTTCTTAGACTATATAGAAGCAATATATACATTAATTTCAACCGTCTACCTGTTCCACTCATTGTTCTACTTGTCGCAAGTTACAAATAATTTCCGTTAAAGTATTAAGAATGGGGCTCGTAGTTCACTTATACATGAAGATGGAATAATTGGCGAATTGTACTGTTTGGATGCTTTGCATATATGTTTCTTAGATTATATAGAAGCAATATATACAAAGATATCAACCGTCTACCTGTTCCATTCATTGTTCTACTTGTCGAAAATTACAAATAATTTCCGATAAAGGATTAACCATTGGGGCTCATTGTTCACTAAACTTGAAGAACAAAAAATTGTCGAATTGTACTGTTTGGATGCTTTGCATATATGTTTCTTAGACTATATAGAAGCAATATATACAAAGATTTCAAGCGTCTACCTGTTCCATTCATTGTTCTACTTGTCGAAAGTTACAAATAATTTCCGATAAAGGATTAACCATTGGGGCTCATTGTTCAATTAAACTTCAAGAACAAAAAATTGGCGAATTGTACTGTTTGGATGCTTTGCATATATGTTTCGTAGATTATATAGATCAATATATACAATGATTTCAACCGTCTACCTGATCCATTCATTGTTCTACTTGTCGAAATTTACAAATAATTTCCTTTAAAGGATTAACAATGGGGCTCGTAGTTCACTTAAATTTGAAGAACAAAAAATTGGCGAATGGTACTGTTTGGATGCTTTGCATATATGTTTCTTAGACTATATAGAAGCAATATATACAAAGATTTCAACCGTCTACCTGTTCCATTCATTGTTCTACTTGTCGAAAATTACAAATAATTTCCGATAAAGGATTAACCATTGGGGCTCATTGTTCACTAAACTTGAAGAACAAAGATTGTCGAATTGTACTGTTTGGATGCTTTGCATATATGTTTCTTAGATTATATAGAAGCAATATATACAAAGATTTCAAGCGTCTACCTGTTCCAATCATAGTTCTACTTGTCGAAAGTTACAAATAATTTCCGATAAAGGATTAACCATTGGGGCTCATTTTTCACTAAACTTGGAGAACAAAGATTTTCGAATTGTACTGATGGTTGCTTTGCATATATGTTTCTTAGACTATATAGAAGCAATATATACAATGATTTCAACCGTCTACCTGTTCCATTCATTGTTCTACTTGTCGAAAGTTACAAATAATTTCCGTTAAGGGATTAACAATGGGGATCGTAGTTTACTTAAACTTGAAGAACAAAAAATTGGCGAATTGTATTGTTTGGATGCTTTGCATATATGTTTCTTAGACTATATAGAAGCAATATATACATTGATTTCAACAGTCTACCTGTTCCATTCATTGTTCTACTTGTCGAAATTTACAAATAATTTCCTTTAAAGGATTAACAATGGGGCTCGTAGTTCACTTAAACTTGAAGAACAAAAAATTGGCGAATGGTACTGTTTGGATGCTTTGCATATATGTTTCTTAGACTATATTGAAGCAATATATACAAAGATTTCAACCGTCTACCTGTTCCATTCATTGTTCTACTTGTCGAAAGTTACAAATCATTTCCGATAACGGATTAACCATTGGGGCTCATTGTTCACTTAAACTTGAAGAACAAAAAATTGTCAAATTGTACTGTTTGGATGCTTTGCATATATGTTTCTTAGACTATATAGAAGCAATATATACAATGATTTCAACCGTCTACCTGTTCCATTCATTGTTCTACTTGTCGAAAATTACAAATAATTTCCGATAAAGGATTAACCATTGGGGCTCATTGTTGACTTAAACTTGAAGAACAAAAAATTGGCGAACGGTACTGTTTGGATGCTTTGCATATATGTTTCGTAGATTATATAGATCAATATATACAATGATTTCAACCGTCTACCTGATCCATTCATTGTTCTACTTGTCGAAATTTACAAATAATTTCCTTTAAAGGATTAACAATGGGGCTCGTAGTTCACTTAAATTTGAAGAACAAAAAATTGGCGAATGGTACTGTTTGGATGCTTTGCATATATGTTTCTTAGACTATATAGAAGCAATATATACAAAGATTTCAACCGTCTACCTGTTCCATTCATTGTTCTACTTGTCGAAAATTACAAATAATTTCCGATAAAGGATTAACCATTGGGGCTCATTGTTCACTAAACTTGAAGAACAAAGATTGTCGAATTGTACTGTTTGGATGCTTTGCATATATGTTTCTTAGATTATATAGAAGCAATATATACAAAGATTTCAAGCGTCTACCTGTTCCATTCATTGTTCTACTTGTCGAAAGTTACAAATAATTTCCGATAAAGGATTAACCATTGGGGCTCATTGTTCACTAAACTTGAAGAACAAAGATTGTCGAATTGTACTGTTTGGATGCTTTGCATATATGTTTCTTAGACTATATAGAAGCAATATATACAATGATTTCAACCGTCTACCTGTTCCATTCATTGTTCTACTTTTCGAAAGTTACAAATAATTTCCGTTAAGGGATTAACAATGGGGATCGTAGTTTACTTAAACTTGAAGAACAAAAAATTGGCGAATTGTATTGTTTGGATGCTTTGCATATATGTTTCTTAGACTATATAGAAGCAATATATACATTGATTTCAACAGTCTACCTGTTCCATTCATTGTTCTACTTGTCGAAATTTACAAATAATTTCCTTTAAAGGATTAACAATGGGGCTCGTAGTTCACTTAAACTTGAAGAACAAAAAATTGGCGAATGGTACTGTTTGGATGCTTTGCATATATGTTTCTTAGACTATATAGAAGCAATATATACAAAGATTTCAACCGTCTACCTGTTCCATTCATTGTTCTACTTGTCGAAAGTTACAAATCATTTCCGATAACGGATTAACCATTGGGGCTCATTGTTCACTTAAACTTGAAGAACAAAAAATTGTCAAATTGTACTGTTTGGATGCTTTGCATATATGTTTCTTAGACTATATAGAAGCAATATATACAATGATTTCAACCGTCTACCTGTTCCGTTCATTGTTCTACTTGTCGAAAATTACAAATAATTTCCGATAAAGGATTAACCATTGGGGCTCATTGTTGACTTAAACTTGAAGAACAAAAAATTGGCGAATGGTACTGTTTGGATGCTTTGCATATATGTTTCTTAGACTATATAGAAGCAATATATACATTGATTTCAACCGTCTACCTGTTCCACTCATTGTTCTACGTGTCGCAAGTTACAAATAATTTCCGTTAAAGTATTAACAATGGGGCTCGTAGTTCACTTAAACATGAAGATGAAATAATTGGCGAATTGTACTGTTTGGATGCTTTGCATATATGTTTCTTAGATTATATAGAAGCAATATATACAAAGATTTCAACCGTCTACCTGTTCCATTCATTGTTCTTCTTGTCGAAATTTACAAATAATTTCCGTTTCATGATTATCAATGGGCTTCGTTGTTCACTTAGAATTGAAGAACAAAAAATGGGCGACTGGTACTGTTTGGATGCTTTGCATATATGTCTCTTAGACTATATAGAAGCAATATATAAATAGATTTCAACCGTCTACCAGTTCCATTCATTGTTCTACTTGTCGAAAATTACAAATAATTTCCGATAAAGGATTAACAATGGGGCTCATTGTTCACTTAAACTTGAAGAACAAAAAATTGGCGAATGGTACTGTTTGGATGCTTTGCGTATACGTTTCTTAGACTATATAGAAGCAATATATACAAAGATTTCAACCGTCTACATGTTCCATTCATTGTTCTACTTGTCGAAATTTACAAATAATTTCCTTTAAAGGATTAACAATGGGGCTCGTAGTTCACTTAAACTTGAAGAACAAAAAATTGGCGAATGGTACTGTTTGGATGCTTTGCATATATGTTTCTTAGACTATATAGAAGCAATATATACATTAATTTCAACCGTCTACCTGTTCCACTCATTGTTCTACTTGTCGCAAGTTACAAATAATTTCCGTTAAAGTATTAAGAATGGGGCTCGTAGTTCACTTATACATGAAGATGGAATAATTGGCGAATTGTACTGTTTGGATGCTTTGCATATATGTTTCTTAGATTATATAGAAGCAATATATACAAAGATATCAACCGTCTACCTGTTCCATTCATTGTTCTACTTGTCGAAAATTACAAATAATTTCCGATAAAGGATTAACCATTGGGGCTCATTGTTCACTAAACTTGAAGAACAAAAAATTGTCGAATTGTACTGTTTGGATGCTTTGCATATATGTTTCTTAGACTATATAGAAGCAATATATACAAAGATTTCAACCGTCTACCTGTTCCATTCATTGTTATACTTGTAGAAATTTACAAATAATTTCCTTTAAAGGATTAACAATGGGGCTCGTAGTTCACTTAAACTTGAAGAACAAAAAATTGGCGAATGGTACTGTTTGGATGCTTTGCATATATGTCTCTTAGACTATATAGAAGCAATATATACAAAGATTTCAACCGTCTGCCTGTTCCATTCATTGTTCTACTTGTCGAAAGTTACAAATAATATCCGATAACGGATTAAGCATTGGGGCTCATTGTTCACTTAAACTTGAAGAACAAAGATTGTCGAATTGTACTGTTTGGATGCTTTGCATATATGTCTCTTAGACTATATAGAAGCAATATATACAAAGATTTCAACCGTCTGCCTGTTCCATTCATTGTTCTACTTGTCGAAAGTTACAAATAATATCCGATAACGGATTAAGCATTGGGGCTCATTGTTCACTTAAACTTGAAGAACAAAGATTGTCGAATTGTACTGTTTGGATGCTTTGCATATATGTCTCTTAGACTATATAGAAGCAATATATACAAAGATTTCAACCGTCTGCCTGTTCCATTCATTGTTCTACTTGTCGAAAGTTACAAATAATATCCGATAACGGATTAAGCATTGGGGCTCATTGTTCACTTAAACTTGAAGAACAAAGATTGTCGAATTGTACTGTTTGGATGCTTTGCATATATGTTTCTTAGATTATATAGAAGCAATATATACAAAGATTTCAAGCGTCTACCTGTTCCATTCATTGTTCTACTTGTCGAAAGTTACAAATAATTTCCGATAAAGGATTAACCATTGGGGCTCATTGTTCAATTAAACTTCAAGAACAAAAGATTGGCGAATTGTACTGTTTGGATGCTTTGCATATATGTTTCTTAGATTATATAGAAGCAATATATACAAAGATATCAACCGTCTACCTGTTCCATTCATTGTTCTACTTGTCGAAAATTACAAATAATTTCCGATAAAGGATTAACCATTGGGGCTCATTGTTCACTAAACTTGAAGAACAAAAAATTGTCGAATTGTACTGTTTGGATGCTTTGCATATATGTTTCTTAGACTATATAGAAGCAATATATACAAAGATTTCAAGCGTCTACCTGTTCCATTCATTGTTCTACTTGTCGAAAGTTACAAATAATTTCCGATAAAGGATTAACCATTGGGGCTCATTGTTCAATTAAACTTCAAGAACAAAAAATTGGCGAATTGTACTGTTTGGATGCTTTGCATATATGTTTCGTAGATTATATAGATCAATATATACAATGATTTCAACCGTCTACCTGATCCATTCATTGTTCTACTTGTCGAAATTTACAAATAATTTCCTTTAAAGGATTAACAATGGGGCTCGTAGTTCACTTAAATTTGAAGAACAAAAAATTGGCGAATGGTACTGTTTGGATGCTTTGCATATATGTTTCTTAGACTATATAGAAGCAATATATACAAAGATTTCAACCGTCTACCTGTTCCATTCATTGTTCTACTTGTCGAAAATTACAAATAATTTCCGATAAAGGATTAACCATTGGGGCTCATTGTTCACTAAACTTGAAGAACAAAGATTGTCGAATTGTACTGTTTGGATGCTTTGCATATATGTTTCTTAGATTATATAGAAGCAATATATACAAAGATTTCAAGCGTCTACCTGTTCCAATCATAGTTCTACTTGTCGAAAGTTACAAATAATTTCCGATAAAGGATTAACCATTGGGGCTCATTTTTCACTAAACTTGGAGAACAAAGATTTTCGAATTGTACTGATGGTTGCTTTGCATATATGTTTCTTAGACTATATAGAAGCAATATATACAATGATTTCAACCGTCTACCTGTTCCATTCATTGTTCTACTTGTCGAAAGTTACAAATAATTTCCGTTAAGGGATTAACAATGGGGATCGTAGTTTACTTAAACTTGAAGAACAAAAAATTGGCGAATTGTATTGTTTGGATGCTTTGCATATATGTTTCTTAGACTATATAGAAGCAATATATACATTGATTTCAACAGTCTACCTGTTCCATTCATTGTTCTACTTGTCGAAATTTACAAATAATTTCCTTTAAAGGATTAACAATGGGGCTCGTAGTTCACTTAAACTTGAAGAACAAAAAATTGGCGAATGGTACTGTTTGGATGCTTTGCATATATGTTTCTTAGACTATATTGAAGCAATATATACAAAGATTTCAACCGTCTACCTGTTCCATTCATTGTTCTACTTGTCGAAAGTTACAAATCATTTCCGATAACGGATTAACCATTGGGGCTCATTGTTCACTTAAACTTGAAGAACAAAAAATTGTCAAATTGTACTGTTTGGATGCTTTGCATATATGTTTCTTAGACTATATAGAAGCAATATATACAATGATTTCAACCGTCTACCTGTTCCATTCATTGTTCTACTTGTCGAAAATTACAAATAATTTCCGATAAAGGATTAACCATTGGGGCTCATTGTTGACTTAAACTTGAAGAACAAAAAATTGGCGAACGGTACTGTTTGGATGCTTTGCATATATGTTTCGTAGATTATATAGATCAATATATACAATGATTTCAACCGTCTACCTGATCCATTCATTGTTCTACTTGTCGAAATTTACAAATAATTTCCTTTAAAGGATTAACAATGGGGCTCGTAGTTCACTTAAATTTGAAGAACAAAAAATTGGCGAATGGTACTGTTTGGATGCTTTGCATATATGTTTCTTAGACTATATAGAAGCAATATATACAAAGATTTCAACCGTCTACCTGTTCCATTCATTGTTCTACTTGTCGAAAATTACAAATAATTTCCGATAAAGGATTAACCATTGGGGCTCATTGTTCACTAAACTTGAAGAACAAAGATTGTCGAATTGTACTGTTTGGATGCTTTGCATATATGTTTCTTAGATTATATAGAAGCAATATATACAAAGATTTCAAGCGTCTACCTGTTCCATTCATTGTTCTACTTGTCGAAAGTTACAAATAATTTCCGATAAAGGATTAACCATTGGGGCTCATTGTTCACTAAACTTGAAGAACAAAGATTGTCGAATTGTACTGTTTGGATGCTTTGCATATATGTTTCTTAGACTATATAGAAGCAATATATACAATGATTTCAACCGTCTACCTGTTCCATTCATTGTTCTACTTTTCGAAAGTTACAAATAATTTCCGTTAAGGGATTAACAATGGGGATCGTAGTTTACTTAAACTTGAAGAACAAAAAATTGGCGAATTGTATTGTTTGGATGCTTTGCATATATGTTTCTTAGACTATATAGAAGCAATATATACATTGATTTCAACAGTCTACCTGTTCCATTCATTGTTCTACTTGTCGAAATTTACAAATAATTTCCTTTAAAGGATTAACAATGGGGCTCGTAGTTCACTTAAACTTGAAGAACAAAAAATTGGCGAATGGTACTGTTTGGATGCTTTGCATATATGTTTCTTAGACTATATAGAAGCAATATATACAAAGATTTCAACCGTCTACCTGTTCCATTCATTGTTCTACTTGTCGAAAGTTACAAATCATTTCCGATAACGGATTAACCATTGGGGCTCATTGTTCACTTAAACTTGAAGAACAAAAAATTGTCAAATTGTACTGTTTGGATGCTTTGCATATATGTTTCTTAGACTATATAGAAGCAATATATACAATGATTTCAACCGTCTACCTGTTCCGTTCATTGTTCTACTTGTCGAAAATTACAAATAATTTCCGATAAAGGATTAACCATTGGGGCTCATTGTTGACTTAAACTTGAAGAACAAAAAATTGGCGAATGGTACTGTTTGGATGCTTTGCATATATGTTTCTTAGACTATATAGAAGCAATATATACATTGATTTCAACCGTCTACCTGTTCCACTCATTGTTCTACGTGTCGCAAGTTACAAATAATTTCCGTTAAAGTATTAACAATGGGGCTCGTAGTTCACTTAAACATGAAGATGAAATAATTGGCGAATTGTACTGTTTGGATGCTTTGCATATATGTTTCTTAGATTATATAGAAGCAATATATACAAAGATTTCAACCGTCTACCTGTTCCATTCATTGTTCTTCTTGTCGAAATTTACAAATAATTTCCGTTTCATGATTATCAATGGGCTTCGTTGTTCACTTAGAATTGAAGAACAAAAAATGGGCGACTGGTACTGTTTGGATGCTTTGCATATATGTCTCTTAGACTATATAGAAGCAATATATAAATAGATTTCAACCGTCTACCAGTTCCATTCATTGTTCTACTTGTCGAAAATTACAAATAATTTCCGATAAAGGATTAACAATGGGGCTCATTGTTCACTTAAACTTGAAGAACAAAAAATTGGCGAATGGTACTGTTTGGATGCTTTGCGTATACGTTTCTTAGACTATATAGAAGCAATATATACAAAGATTTCAACCGTCTACATGTTCCATTCATTGTTCTACTTGTCGAAATTTACAAATAATTTCCTTTAAAGGATTAACAATGGGGCTCGTAGTTCACTTAAACTTGAAGAACAAAAAATTGGCGAATGGTACTGTTTGGATGCTTTGCATATATGTTTCTTAGACTATATAGAAGCAATATATACATTAATTTCAACCGTCTACCTGTTCCACTCATTGTTCTACTTGTCGCAAGTTACAAATAATTTCCGTTAAAGTATTAAGAATGGGGCTCGTAGTTCACTTATACATGAAGATGGAATAATTGGCGAATTGTACTGTTTGGATGCTTTGCATATATGTTTCTTAGATTATATAGAAGCAATATATACAAAGATATCAACCGTCTACCTGTTCCATTCATTGTTCTACTTGTCGAAAATTACAAATAATTTCCGATAAAGGATTAACCATTGGGGCTCATTGTTCACTAAACTTGAAGAACAAAAAATTGTCGAATTGTACTGTTTGGATGCTTTGCATATATGTTTCTTAGACTATATAGAAGCAATATATACAAAGATTTCAACCGTCTACCTGTTCCATTCATTGTTATACTTGTAGAAATTTACAAATAATTTCCTTTAAAGGATTAACAATGGGGCTCGTAGTTCACTTAAACTTGAAGAACAAAAAATTGGCGAATGGTACTGTTTGGATGCTTTGCATATATGTCTCTTAGACTATATAGAAGCAATATATACAAAGATTTCAACCGTCTGCCTGTTCCATTCATTGTTCTACTTGTCGAAAGTTACAAATAATATCCGATAACGGATTAAGCATTGGGGCTCATTGTTCACTTAAACTTGAAGAACAAAGATTGTCGAATTGTACTGTTTGGATGCTTTGCATATATGTCTCTTAGACTATATAGAAGCAATATATACAAAGATTTCAACCGTCTGCCTGTTCCATTCATTGTTCTACTTGTCGAAAGTTACAAATAATATCCGATAACGGATTAAGCATTGGGGCTCATTGTTCACTTAAACTTGAAGAACAAAGATTGTCGAATTGTACTGTTTGGATGCTTTGCATATATGTCTCTTAGACTATATAGAAGCAATATATACAAAGATTTCAACCGTCTGCCTGTTCCATTCATTGTTCTACTTGTCGAAAGTTACAAATAATATCCGATAACGGATTAAGCATTGGGGCTCATTGTTCACTTAAACTTGAAGAACAAAGATTGTCGAATTGTACTGTTTGGATGCTTTGCATATATGTTTCTTAGATTATATAGAAGCAATATATACAAAGATTTCAAGCGTCTACCTGTTCCATTCATTGTTCTACTTGTCGAAAGTTACAAATAATTTCCGATAAAGGATTAACCATTGGGGCTCATTGTTCAATTAAACTTCAAGAACAAAAGATTGGCGAATTGTACTGTTTGGATGCTTTGCATATATGTTTCTTAGACTATATAGAAGCAATATATACAAAGATTTTAACCGTCTACCTGTTCCATTCATTGTTATACTTGTCGAAATTTACAAATAATTTCCTTTAAAGGATTAACAATGGGGCTCGTAGTTCACTTAAACTTGAAGAACAAAAAATTGGCGAATGGTACTGTTTGGATGCTTTGCATATATGTCTCTTAGACTATATAGAAGCAATATATACAAAGATTTCAACCGTCTACCTGTTCCATTCATTGTTCTACTTGTCGAAGGTTACAAATAATATCCGATAACGGATTAAGCATTGGGGCTCATTGTTCACTTAAACTTGAAGAACAAAAAATTGGCGAATTGTACTGTTTGGATGCTTTGCATATATGTTTCGTAGATTATATAGATCAATATATACAATGATTTCAACCGTCTACCTGATCCATTCATTGTTCTACTTGTCGAAATTTACAAATAATTTCCTTTAAAGGATTAACAATGGGGCTCGTAGTTCACTTAAACTTGAAGAACAAAAAATTGGCGAATGGTACTGTTTGGATGCTTTGCATATATGTTTCTTAGACTATATAGAAGCAATATATACAAAGATTTCAACCGTCTACCTGTTCCATTCATTGTTCTACTTGTCGAAAATTACAAATAATTTCCGATAAAGGATTAACCATTGGGGCTCATTGTTCACTAAACTTGAAGAACAAAGATTGTCGAATTGTACTGTTTGGATGCTTTGCATATATGTTTCTTAGACTATATAGAAGCAATATATACAAAGATTTCAAGCGTCTACCTGTTCCATTCATTGTTCTACTTGTCGAAAGTTACAAATAATTTCCGATAACGGATTAACCATTGGGGCTCATTGTTCACTAAACTTGAAGAACAAAGATTGTCGAATTGTACTGTTTGGATGCTTTGCATATATGTTTCTTAGACTATATAGAAGCAATATATACAATGATTTCAACCGTCTACCTGTTCCATTCATTGTTCTACTTGTCGAAAGTTACAAATAATTTCCTTTAAAGGATTAACAATGGGGCTCGTAGTTCACTTAAACTTGAAGAACAAAAAATTGGCGAATGGTACTGTTTGGATGCTTTGCATATATGTCTCTTAGACTATATAGAAGCAATATATACAAAGATTTCAACCGTCTGCCTGTTCCATTCATTGTTCTACTTGTCGAAAGTTACAAATAATTTCCTTTAAAGGATTAACAATGGGGCTCGTAGTTCACTTAAACTTGAAGAACAAAAAATTGGCGAATGGTACTGTTTGGATGCTTTGCATATATGTCTCTTAGACTATATAGAAGCAATATATACAAAGATTTCAACCGTCTGCCTGTTCCATTCATTGTTCTACTTGTCGAAAGTTACAAATAATATCCGATAACGGATTAAGCATTGGGGCTCATTGTTCACTTAAACTTGAAGAACAAAGATTGTCGAATTGTACTGTTTGGATGCTTTGCATATATGTTTCTTAGATTATATCGAAGCAATATATACAAAGATTTCAAGCGTCTACCTGTTCCATTCATTGTTCTACTTGTCGAAAGTTACAAATAATTTCCGATAAAGGATTAACCATTGGGGCTCATTGTTCACTAAACTTGAAGAACAAAGATTGTCGAATTGTACTGTTTGGATGCTTTGCATATATGTTTCTTAGACTATATAGAAGCAATATATACAATGATTTCAACCGTCTACCTGTTCCATTCATTGTTCTACTTTTCGAAAGTTACAAATAATTTCCGTTAAGGGATTAACAATGGGGATCGTAGTTTACTTAAACTTGAAGAACAAAAAATTGTCGAATTGTACTGTTTGGATGCTTTGCATATATGTTTCTTAGACTATATAGAAGCAATATATACAAAGATTTCAAGCGTCTACCTGTTCCATTCATTGTTCTACTTGTCGCAAGTTACAAATAATTTCTGTTAAAGTATTAAGAATGGGGCTCGTAGTTCACTTATACATGAAGATGAAATAATTGGCGAATTGTACTGTTTGGATGCTTTGCATATATGTTTCTTAGATTATATAGAAGCAATATATACAAAGATATCAACCGTCTACCTGTTCCATTCATTGTTCTACTTGTCGAAAATTACAAATAATTTCCGATAAAGGATTAACCCTTGGGGCTCATTGTTCACTAAACTTGAAGAACAAAAAATTGTCGTATTGTACTGTTTGGATGCTTTGCAT
Source organism: Cerceris ruficornis (assembly GCA_963989415.1). NCBI lineage: Eukaryota > Metazoa > Arthropoda > Insecta > Hymenoptera > Crabronidae > Cerceris > Cerceris ruficornis. Next base: position 38,113 of record CAXDIW010000500.1, on the reverse strand, counting down.
ATTTGTTTCTTAGACTATATAGTAGCAATATATACAAAGATTTCAAGCGTCTACCTGTTCCATTCATTGTTCTACTTGTCGAAAGTTACAAATAATTTCCGATAAAGGATTAACCATTGGGGCTCATTGTTCACTTAAACTTGAAGAACAAAAAATTGGCGAATTGTACTGTTTGGATGCTTTGCATATATGTTTCGTAGTTTATATAGATCAATATATACAATGATTTCAACCGTCTACCTGATCCATTCATTGTTCTACTTGTCGAAATTTACAAATAATTTCCTTTAAAGGATTAACAATGGGGCTCGTAGTTCACTTAAACTTGAAGAACAAAAAATTGGCGAATGGTACTGTTTGGATGCTTTGCATATATGTTTCTTAGACTATATAGAAGCAATATATACAAAGATTTCAACCGTCTACCTGTTCCATTCATTGTTCTACTTGTCGAAAATTACAAATAATTTCCGGTAAAGGATTAACCATTGGGGCTCATTGTTCACTAAACTTGAAGAACAAAGATTGTCGAATTGTACTGTTTGGATGCTTTGCATATATGTTTCTTAGACTATATAGAAGCAATATATACAAAGATTTCAAGCGTCTACCTGTTCCATTCATTGTTCTACTTGTCGAAAGTTACAAATAATTTCCGATAAAGGATTAACCATTGGGGCTCATTGTTCACTAAACTTGAAGAACAAAGATTGTCGAATTGTACTGCTTGGATGCTTTGCATATATGTTTCTTAGACTATATAGAAGCAATATATACAAAGATTTCAAGCGTCTACCTGTTCCATTCATTGTTCTACTTGTCGAAAGTTACAAATAATTTCCGATAACGGATTAACCATTAGGGCTCATTGTTCACTAAACTTGAAGAACAAAGATTGTCGAATTGTACTGTTTGGATGCTTTGCATATATGTTTCTTAGACTATATAGAAGCAATATATACAATGATTTCAACCGTCTACCTGTTCCATTCATTGTTCTACTTGTGGAAAGTTACAAATAATTTCCTATAAAGGATTAACAATGCGGCTCGTAGTTCACTTAAACTTGAAGAACAAAAAATTGGCGAATTGTACTGTTTGGATGCTTTGCGTATATGTTTCTTAGACTATATAGAAGCATTATATAGAAAGATTTCACCCGTCTACATTTACTATTCATTGTTCTACTTGTAGAAAGTTACAAATAATTTCCATTTCATGATTATCAATGGGGCTCGTTGTTCACTTCAACTTGAAGAACAATAAATTGGCGAATTGTACTCTTTGGATGCTTTGCATATATGTTTCTTAGACTATATAGAAGCAATATATACAAAGATTTCAACCGTCTACCTGTTCCACTCATTGTTCTACTTGTCGAAAGTTACAAATAATTTCCGATAAAGGATTAACAATGGGGCTCATTGTTCACTTAAACTTGAAGAACAAAAAATTGGCGAATGGTACTGTTTAGATGCTTTGCATATAGGTTTCTTATGCTATATAGAAGCAGCATATACAATGATTTCAACCGTCTACCTATTCCATTCATTGTTCTACTTGTCGAAATTTACAAATAATTTACTTTAGAGGATTAACAATTGGGCTCGTAGTTCACTTAAACTTGAAGAACAAAAAATTGGCGAATTGTACTATTTGGATGCTTTGCATATATGTTTCTTAGACTATATAGAAGCAATATATACAATGATTTCAACCGTCTACCTGTTCCATTCATTGTTATACTTGTCGAAAGTTACAAATCATTTCCGATAACGGATTAACCATTGGGGCTCATTGTTCACTAAACTAGAAGAACAAAAAATTGTCGATTTGTACTGTTTGGATGCTTTGCATATATGTTTCTTAGACAATATAGAAGCAATATATACAATGATTTCAACCGTCTACCTGTTCCATTCATTGTTCTACTTGTCGAAAGTTACAAATAATTTCCGTTAAGGGATTAACAATGGGGATCGTAGTTTACTTAAACTTGATGAACAAAAAATTGGCGAATTGTACTGTTTGGATGCTTTGCATATATGTTTCTTAGACTAGATAGAAGCAATATACACAATGATTTCAACAGTCTACCTGTTCCATTCATTGTTCTACTTGTCGAAATTTACAAATAATTTCCTTTAAAGGATTAACAATGGGGCTCGTAGTTCACTTAAACTTGAAGAACAAAAAATTGGCGAATTGTACTGTTTGGATGTTTTGCACATATGTTTCTTAGACTATATAGAAGCAATATATACAATGATTTCAACCGTCTACCTGTTCCATTCATTGTTCTACTTGTAGAAAGTTACAAATAATTTCCATTTCATGATTATCAATGGGGCTCGCTGTTCACTTAAACTTGAAGATCAAAAATTTGGCGATTGTTACTGTTTAGATGGTTTGCATATATGTTTCTTAGATTATATAGAAGCAATATATACAAAGATTACAACCGTCTACCTGTTCCATTCATTGTTCTACTTGTCGAAAGTTACAAATAATTTCCGATAAAGGATTAACCATTGGGGCTCATTGTTCAATTAAACTTCAAGAACAAAAAATTGGCGAATTGTACTGTTTGGATGCTTTGCATATATGTTTCTTAGACTATATAGAAGCAATATATACAATGATTTCAACCGTCTACCTGTTCCATTCATTGTTCTACTTGTCGAAATTTACAAATAATTTCCTTTAAAGTATTAACAATGGGGCTCATAGTTCACTTAAACTTGAAGAACAAAAAATTGGCGAATGGTACTGTTTAGATGCTTTGCATATATGTTTCTTAGACTATATAGAAGCAATATATACAAAGATTTCAACCGTCTACCTGTTCCATTCATTGTTCCACTTGTCGAAATTTACAAATAATTTCCTTTAAAGTATTAACAATGGGGCTCATAGTTCACTTAAACTTGAAGAACAAAAAATTGGCGAATGGTACTGTTTAGATGCTTTGCATATATGTTTCTTAGACTATATAGAAGCAATATATACAAAGATTTCAACCGTCTACCTGTTCCATTCATTGTTCCACTTGTCGAAAGTTACAAATCATTTCCGATTACGGATTAACCATTGGGGCTCATTGTTCACTAAACTTGAAGAACAAAAAATTGTCGAATTGTACTGTTTGGATGCTTTGCATATATGTTTCTTAGACTATATAGAAGCAATATATACAATGATTTCAACCGTCTACCTGTTCCATTCATTGTTCTACTTGTCGAAAGTTACAAATAATTTCCGTTAAGGGATTAACAATGGGGATCGTAGTTTACTTAAACTTGAAGAACAAAAAATTGGCGAATTGTTCTGTTTGGATGCTTTGCATATATGTTTCTTAGACTATATAGAAGCAATATATACAATGATTTCAACAGTCTACCTGTTCCATTCATTGTTCTAATTGTCGAAATTTACAAATAATTTCCTTTAAAGGATTAACAATGGGGCTCATAGTTCACTTAAACTTGAAGAACAAAAAATTGGCGAATGGTACTGTTTGGATGCTTTGCATATATGTTTCTTAGACTATATAGAAGCAATATATACAAAGATTTCAACCGTCTACCTGTTCCATTCATTGTTCTACTTGTCAAAAGTTACAAATCATTTCCGATAACGGATTAACCATTGGGGCTCATTGTTCACTTAAACTTGAAGAACAAAAAATTGTCGAATTGTACTGTTTGGATGCTTTGCATATATGTTTCTTAGACTATATAGAAGCAATATATACAAAGATATCAACCGTCAACCTGTTCCATTCATTGTTCTACTTGTCGAAAATTACAAATAATTTCCGATAAAGGATTAACCATTGGGGCTCATTGTTCACTAAACTTGAAGAACAAAGATTGTCGAATTGTACTGTTTGGATGCTTTGCATATATGTTTCTTGGACTATATAGAAGCAATATATACAAAGATTTCAACCGTCTACCTGTTCCAATCATTGTTCTACTTGTCGAAAGTTACAAATAATTTTCGATAAAGGATTAACCATTGGGGCTCATTGTTCAATTAAACTTCAAGAACAAAAAATTGGCGAATTGTACTGTTTGGATGCTTTGCATATATGTTTCGTAGATTATATAGATCAATATATACAATGATTTCAACCGTCTACCTGTTCCATTCATTGTTCAACTTTTCGAAATTTACAAATAATATCCGATAACGGATCAAGCATTGGGGCTCATTGTTCACTTAAACTTGAAGAACAAAAAATTGGCGAATTGTACTGTTTGGATGCTTTGCATATATGTTTCGTAGATTATATAGATCAATATATACAATGATTTCAACCGTCTACCTGATCCATTCATTGTTCTACTTGTCGAAATTTACAAATAATTTCCTTTAAAGGATTAACCATTGGGGCTCATTGTTCACTTAAACTTGAAGAACAAAAAATTGGCGAATTGTACTGTTTGGATGCTTTGCATATATGTTTCTTAGACTATATAGAAGCAATATATACCAAGATTTTAACCGTCTACCTGTTCCATTCATTGTTCTACTTGTCGAAAGTTACAAATAATTTCCTTTAAAGGATTAACAATGGGGCTCGTAGTTCACTTAAACTTGAAGAACAAAAAATTGGCGAATTGTACTGTTTGGATGCTTTGCATATATGTTTCGTAGGCTATATAGAAGCAATATATACAATGATTTCAACCGTCTACCTGATCCATTCATTGTTCTACTTGTCGAAATTTACAAATAATTTCCTTTAAAGGATTAACAATGGGGCTCGTAGTTCACTTAAACTTGAAGAACAAAAAATTGGCGAATTGAACTGTTTGGATGCTGTGCATATGTGTTTCTTAGACTATTTAGAAGCAATATGTAGAACGATTTCACCCGTCTACCTGTACTATTCATTGTTCTACTTGTAGAAAGTTACAAATCATTTCCGATAACGGATTAACCATTGGGGCTCATTGTTCACTTAAACTTGAAGATCAAAAAATTGTCGAATTGTACTGTTTGGATGCTTTGCATATATGTTTCTTAGACTATATAGAAGCAATATATACAAAGATTTCAACCGTCTACCTGTTCCATTCATTGTTCTACTTGTCGAAAGTTACAAATAATATCCGATAAAGGATTAACCATTGGGGCTCATTGTTCAATTAAACTTCAGGAACAAAAAATTGGCGAATTGTACTGTTTGGATGCTTTGCATATATGTTTCTTAGACTATATAGAAGCAATATATACAAAGATTTCAACCGTCTACCTGTTCCATTCATTGTTATACTTGTCGAAATTTACAAATAATTTCCTTTAAAGGATTAACAATGGGGCTCGTAGTTCACTTAAACTTGAAGAACAAAAAATTGGCGAATGGTACTGTTTGGATGCTTTGCATATATGTCTCTTAGACTATATAGAAGCAATATATACAAAGATTTCAACCGTCTACCTGTTCCATTCATTGTTCTACTTGTCGAAAGTTACAAATAATATCCGATAACGGATTAAGCATTGGGGCTCATTGTTCACTTAAACTTGAAGAACAAAAAATTGGCGAATTGTACTGTTTGGATGCTTTGCATATATGTTTCGTAGATTATATAGATCAATATATACAATGATTTCAACCGTCTACCTGATCCATTCATTGTTCTACTTGTCGAAATTTACAAATAATTTCCTTTAAAGGATTAACAATGGGGCTCGTAGTTCACTTAAACTTGAAGAACAAAAAATTGGCGAATGGTACTGTTTGGATGCTTTGCATATATGTTTCTTAGACTATATAGAAGCAATATATACAAAGATTTCAACCGTCTACCTGTTCCATTCATTGTTCTACTTGTCGAAAAGTACAAATAATTTCCGATAAAGGATTAACCATTGGGGCTCATTGTTCACTAAAATTGAAGAACAAAGATTGTCGAATTGTACTGTTTGGATGCTTTGAATATATGTTTCTTAGACTATATAGAAGCAATATATACAAAGATTTCAAGCGTCTACCTGTTCCATTCATTGTTCTACTTGTCGAAATTTACAAATAATTTCCTTTAAAGGATTAACAATGGGGCTCGTAGTTCACTTAAACTTGAAGAACAAAAAATTGGCGAATTGTACTGTTTGGATGCTTTGCATATATGTTTCGTAGGTTATATAGAAGCAATATATACAATGATTTCAACCGTCTACCTGATCCATTCATTGTTCTACTTGTCGAAATTTACAAATAATTTCCTTTAAAGGATTAACAATGGGGCTCGCAGTTCACTTAAACTTGAAGAACAAAAAATTGGCGAATTGAACTGTTTGGATGCTTTGCATATGTGTTTCTTAGACTATTCAGAAGCAATATGTAGAACGATTTCACCCGTCTACCTGTACTATTCATTGTTCTACTTGTAGAAAGTTACAAATCATTTCCGATAACGGATTAACCATTGGGGCTCATTGTTCACTTAAACTTGAAGAACAAAAAATTGTCGAATTGTACTGTTTGGATGCTTTGCATATATGTTTCTTAGACTATATAGAAGCAATATATACAATGATTTCAACCGTCTACCTGTTCCATTCATTGTTCTACTTGTCGAAAGTTACAAATAATTTCCGTTAAGGGATTAACAATGGGGATCGTAGTTTACTTAAACTTGAAGAACAAAAAATTGGCGAATTGTACTGTTTGGATGCTTTGCATATATGTTTCTTAGACTATATAGAAGCAATATATACAATGATTTCAACAGTCTACCTTTTCCATTCATTGTTCTACTTGTCGAAATTTACAAATAATTTCCTTTAAAGGATTAACAATGGGGCTCGTAGTTCACTTAAACTTGAAAAACAAAAAATTGGCGAATGGTACTGTTTGGATGCTTTGCATATATGTTTCTTAGACTATATAGAAGCAATATATACAAAGATTTCAACCGTCTACCTGTTCCATTCATTGTTCTACTTGTCGAAAGTTACAAATCATTTCCGATAACGGATTAACCATTGGGGCTCATTGTTCACTTAAACTTGAAGAACAAAAAATTGTCGATTTGTACTGTTTGGATGCTTTGCATATATGTTTCTTAGACTATATAGAAGCAATATATACAATGATTTCAACCGTCTACCTGTTCCATTCATTGTTCTACTTGTCGAAAATTACAAATAATTTCCGATAAAGGATTAACCATTGGGGCTCATTGTTCACTTAAACTTGAAGAACAAAAAATTGGCGAATGGTACTGTTTGGATGCTTTGCATATATGTTTCTTAGACTATATAGAAGCAATATATACATTAATTTCAACCGTCTACCTGTTCCACTCATTGTTCTACTTGTCGCAAGTTACAAATAATTTCCGTTAAAGTATTAAGAATGGGGCTCGTAGTTCACTTATACATGAAGATGGAATAATTGGCGAATTGTACTGTTTGGATGCTTTGCATATATGTTTCTTAGATTATATAGAAGCAATATATACAAAGATATCAACCGTCTACCTGTTCCATTCATTGTTCTACTTGTCGAAAATTACAAATAATTTCCGATAAAGGATTAACCATTGGGGCTCATTGTTCACTAAACTTGAAGAACAAAAAATTGTCGAATTGTACTGTTTGGATGCTTTGCATATATGTTTCTTAGACTATATAGAAGCAATATATACAAAGATTTCAAGCGTCTACCTGTTCCATTCATTGTTCTACTTGTCGAAAGTTACAAATAATTTCCGATAAAGGATTAACCATTGGGGCTCATTGTTCAATTAAACTTCAAGAACAAAAAATTGGCGAATTGTACTGTTTGGATGCTTTGCATATATGTTTCGTAGATTATATAGATCAATATATACAATGATTTCAACCGTCTACCTGATCCATTCATTGTTCTACTTGTCGAAATTTACAAATAATTTCCTTTAAAGGATTAACAATGGGGCTCGTAGTTCACTTAAATTTGAAGAACAAAAAATTGGCGAATGGTACTGTTTGGATGCTTTGCATATATGTTTCTTAGACTATATAGAAGCAATATATACAAAGATTTCAACCGTCTACCTGTTCCATTCATTGTTCTACTTGTCGAAAATTACAAATAATTTCCGATAAAGGATTAACCATTGGGGCTCATTGTTCACTAAACTTGAAGAACAAAGATTGTCGAATTGTACTGTTTGGATGCTTTGCATATATGTTTCTTAGATTATATAGAAGCAATATATACAAAGATTTCAAGCGTCTACCTGTTCCATTCATTGTTCTACTTGTCGAAAGTTACAAATAATTTCCGTTAAAGTATTAACAAAGGGGCTCGTAGTTCACTTAAACATGAAGATGAAATAATTGGCGAATTGTACTCTTTGGATGCTTTGCATATATGTTTCTTAGATTTTATAGAAGCAATATATACAAAGATATCAACCGTCTACCTGTTTCATTCATTGTTCTACTTGTCGAAAGTTACAAATAATTTCCGATAAAGGATTAACCATTGGGGCTCATTGTTCAGTAAACTTGAAGAACAAAGATTGTCGAATTGTACTGCTTGGATGCTTTGCATATATGTTTCTTAGACTATATAGAAGCAATATATACAAAGATTTCAAGCGTCTACCTGTTCCATTCATTGTTCTACTTGTCGAAAGTTACAAATAATTTCCGATAACGGATTAACCACTGGGGCTCATTGTTCACTAAACTTGAAGAACAAAGATTGTCGAATTGTACTGTTTGGATGCTTTGCATATATGTTTCTTAGACTATATAGAAGCAATATATACAATGATTTCAACCGTCTACCTGTTCCATTCATTGTTCTACTTGTCGAAAGTTACAAATAATTTCCTTTAAAGGATTAACAATGGGGCTCGTAGTTCACTTAAACTTGAAGAACAAAAAATTGGCGAATGGTACTGTTTGGATGCTTTGCATATATGTCTCTTAGACTATATAGAAGCAATATATACAAAGATTTCAACCGTCTGCCTGTTCCATTCATTGTTCTACTTGTCGAAAGTTACAAATAATATCCGATAACGGATTAAGCATTGGGGCTCATTGTTCACTTAAACTTGAAGAACAAAGATTGTCGAATTGTACTGTTTGGATGCTTTGCATATATGTTTCTTAGATTATATAGAAGCAATATATACAAAGATTTCAAGCGTCTACCTGTTCCATTCATTGTTCTACTTGTCGAAAGTTACAAATAATTTCCGATAAAGGATTAACCATTGGGGCTCATTGTTCACTAAACTTGAAGAACAAAGATTGTCGAATTGTACTGTTTGGATGCTTTGCATATATGTTTCTTAGACTATATAGAAGCAATATATACAATGATTTCAACCGTCTACCTGTTCCATTCATTGTTCTACTTTTCGAAAGTTACAAATAATTTCCGTTAAGGGATTAACAATGGGGCTCGTAGTTCACTTAAACTTGAAGAACAAAGAATTGGCGAATGGTACTGTTTGGATGCTTTGCATATATGTTTCTTAGATTATATAGAAGCAATATATACAAAGATTTCAACCGTCTACCTGTTCCATTCATTGTTCTACTTGTCGAAAATTACAAATAATTTCCGATAAAGGATTAACCATTGGGGCTCATTGTTCACTTAAACTTGAAGAACAAAAATTTGGCGAATGGTACTGTTTGGATGCTTTGCATATATGTTTCTTAAACTATATAGAAGCAATATATACATAAATTTCAACCGTCTACCTGTTCCACTCATTGTTCTACTTGTCGCAAGTTACAAATAATTTCCGTTAAAGTATTAAGAATGGGGCTCGTAGTTCACTTATACATGAAGATGAAATAATTGGCGAATTGTACTGTTTGGATGCTTTGCATATATGTTTCTTAGATTATATAGAAGCAATATATACAAAGATATCAACCGTCTACCTGTTCCATTCATTGTTCTACTTGTCGAAAATTACAAATAATTTCCGATAAAGGATTAACCCTTGGGGCTCATTGTTCACTAAACTTGAAGAACAAAAAATTGTCGAATTGTACTGTTTGGATGCATTGCAAATATGTTTCTTAGACTATATAGAAGCAATATATACAAAGATTTCAAGCGTCTACCTGTTCCATTCATTGTTCTACTTGTCGAAAGTTACAAATAATTTCCGATAAAGGATTAACCATTGGGGCTCATTGTTCAATTAAACTTCAAGAACAAAAGATTGGCGAATTGTACTGTTTGGATGCTTTGCATATATGTTTCTTAGACTATATAGAAGCAATATATACAAAGATTTCAACCGTCTACCTGTTCCATTCATTGTTCTACTTGTCGAAAATTACAAATAATTTCCGATAAAGGATTAACCATTGGGGCTCATTGTACACTAAACTTGAAGAACAAAAAATTGGCGAATTGTACTATTTGGATGCTTTGCATATATGTTTCTTAGACTATATAGAACCAATATATACAATGATTTCAAGCGTCTACCTGTTCCATTCATTGTTCTACTTGTCGAAAGTTACAAATAATTTCCGATAAAGGATTAACCATTGGGGCTCATTGTTCACTAAACTTGAAGAACAAAGATTGTCGAATTGTACTGTTTGGATGCTTTGCATATATGTTTCTTAGACTATATAGAAGCAATATATACAATGATTTCAACCGTCTACCTGTTCCATTCATTGTTCTACTTTTCGAAAGTTACAAATAATTTCCGTTAAGGGATTAACAATGGGGCTCGTAGTTCACTTAAACTTGAAGAACAAAGAATTGGCGAATGGTACTGTTTGGATGCTTTGCATATATGTTTCTTAGATTATATACCAGGTTGTTCAATAAGTTTTGTCGTTCAATAAGAGAAAGCGCTTCTAGGTTCGTCGTTTTATTTTTTTAAAGATGGCACTACTGTTTGATAAACACGTGTGAAGATCCATGTAGATCTGTCAACTGTTTCGTATATTTACAGCTGTTCAAAGTTGACGTGTCGTAGCATTTTTTTACAATGGAAAAACTGAATATCGTGCAGTGATAAAATTTTTATTTTTGGAAGGTGTAGCACCAAAACAAATTCATGAACGATTATTAAAAGTGTATAAGGACTCTTCACCTTCAATTAGAACAGTAGAAAGATGGGTTGCTGATTTTAAACGTGGTCGTACAAGTCTTGAAGACGATTCACGTGAAGGACGTCCAAAAAGTGCATCAACACCAGAAATCATAGCAAAAATACAGGATATGGTTTTAGAAGATCGTCGATTAACCGAGAGAGATTTAATAGAAGCCCTAGGGATCTCATTAGGCAGTGTGAGCAACATTTTGACTGAAGTTTTGGGTTTTAAAAAGCTGTGTGCACAATGGGTGCCGCATTCGCTAACAATGGAACACAAACACATTCGAATGCGACTTTCTCAGCAACATTTGGAGCGTTTTAGAAAGGATAAAAAGGATTTTATGCGTCGTTTCATCACTATGGATGAGACTTGGATCTACCACCATGATCCTAAATCAAAACAAGAGGCTAAGGAGTGGTGTGAACCCGGTACTTCGGCTCCGAAGCGAGTTAGGATCCAGAAATCGGCCAAGAAAGTGTTAGCATCAGTTTTTTGGGATGCAAAAGGAATTTTGTTCGTGGATTACCTCCAAACTGGTAAAACAATAAACTCAGATTATTATTGTAACCTTTTGGACCAGCTAGATGTAAAAATTCTTGAGAAAAGACCTGGTTTACAGAAGAAAAAAATCATTTTTCATCAAGACAACGCACCCTCTCACACAGCTCAAAAAACCATCGCGAAAATCAGTGAATTAAAGTATGAATTGTTGCAACATCCACCCTATTCGCCAGATTTAGCTCCCTCTGACTTCTGGTTGTTCTCACATCTCAAAAAATTCATGCGTGGGAAACGATTTTCATCGAACGAAGAGGTAATAGCAGCCGTGGAAGCGTATTTCGACAGTCTTCCGGATTCTCACTTCAGAGATGGAATCCATAAATTAGAAGATCACTGGAACAAGTGCATTGAAGTTCAGGGAGAGTATATTGAATAATAAAATGTACTTCAAACCATAAAATCGTGTTTTTCTTATCGGACGACAAAACTTATTGAACAACCTAGTAGAAGCAATATATACAAAGATTTCAACCGTCTACCTGTTCCATTCATTGTTCTACTTGTCGAAAATTACAAATAATTTCCGATAAAGGATTAACCATTGGGGCTCATTGTTCACTTAAACTTGAAGAACAAAAATTTGGCGAATGGTACTGTTTGGATGCTTTGCATATATGTTTCTTAAACTATATAGAAGCAATATATACATAAATTTCAACCGTCTACCTGTTCCACTCATTGTTCTACTTGTCGCAAGTTACAAATAATTTCCGTTAAAGTATTAAGAATGGGGCTCGTAGTTCACTTATACATGAAGATGAAATAATTGGCGAATTGTACTGTTTGGATGCTTTGCATATATGTTTCTTAGACTATTTAGAAGCAATATATACAATGATTTCAACAGTCTACCTGTTCCATTCATTGTTCTACTTGTCGAAAGTTACAAATAATTACCGATAAAGGATTAACCATTGGGGCTCATTTTTCACTTAAACTTGAAGAACAAAAAATTGGCGAATTGTACTGTTTGGATGCTTTGCATATATATTTCTTAGACTATATAGAAGCAATATATACAAAGATTTCAACCGTCTACCTGTTCCATTCATTGTTCTACTTGTCGAAAGTTACAAATAATTTCCTTTATAGGATTAACAATGGGGCTCATTGTTCACTTAAACTTGAAGAACAAGAATTTGGCGAATTGTACTGTTTGGATGCTTTGCATATATGTTTCTTAGACTATATAGAAGCAATATATACATTGATTTCAACCGACTACCTGTTCCATTCATTGTTCTACTTGTAGAAAGTTACAAATAATTTCCATTTCGTGATTATCAATGGGGCTCGCTGTTCACTTAAACTTGAAGATCAAAAAATTGGCGATTGTTACTGTTTAGATGCTTTGCATATAGGTTTCGTAGACTATATAGAAGCAACATATACAAAGATTTCAACCGTCTACCTGTTCCATTCATTGTTCTACTTGTCGAATGTTACAAATAATTTCCGTTAAGGGATTAATAATGGGGATCGTAGTTTACTTAAACTTGAAGAACAAAAAATTGGCGAATTGTACTGTTTGGATGCTTTGCATATATGTTTCTTAGACTATATAGAAGCAATATATACAATGATTTCAACCGTCTACCTATTCCATTCATTGTTCTACTTGCCGAAATTTACAAATAATTTCCATTTAATGATTATCAATGGGGCTCGCTGTTCACTTAAACTTGAAGAACAAATAATTGGCGAATTGTACTGTTTGGACGCTTTGCATATATGTTTCTTAGACTATTTAGAAGCAATATATACAATGATTTCAACAGTCTACCTGTTCCATTCATTGTTCTACTTGTCGAAATTTATAAATAATTTCCGTTAAAGGATTAACAATGGGGCTCGTAGTTCACTTAAACTTGAAGAACAAATAATTGGCGAATTGTACTGTTTGGACGCTTTGCATATATGTTTCTTAGACTATTTAGAAGCAATATATACAATGATTTCAACAGTCTACCTGTTCCATTCATTGTTCTACTTGTCGAAAGTTACAAATAATTACCGATAAAGGATTAACCATTGGGGCTCATTTTTCACTTAAACTTGAAGAACAAAAAATTGGCGAATTGTACTGTTTGGATGCTTTGCATATATGTTTCTTAGACTATATAGAAGCAATATATACATTGATTTCAACCGACTACCTGTTCCATTCATTGTTCTACTTGTCGAAAATTACAAATAATTTCCGATAAAGGATTAACCATTGGGGCTCATTGTTCACTTATACTTGAAGAACAAAAAATTGGCGAATGGTACGGTTTGGATGCTTTGCGTACATGTTTCTTAGACTATATGGAAGCAATATATACAAAGATTTCAACCGTCTACGTGTTCCAATCATTGTTCTGCTTGTCGAAATTTACAAATAATTTCCTTTAAAGGATTAACAATGGGGCTCGTTGTTCACTTAAACTTGAAGAACAATAAATTGGCGAATTGTACTGTTTGGATGCTTTGCATATATGTTTCTTAGACTATATAGAAGCAATATATACAAAGATTTCAACCGTCTACCTGTTCCATTCATTGTTCTACTTGTCGAAATTTACAATTAATTTCCGTTAAAGGATTAACAATGGGGCTCATTGTTCACTTAAACTTGAAGAACAAAAATTTGGCGAATTGTACTGTTTGGATGCTTTGCATATATGTTTCTTAGACTATATAGAAGCAATATATACATTGATTTCAACCGACTACCTGTTCCATTCATTGTTCTACTTGTAGAAAGTTACAAATAATTTCCATTTCGTGATTATCAATGGGGCTCGCTGTTCACTTAAACTTGAAGATCAAAAAATTGGCGAATGGTACTGTTTGGATGCTTTGCATATATGTTTCTTACATTATATAGAAGCAATATATACAAAGATTTCAACCGTCTACCTGTTCCATTCATTGTTCTACTTGTCGAAAGTTACAAGTAATTTCCGATGAAGGATTAACCATTGGGGCTCCTTGTTCACTTAAACTTGAAGAACAAAAAATTGGCGAATGGTACTGTTTGGATGCTTTGCGTACATGTTTCTTAGACTAAATGGAAGCAATATATACAAAGATTGCATCCGTCTACGTGTTCCAAGCATTGTTCTACTTGTAGAAAGTTAGAATTAATTTCCGTTAAAGGATTAACAATGGGGCTCGTAGTTCACTTAAACTTGAAGACCAAAAAATTGGCGGTTGTTACTGTTTAGATGCTTTGCATATATGTTTCTTAGATTATATAGAAGCAATATATACAAAGATTTCAACCGTCTACCTGTTCCATTCATTGTTCTACTTGCCGAAATTTACAAGTAATTTCCGATAAAGGATTAACCATTGAGGCTCATTGTTCACTGAAACTTGAAGAACAAAAAATTGGCGAATGGTACTGTTTGGATGCTTTGCGTACATGTTTCTTAGACTATATGGAAGCAATATATACAAAGATTTCATCCGTCTACGTGTTCCAAGCATTGTTCTACTTGTAGAAAGTTACAATTAATTTCCGTTAAAGGATTAACAATGGGGCTCGTAGTTCTGTTACGTCCCGGGGACTAAAATTCTTTTTCTTTTGAGATCATTGCCTGCGCATTTGCCAATGTTTGAAATTCCTTCGGCAAATACGCAGAACGTTAATAATTGTTCTCCGATTCCGATGATGCAGGAATGCCTATGCATTCAGAGTTCTCTCTAACTGGATTACGATATCGTTTGAGATTCAATAACAAAGATATGTACATCCGGCTCCCCTGCTGACAAAGATCGCTTCGAGTCACGTACGCCCTCCGGTCCCAGGAATTGCGAGGCAAATCAGCAGCGGCTGATGTGTGGGGCTCGGACGGAAGGGAGGCTGGAGACTAGCACCCAAAATTGTTAACCTTAGCAAAACGTGACCACGGAACGTGGCTACCACCTCTACCTAGGGCCCACCCTTGTGAGGTCAAAGACGAGCTCAACTCGTCACTATCGTCTGGAAAGTCGCGAGGTGCGTAGGCATAGTCCGAGGGTTTAGTTAAGCTTAGGTTATACGCGAATAACTTCAATAGTTCGATACGCGGTAACGGACTTTATAATCCTCGTTAAACAAATAAATCTCTTGGTTTTCAATCGTAAAGTCGCGAGGTGCGTGATTGTTAACCCGCGAAACCGTGAGAGAATCCTAGATTCTCCGTGAGCGTAGTTCGGTAACGCTGTAGTTCCGAAAGACTCAGAGTTTCGTGCGAGAATTGTATTGTAAAACCTACTTATAAAATTCGTTAACCGTATATTTTACTATTGCATGATCTATAGAATCATTAGAATAGGTAAATTCGAAAAAGTGCAGTTCTAATCCATCCACTCTTCTGTTCAGCCACTTGAACTCCGAATTGAACTTCAACGAGAGTACCTTGTAATACCGCTACAACCGATATAGAGATAGAACCGAAATTATCATTTATACTTGTATCGTCAGAAAATCCAGGGTGAGTTCTAATTTTCCATTACCATAATTATCTTGTCATATTCTATTGTAAACCGCCGTCTCAATAGTGAGTTTCTCTACCGTTGGACTATTTTAAAATATACATTTTGCCTGTAAATGGGAGGTTGTTTCGGAAACGAAAGATAGATTCGATTGGATCATAATCACTCGATTTCGAGCCAGCTTCACCACCAATAAATTGTTAACGTACATATATCTATTCAAAATCAATTATTTTATATCCAACTTAGCCGATATTATAACCCATTTCATTACCGTTTGTAACGTTTCTTTGTTTAAATTTGAATACACATTGCTTTTACCTATTATAACATTGTGAGATTCAGTTCTATTATTCAATATCCTTATCCTTTAGATTTCGATTAAGCCAGACCTGTATAGGTCTTAACAGATCGACCCATCCATCCTGTCCTCTCCTCGCCTTAGGCTGGGGAGAGCTACAAAATTTTCAAATAGAGTCAACCGCGGAAACCCGCGCGCAATTCGTTTCGTCTTGGCCGTTACGCACGGAATCTACCATCCGTCGGCACCCGCTCGACGACGGACGGGACGTTCGAATAATACGCCGTTCGTAACAGTTCACTTAAACTTGAAGATCAAAAAATTGGCGATTGTTACTGTTTAGATGCTTTGCATATATGTTTCTTAGATTATATAGAAGCAATATATACAAAGATTTCAACCGTCTACCTGTTCCATTCATTGTTCTACTTGTCGAAAATTACAAATAATTTCCGATAAAGGATTAACCATTGGGGCTCATTGTTCACTTAAACTTGAAGAACAAAAAATTGGCGAATGGTCCTGTTTGGATGCTTCGCGTATATGTTTCTTAGACTATATGGAAGCAATATATACAAAGATTTCAACCGTCTACGTGTTCCAATCATTGTTCTACTTGTCGAAATTTACAAATAATTTCCTTTAAAGGATTAACAATGGGGCTTGTTGTTCACTTAAACTTCAAGAACAATAAATTGGCGAATTGTACTGTTTGGATGCTTTGCATATATGTTTCTTAGACTATATAGAAGCAATATATACAAAGAATTCTACCGTCTACCTGTTCCATTCATTGTTCTACTTGTCGAAAGTTACAAATAATTTCCGATAAAGGATTAACCATTGGGGCTCATTGTTCACTTAAACTTGAAAAACAAAAAATTGGCGAATGGTACTGTTTGGATGCTTTGCATATATGTTTCTTAGACTTTATAGAAGCAATATATACATTGATTTCAACCGTCTACCTGTTCCATTCATTGTTCTACTTGTCGAAATTTACAAATAATTTCCTATAAAGGATTAACAATGGGGCTCGTAGTTCACTTAAACTTGAAGAACAAAAAATTGGCGAATTGTACTGTTTGGATGCTTTGCATATATGTTTCTTATACTATATAGAAGCAATATATACAAAGATTTCAACCGTCTACCTGTTCTATTCATTGTTCTACTTGTAGAAAGTTACAAATAATTTCCATTTCATGATTATCAATGGGGCTCGTAGTTCACTTAAACTTGAAGAACAAAAAATTGGCGAATGGTACTGTTTGGATGCTTTGCATATATGTTTCTTAGACTATATAGAAGCAATATATACAAAGATTTCAACCGTCTACCTGTTCCATTCATTGTTCTACTTGTCGAAAGTTACAAATAATTTCCGATAACGGAGTAACCATTGGGGCTCATTGTTCACTTAAACTTGAAGAACAAAAATGTGGCTAATTGTACTGTTTTGATGCTTTGCATATTTGTTTCTTAGACTATATAGAAGCAATATATACAATGATTTCAACAGTCTACCTGTTCCATTCATTGTTCTTCTTGTCGAAAGTTACAAATAATTTCCTTTAAAGGATTAACAATGGGGCTCGTAGTTCACTTAAACATGAAGATGAAATAATTGGCGAATGGTACTGTTTGGATGCTTTGCATATATGTTTCTTAGACTATATAGAAGCAATATATACAAAGATTTCAACCGTCTACCTGTTCCATTCATTGTTCTACTTGTCGAAAGTTACAAATAATTTCCGATAAAGGATTAACAATGGGGCTCATTGTTCACTTAAACTTGAAGAACAAAAAATTGGCGAATGGTGCTGTTTGGATGCTTTGCATATATGTTTCTTAGACTATATAGAAGCAATATGTACATTGATTTCAACCGTCTACCTGTTCCATTCATTGTTCTACTTGTCGGAAGTTACAAATAATTTCCGTTAAAGTATTAACAATGGGGCTCGTAGTTCACTTAAACTTGAAGAACAAAAAATTGGCGAATGGTGCTGTTTGGATGCTTTGCATATATGTTTCTTAGACTATATAGAAGCAATATGTACATTGATTTCAACCGTCTACCTGTTCCATTCATTGTTCTACTTGTCGGAAGTTACAAATAATTTCCGATAAAGGATTAACAATGGGGCTCATTGTTCACTTAAACTTGAAGGACAAAAAATTGGCGAATTGTTCTGTGTGGATGCATATATGTTTCTTATACTATATAGAAGCAATATATACAAAGATTTCAACCGTCTACCTGTTCCATTCATTGTTCTACTTGTCGAAAATTACAAATAATTTCCGATAAAGGATTAACCATTGGGGCTCATTGTTCACTTAAACTTGAAGAACAAAAAATTGGCGAATGGTCCTGTTTGGATGCTTCGCGTATATGTTTCTTAGACTATATGGAAGCAATATATACAAAGATTTCAACCGTCTACGTGTTCCAATCATTGTTCTACTTGTCGAAATTTACAAATAATTTCCTTTAAAGGATTAACAATGGGGCTCGTTGTTCACTTAAACTTCAAGAACAATAAATTGGCGAATTGTACTGTTTGGATGCTTTGCATATATGTTTCTTAGACTATATAGAAGCAATATATACAAAGAATTCTACCGTCTACCTGTTCCATTCATTGTTCTACTTGTCGAAAGTTACAAATAATTTCCGATAAAGGATTAACCATTGGGGCTCATTGTTCACTTAAACTTGAAAAACAAAAAATTGGCGAATGGTACTGTTTGGATGCTTTGCATATATGTTTCTTAGACTTTATAGAAGCAATATATACATTGATTTCAACCGTCTACCTGTTCCATTCATTGTTCTACTTGTCGAAATTTACAAATAATTTCCTATAAAGGATTAACAATGGGGCTCGTAGTTCACTTAAACTTGAAGAACAAAAAATTGGCGAATTGTACTGTTTGGATGCTTTGCATATATGTTTCTTATACTATATAGAAGCAATATATACAAAGATTTCAACCGTCTACCTGTTCTATTCATTGTTCTACTTGTAGAAAGTTACAAATAATTTCCATTTCATGATTATCAATGGGGCTCGTAGTTCACTTAAACTTGAAGAACAAAAAATTGGCGAATGGTACTGTTTGGATGCTTTGCATATATGTTTCTTAGACTATATAGAAGCAATATATACAAAGATTTCAACCGTCTATCTGTTCCATTCATTGTTCTACTTGTCGAAAGTTACAAATAATTTCCGATAACGGAGTAACCATTGGGGCTCATTGTTCACTTAAACTTGAAGAACAAAAAAGTGGCTAATTGTACTCTTTTGATGCTTTGCATATTTGTTTCTTAGACTATATAGAAGCAATATATACAATGATTTCAACAGTCTACCTGTTCCATTCATTGTTCTTCTTGTCGAAAGTTACAAATAATTTCCTTTAAAGGATTAACAATGGGGCTCGTAGTTCACTTAAACATGAAGATGAAATAATTGGCGAATGGTACTGTTTGGATGCTTTGCATATATGTTTCTTAGACTATATAGAAGCAATATATACAAAGATTTCAACCGTCTACCTGTTCCATTCATTGTTCTACTTGTCGAAAGTTACAAATAATTTCCGATAAAGGATTAACAATGGGGCTCATTGTTCACTTAAACTTGAAGAACAAAAAATTGGCGAATGGTGCTGTTTGGATGCTTTGCATATATGTTTCTTAGACTATATAGAAGCAATATGTACATTGATTTCAACCGTCTACCTGTTCCATTCATTGTTCTACTTGTCGGAAGTTACAAATAATTTCCGTTAAAGTATTAACAATGGGGCTCGTAGTTCACTTAAACATGAAGATGAAATAATTGGCGAATGGTACTGTTTGGATGCTTTGCATATATGTTTCTTAGACTATATAGAAGCAATATATACAAAGATTTCAACCGTCTACCTGTTCCATTCATTGTTCTACTTGTCGAAAGTTACAAATAATTTCCTTTAAAGGATTAACAATGGGGCTCGTTGTTCACTTAAACTTGAAGAACAAAAAATTGGCGAATTGTACTGTTTGGATGCTTTGCATATATTTTTCTTAGACTATATAGAAGCAATATATACAAAGAATTCTACCGTCTACCTGTTCCATTCATTGTTCTACTTGTCGAAAGTTACAAATAATTTCCGATAAAGGATTAACCATTGGGGCTCATTGTTCACTTAAACTTGAAAAACAAAAAATTGGCGAATGGTACTGTTTGGATGCTTTGCATATATGTTTCTTAGACTATATAGAAGCAATATATACAAATATTTCAACCGTCTAACTGTTCCATTCATTGTTCTACTTGTCGAAAATTACAAATAATTTCCGATAAAGGATTAACCATTGGGGCTCATTGTTCACTTAAACTTGAAGAACAAAAAATTGGCGAATGATACTGTTTGGATGCTTTGCGTACATGTTTCTTAGACTATATAAAAGCAATATATACAAAGATTTCAACCGTCTACCTTTTCCATTCATTGTTCTACTTGTCGAAAGTTACAAATAATTTCCGATAACGGATTAACCATTGGGGCTCATTGTTCACTTAAACTTGAAGAACAAAAAATTGGCGAATTGTACTGTTTGGATGCTTTGCATATATGTTTCTTATACTATATAGAAGCAATATATACAAAGATTTCAACCGTCTACCTGTTCCATTCATTGTTCTACTTGTCGAAAGTTACAAATAATTTCCTTTAAAGGATTAACAATGGGGCTCGTTGTTCACTTAAACTTGAAGAACAAAAAATTGGCAAATTGTACTGTTTGGATGCTTTGCATATATGTTTCTTAGACTATATAGAAGCAATATATACAAAGATTTCAACCGTCTACCTGTTCCATTCATTGTTCTACTTGTCGAAAGTTACAAATAATTTCCGATAAAGGATTAACAATGGGGCTCATTGTTCACTTAAACTTGAAGAACAAAAAATTGGCGAATGGTGCTGTTTGGATGCTTTGCATATATGTTTCTTAGACTATATAGAAGCAATATGTACATTGATTTCAACCGTCTACCTGTTCCATTCATTGTTCTACTTGTCGGAAGTTACAAATAATTTCCGTTAAAGTATTAACAATGGGGCTCGTAGTTCACTTAAACATGAAGATGAAATAATTGGCGAATGGTACTGTTTGGATGCTTTGCATATATGTTTCTTAGACTATATAGAAGCAATATATACAAAGATTTCAACCGTCTACCTGTTCCATTCATTGTTCTACTTGTCGAAAGTTACAAATAATTTCCTTTAAAGGATTAACAATGGGGCTCGTTGTTCACTTAAACTTGAAGAACAAAAAATTGGCGAATTGTACTGTTTGGATGCTTTGCATATATTTTTCTTAGACTATATAGAAGCAATATATACAAAGAATTCTACCGTCTACCTGTTCCATTCATTGTTCTACTTGTCGAAAGTTACAAATAATTTCCGATAAAGGATTAACCATTGGGGCTCATTGTTCACTTAAACTTGAAAAACAAAAAATTGGCGAATGGTACTGTTTGGATGCTTTGCATATATGTTTCTTAGACTATATAGAAGCAATATATACAAATATTTCAACCGTCTAACTGTTCCATTCATTGTTCTACTTGTCGAAAATTACAAATAATTTCCGATAAAGGATTAACCATTGGGGCTCATTGTTCACTTAAACTTGAAGAACAAAAAATTGGCGAATGATACTGTTTGGATGCTTTGCGTACATGTTTCTTAGACTATATAAAAGCAATATATACAAAGATTTCAACCGTCTACCTTTTCCATTCATTGTTCTACTTGACGAAAGTTACAAATAATTTCCGATAACGGATTAACCATTCGGGCTCATTGTTCACTTAAACTTGAAGAACAAAAAATTGGCGAATGGTGCTGTTTGGATGCTTTGCATATATGTTTCTTAGACTATATAGAAGCAACATGTACATTGATTTCAACCGTCTACCTGTTCCATTCATTGTTCTACTTGTCGGAAGTTACAAATAATTTCCGTTAAAGTATTAACAATGGGGCTCGTAGTTCACTTAAACATGAAGATGAAATAATTGGCGAATGGTACTGTTTGGATGCTTTGCATATATGTTTCTTAGACTATATAGAAGCAATATATACAAAGATTTCAACCGTCTACCTGTTCCATTCATTGTTCTACTTGTCGAAAGTTACAAATAATTTCCGATAAAGGATTAACAATGGGGCTCATTGTTCACTTAAACTTGAAGAACAAAAAATTGTCGAATGGTGCTGTTTGGATGCTTTGCATATATGTTTCTTTGACTATATAGAAGCAATATATACATTGATTTCAACCGTCTACCTGTTCCTTTCATTGTTCTACTTGTCGGAAGTTACAAATAATTACGGATAAATGATTAACCATTGGGGCTCATTGTTCACTTAAACTTGAAGAACAAAAAATTGGCGAATTGTACTATTTGGATGCTTTGCATATATGTTTCTTAGACTATATAGAAGCAATATATACAAAGAATTCAACCGTCCACCTGTTCCATTCATTGTTCTACTTGTCGAAAGTTACAAATAATTTCCGATAAAGGATTAACAATGGGTCTCATTGTTCACTTAAACTTGAAGGACAAAAAATTGGAGAATGGTACTGTTTGGATTCTTTGCATATATGTTTCTTAGACTATATGGAAGCAATATATACAAAGATTTCAACCGTCTACGTGTTCCAATCATTGTTCTACTTGTCGAAAGTTACAAATAATTTCCTTTAAAGGATTAACAATGGGGCTCGTTGTTCACTTAAACTTGAAGAACAAAAAATTGGCGAATTGTACTGTTTGGATGCTTTGCATATATTTTTCTTAGACTATATAGAAGCAATATATACAAAGAATTCTACCGTCTACCTGTTCCATTCATTGTTCTACTTGTCGAAAGTTACAAATAATTTCCGATAAAGGATTAACCATTGGGGCTCATTGTTCACTTAAACTTGAAAAACAAAAAATTGGCGAATGGTACTGTTTGGATGCTTTGCATATATGTTTCTTAGACTATATAGAAGCAATATATACAAATATTTCAACCGTCTATCTGTTCCATTCATTGTTCTACTTGTCGAATATTACAAATAATTTCCGTTAAGGGATTAACAATGGGGATCGTAGTTTACTTAAACTTGAAGAACAAAAAATTGGCGAATTGTACTGTTTGGATGCTTTGCATATATGTTTCTTAGACTATATAGAAGCAATATATACAAATATTTCAACCGTCTAACTGTTCCATTCATTGTTCTACTTGTCGAAAATTACAAATAATTTCCGATAAAGGATTAACCATTGGGGCTCATTGTTCACTTAAACTAGAAGAACAAAAAATTGGCGAATGATACTGTTTGGATGCTTTGCGTACATGTTTCTTAGACTATATAAAAGCAATATATACAAAGATTTCAACCGTCTACCTTTTCTATTCATTGTTCTACTTGTCGAAAGTTACAAATAATTTCCGATAACGGATTAACCATTGGGGCTCATTGTTCACTTAAACTTGAAGAACAAAAAATTGGCGAATTGTACTGTTTGGATGCTTTGCATATATGTTTCTTATACTATATAGAAGCAATATATACAAAGATTTCAACCGTCTACCTGTTCCATTCATTGTTCTACTTGTCGAAAGTTACAAATAATTTCCTTTAAAGGATTAACAATGGGGCTCGTTGTTCACTTAAACTTGAAGAACAAAAAATTGGCGAATTGTACTGTTTGGATGCTTTGCATATATTTTTCTTAGACTATATAGAAGCAATATATACAAAGATTTCAACCGTCTACCTGTTCCATTCATTGTTCTACTTGTCGAAAGTTACAAATAATTTCCTTTAAAGGATTAACAATGGGGCTCGTTGTTCACTTAAACTTGAAGAACAATAAATTGGGGAATTGTACTGTTTGGATGCTTTGCATATATGTTTCTTAGACTATATAGAAGCAATATATACAAAGATTTCAACCGTCTACCTGTTCCATTCATTGTTCTACTTGTCGAAATTTACAATTAATTTCCGTTAAAGGATTAACAATGGGGCTCGTAGTTCACTTAAACTTGAAGTACAAAAAATTGTCGAATTGTACTGTTTGGATGGTTTGCATATATGTTTCGTAGACTATATAGAAGCAATATATACAATTTTTCCAACCGTCTACATGATCCATTCATTGTTCTACTTGTCGAAATTTACAAATAATTTCCTTTAAAGGATTAACAATGGGGCTCGTAGTTCACTTAAACTTGAAGAACAAAAATTGGCGAATTGTACTGTTTGGATGCTTTGCATAGATGTTTCATAGACTATTTAGAAGCAATATATAGAAAGATTTCACCCGTCTACCTGTACTATTCATTGTTCTACTTCTAGAAAGTTACAAATAATTTCCATTTCATGATTATCAATGGGGCTCGCTGTTCACTTAAACTTGAAGATCAAAAAATTGGCGATTGTTACTGTCTAGATGCTTTGCATATATGTTTCTTAGATTATAAAGAAGCAATATATACAAATATTTCAACCGTCTAACTGTTCCATTCATTGTTCTACTTGTCGAAAATTACAAATAATTTCCGATAAAGGATTAACCATTGGAGCTCATTGTTCACTTAAACTTGAAGAACAAAAAATTGGTGAATGGTACTATTTGGATGCTTTGCATATATGTTTCTTAGACTATATGGAAGCAATATATACATTGATTTCAACCGTCTACCTGTTCCTTTCATTGTTCTACTTGTCGGAAGTTACAAATAATTTCCGTTAAATTATTAACAATGGGGCTCGTAGTTCACTTAAACATGAAGATGAAATAATTGGCGAATGGTACTGTTTGGATGCTTTGCATATATGTTTCTTAGACTATATAGAAGCAATATATCCAAAGATTTCAACCGTCTACCTGTTCCATTCATTGTTCTACTTGTCGAAAGTTACAAATAATTTCCGATAAAGGATTAACAATGGGGCTCATTGTTCACTTAAACTTGAAGAACAAAAAATTGGCGAATGGTGCTGTTTGGATGCTTTGCATATATGTTTCTTAGACTATATAGAAGCAACATGTACATTGATTTCAACCGTCTACCTGTTCCATTCATTGTTCTACTTGTCGGAAGTTACAAATAATTTCCGTTAAAGTATTAACAATGGGGCTCGTAGTTCACTTAAACATGAAGATGAAATAATTGGCGAATGGTACTGTTTGGATGCTTTGCATATATGTTTCTTAGACTATATAGAAGCAATATATACAAAGATTTCAACCGTCTACCTGTTCCATTCATTGTTCTACTTGTCGAAAGTTACAAATAATTTCCGATAAAGGATTAACAATGGGGCTCATTGTTCACTTAAACTTGAAGAACAAAAAATTGGCGAATGGTGCTGTTTGGATGCTTTGCATATATGTTTCTTTGACTATATAGAAGCAATATATACATTGATTTCAACCGTCTACCTGTTCCTTTCATTGTTCTACTTGTCGGAAGTTACAAATAATTACGGATAAATGATTAACCATTGGGGCTCATTGTTCACTTAAACTTGAAGAACAAAAAATTGGCGAATTGTACTATTTGGATGCTTTGCATATATGTTTCTTAGACTATATAGAAGCAATATATACAAAGATTTCAACCGTCTACCTGTTCCATTCATTGTTCTACTTGTCGAAAGTTACAAATAATTTCCTTTAAAGGATTAACAATGGGGCTCGTTGTTCACTTAAACTTGAAGAACAAAAAATTGGCGAATTGTACTGTTTGGATGCTTTGCATATATTTTTCTTAGACTATATAGAAGCAATATATACAAAGATTTCAACCGTCTACCTGTTCCATTCATTGTTCTACTTGTCGAAAGTTACAAATAATTTCCTTTAAAGGATTAACAATGGGGCTCGTTGTTCACTTAAACTTGAAGAACAATAAATTGGGGAATTGTACTGTTTGGATGCTTTGCATATATGTTTCTTAGACTATATAGAAGCAATATATACAAAGATTTCAACCGTCTACCTGTTCCATTCATTGTTCTACTTGTCGAAATTTACAATTAATTTCCGTTAAAGGATTAACAATGGGGCTCGTAGTTCACTTAAACTTGAAGTACAAAAAATTGTCGAATTGTACTGTTTGGATGGTTTGCATATATGTTTCGTAGACTATATAGAAGCAATATATACAATTTTTCCAACCGTCTACATGATCCATTCATTGTTCTACTTGTCGAAATTTACAAATAATTTCCTTTAAAGGATTAACAATGGGGCTCGTAGTTCACTTAAACTTGAAGAACAAAAATTGGCGAATTGTACTGTTTGGATGCTTTGCATAGATGTTTCATAGACTATTTAGAAGCAATATATAGAAAGATTTCACCCGTCTACCTGTACTATTCATTGTTCTACTTCTAGAAAGTTACAAATAATTTCCATTTCATGATTATCAATGGGGCTCGCTGTTCACTTAAACTTGAAGATCAAAAAATTGGCGATTGTTACTGTCTAGATGCTTTGCATATATGTTTCTTAGATTATAAAGAAGCAATATATACAAATATTTCAACCGTCTAACTGTTCCATTCATTGTTCTACTTGTCGAAAATTACAAATAATTTCCGATAAAGGATTAACCATTGGAGCTCATTGTTCACTTAAACTTGAAGAACAAAAAATTGGTGAATGGTACTATTTGGATGCTTTGCATATATGTTTCTTAGACTATATGGAAGCAATATATACATTGATTTCAACCGTCTACCTGTTCCTTTCATTGTTCTACTTGTCGGAAGTTACAAATAATTTCCGTTAAAGTATTAACAATGGGGCTCGTAGTTCACTTAAACATGAAGATGAAATAATTGGCGAATGGTACTGTTTGGATGCTTTGCATATATGTTTCTTAGACTATATAGAAGCAATATATCCATAGATTTCAACCGTCTACCTGTTCCATTCATTGTTCTACTTGTCGAAAGTTACAAATAATTTCCGATAAAGGATTAACAATGGGGCTCATTGTTCACTTAAACTTGAAGAACAAAAAATTGGCGAATGGTGCTGTTTGGATGCTTTGCATATATGTTTCTTAGACTATATAGAAGCAATATGTACATTGATTTCAACCGTCTACCTGTTCCATTCATTGTTCTACTTGTCGGAAGTTACAAATAATTTCCGTTAAAGTATTAACAATGGGGCTCGTAGTTCACTTAAACATGAAGATGAAATAATTGGCGAATGGTACTGTTTGGATGCTTTGCATATATGTTTCTTAGACTATATAGAAGCAATATATACAAAGATTTCAACCGTCTACCTGTTCCATTCATTGTTCTACTTGTCGAAAGTTACAAATAATTTCCGATAAAGGATTAACAATGGGGCTCATTGTTCACTTAAACTTGAAGAACAAAAAATTGGCGAATGGTGCTGTTTGGATGATTTGCATATATGTTTCTTTGACTATATAGAAGCAATATATACATTGATTTCAACCGTCTACCTGTTCCATTCATTGTTCTACTTGTCGGAAGTTACAAATAATTACGGATAAATGATTAACCATTGGGGCTCATTGTTCACTTAAACTTGAAGAACAAAAAATTGGCGAATTGTACTATTTGGATGCTTTGCATATATGTTTCTTAGACTATATAGAAGCAATATATACAAAGAATTCAACCGTCCACCTGTTCCATTCATTGTTCTACTTGTCGAAAGTTACAAATAATTTCCGATAAAGGATTAACAATGGGGCTCATTGTTCACTTAAACTTGAAGGACAAAAAATTGGAGAATGGTACTGTTTGGATTCTTTGCATATATGTTTCTTAGACTATATGGAAGCAATATATACAAAGATTTCAACCGTCTACGTGTTCCAATCATTGTTCTACTTGTAGAAAGTTACAATTAATTTCCGTTAAAGGATTAACCATGGGGCTCGTATTTCACTTAAACTTGAAGATCAAAAAATTGGCAATTGTTACTGTTTAGATGCTTTGCATATATGTTTCTTAGATTATATAGAAGCAATATATACAAAGATGTCAACCGTCTACCTGTTCCATTCATTGTTCTCCTTGTCGAAAATTACAAATAATTTCCGATAAAGGATTAACCATTGGGGCTCATTGTTCACTTATACTTGAAGAACAAAAAATTGGCGAATGGTACGGTTTGGATGCTTTGCGTACATGTTTCTTAGACTATATGGAAGCAATATATACAAAGATTTCAACCGTCTACGTGTTCCAATCATTGTTCTGCTTGTCGAAATTTACAAATAATTTCCTTTAAAGGATTAACAATGGGGCTCGTAGTTCACTTAAACTTGAAGAACAAAAAATTGGCGAATTGTACTGTTTGGATGATTTGCATATATGTTTCTTAGACTATTTAGAAGCAATATATAGAAAGATTTCACCCGTCTACCTGTACTATTCATTGTTCTACTTGTAGAAAGTTAGAAATAATTTCCGATAAAGGATTAACAATGGGGCTCATTGTTCACTTAAACTTGAAGAACAAAAAATTGGCGAATTGTACTGTTTGGATGCTTTGCATATATGTTTCGTAGATTATATAGAAGCAATATATACAATGATTTCAACCGTCTTCCTGATCAAATCATTGTTCTACTTGTCGAAATTTACAAATAATTTCCTTTAAAGGATTAACAATGGGGCTCGTAGTTCACTTAAACTTGAAGAACAAAAAATTGGCGAATTGTACTGTTTGGATGATTTGCATATATGTTTCTTAGACTATTTAGAAGCAATATATAGAAAGATTTCACCCGTCTACCTGTACTATTCATTGTTCTACTTGTAGAAAGTTAGAAATAATTCCATTGCATGATTATCAATGGGGCTCGCTGTTCACTTAAACTTGAAGATCAAAAAATTGGCGATTGTTACTGTTTAGATGCTTTGCATATAGGTATCTTAGACAATATAGAAGCAACATATACAAAGATTTCAACCGTCTACTTGTTCTATTCATTGTTCTACTTGTAAAAAGTTACAAATAATTTCCGTTTCATGATTATCAATGGGGCTCGTTGTTCACTTAAACTTGAAGAACAAAAAATTGGCGAATGGTACTGTGTGGATGCTTTGCGTACATGTTTCTTAGACTATATGGAAGCAATATATACAAAGATTTCAACCGTCAACGTGTTCCAATCATTGTTCTACTTGTCGAAATTTACAAATAATTTCCTTCAAAGGATTAACCATTGGGGCTCATTGTTCACTTAAACTTGAAGAACAAAAAATTGGCGAATGGTACTGTGTGGATGCTTTGCGTACATGTTTCTTAGACTATATGGAAGCAATATATACAAAGATTTCAACCGTCAACGTGTTCCAATCATTGTTCTACTTGTCGAAATTTACAAATAATTTCCTTCAAAGGATTAACCATTGGGGCTCATTGTTCACTTAAACTTGAAGAACAAAAAATTGGCGAATTGTACTATTTGGATGCTTTGCATATATGTTTCTTAGACAATATAGAAGCAACATATACAAAGATTTCAACCGTCTACTTGTTCTATTCATTGTTCTACTTGTAAAAAGTTACAAATAATTTCCGTTTCATGATTATCAATGGGGCTCGTTGTTCACTTAAACGTGAATAACAAAAAATTGGCGAATGGTACTGTTTGGATGCTTTGCATATATGTTTCTTAGACTATATAGAAGCAATATATACAATGATTTCAACCGTCTACCTATTCCATTCATTGTTCTACTTGCCGAAATTTACAAATAATTTCCATTTAATGATTATCAATGGGGCTCGCTGTTCACTTAAACTTGAAGAACAAATAATTGGCGAATTGTACTGTTTGGACGCTTTGCATATATGTTTCTTAGACTATTTAGAAGCAATATATACAATGATTTCAACAGTCTACCTGTTCCATTCATTGTTCTACTTGTCGAAATTTATAAATAATTTCCGTTAAAGGATTAACAATGGGGCTCGTAGTTCACTTAAACTTGAAGAACAAATAATTGGCGAATTGTACTGTTTGGACGCTTTGCATATATGTTTCTTAGACTATTTAGAAGCAATATATACAATGATTTCAACAGTCTACCTGTTCCATTCATTGTTCTACTTGTCGAAAGTTACAAATAATTACCGATAAAGGATTAACCATTGGGGCTCATTTTTCACTTAAACTTGAAGTACAAAAAATTGGCGAATTGTACTGTTTGGATGCTTTGCATATATGTTTCTTAGACAATATAGAAGCAACATATACAAAGATTTCAACCCTCTACTTGTTCTATTCATTGTTCTACTTGTAAAAAGTTACAAATAATTTCCGTTTCATGATTATCAATGGGGCTCGTTGTTCACTTAAACTTGAATAACAAAAAATTGGCGAATGGTACTGTTTGGATGCTTTGCGTACATGTTTCTTAGACTATATGGAAGCAATATATACAAAGATTTCAACCGTCTACCTGTTCCATTCATTGTTCTACTTGTCGAAAGTTACAAATAATTTCCTTTAAAGGATTAACAATGGGGCTCATTGTTCACTTAAACTTGAAGAACAAAAAATTGGCGAATTGTACTGTTTGGATGCTTTGCATATATGTTTCTTATACTATATAGAAGCAATATATACAAAGATTTCAACCGTCTACCTGTTCCATTCAATGTTCTACTTGTCGAAATTTACAAATAATTTCCTTTAAAGGATTAACAATGGGGCTCGTAGTTCACTTAAACTTGAAGAACAAAAAATTGGCGAACGGTACTGTTTGGATGCTTTGCGTACATGTTTCTTAGACTATATGGAAGCAATATATACAAAGATTACGACCGTCTACGTGTTCCAATCATTGTTCTACTTGTCGAAATTTACAAATAATTTCCTTTAAAGGATTAACAATGGGGCTCGTTGTTCACTTAAACTTGAAGAACAATAAATTGGCGAATTGTACTGTTTGGATGCTTTGCATATATGTTTCTTAGACTATATAGAAGCAATATATACTAAGATTTCAACCGTCTACCTGTTCCATTCATTGTTCTACTTGTCGAAAGTTACAATTAATTTCCGTTAAAGGATTAACAATGGGGCTCGTAGTTCACTTAAACTTGAAGAACAAATAATTGGCGAATTGTACTGTTTGGACGCTTTGCATATATGTTTCTTAGACTATTTAGAAGCAATATATACAATGATTTCAACAGTCTACCTGTTCCATTCATTGTTCTACTTGTCGAAAGTTACAAATAATTACCGATAAAGGATTAACCATTGGGGCTCATTTTTCACTTAAACTTGAAGAACAAAAAATTGGCGAATTGTACTGTTTGGATGCTTTGCATATATATTTCTTAGACTATATAGAAGCAATATATACAAAGATTTCAACCGTCTACCTGTTCCATTCATTGTTCTACTTGTCGAAAGTTACAAATAATTTCCTTTATAGGATTAACAATGGGGCTCATTGTTCACTTAAACTTGAAGAACAAGAATTTGGCGAATTGTACTGTTTGGATGCTTTGCATATATGTTTCTTAGACTATATAGAAGCAATATATACATTGATTTCAACCGACTACCTGTTCCATTCATTGTTCTACTTGTAGAAAGTTACAAATAATTTCCATTTCGTGATTATCAATGGGGCTCGCTGTTCACTTAAACTTGAAGAACAAATAATTGGCGAATTGTACTGTTTGGACGCTTTGCATATATGTTTCTTAGACTATTTAGAAGCAATATATACAATGATTTCAACAGTCTACCTGTTCCATTCATTGTTCTACTTGTCGAAATTTATAAATAATTTCCGTTAAAGGATTAACAATGGGGCTCGTAGTTCACTTAAACTTGAAGAACAAATAATTGGCGAATTGTACTGTTTGGACGCTTTGCATATATGTTTCTTAGACTATTTAGAAGCAATATATACAATGATTTCAACAGTCTACCTGTTCCATTCATTGTTCTACTTGTCGAAAGTTACAAATAATTACCGATAAAGGATTAACCATTGGGGCTCATTTTTCACTTAAACTTGAAGAACAAAAAATTGGCGAATTGTACTGTTTGGATGCTTTGCATATATGTTTCTTAGACTATATAGAAGCAATATATACAATGATTTCAACCGTCTACCTATTCCATTCATTGTTCTACTTGCCGAAATTTACAAATAATTTCCTTTAAAGGATTAACAATGGGGCTCGTAGTTCACTTAAACTTGAAGAGCAAAAAATTGTCGAATTGTACTGTTTGGATGCTTTGCATATATGTTTCTTAGACAATATAGAAGCAACATATACAAAGATTTCAACCGTCTACTTGTTCTATTCATTGTTCTACTTGTAAAAAGTTACAAATAATTTCCGTTTCATGATTATCAATGGGGCTCGTTGTTCACTTAAACTTGAAGAACAAAAAATTGGCGAATGGTACTGTTTGGATGCTTTGCGTACATGTTTCTTAGACTATATGGAAGCAATATATACAAAGATTTCAACCGTCTACCTGTTCCATTCATTGTTCTACTTGTCGAAAGTTACAAATAATTTCCTTTAAAGGATTAACAATGGGGCTCATTATTCACTTAAACTTGAAGAACAAAAAATTGGCGAATTGTACCGTTTGGATGCTTTGCATATATGTTTCTTAGACTATATGGAAGCAATATATACAAAGATTTCAACCGTCTACCTGTTCCATTCATTGTTCTACTTGTCGAAAGTTACAAATAATTTCCGATAAAGGATTAACAATGGGGCTCATTGTTCACTTAAACTTGATGAACAAAAAATTGGCGAATGGTACTGTTTGGATGCTTTGCATATATGTTTCTTAGACTATATAGAAGCAATATATACAAAGATTTCAACCGTCTACCTGTTCGATTCATTGTTCTACTTGTCGAAAGTTACAAATAATTTCCGATAAAGGATTAACAATGGGGCTCATTGTTCACTTAAACTTGAAGAACAAAAAATTGGCGAATGGTACTGTTTGGATGCTTTTCATATATTTTTCTTAGACTATATAGAAGCAATATATACAAAGATTTCAACCGTCTACCTGTTCCATTCAATGTTCTACTTGTCGAAATTTACAAATAATTTCCTTTAAAGGATTAACAATGGGGCTCGTAGTTCACTTAAACTTGTAGAACAAAAAATTGGCGAATTGTACTGTTTGGATGCTTTGCATATATGTTTCGTAGGTTATATAGAAGCAATATATACAATGATTTCAACCGTCTACCTGATCCATTCATTGTTCTACTTGTCGAAAGTTACAAATAATTTCCGATAAGGGATTAACAATGGGGATCGTAGTTTACTAAAACTTGAAGAACAAAAAATTGGCGAATTGTACTGTTTGGATGCTTTGCATATATGTTTCTTAGACTATATAGACGCAATATATACAAGGATTTCAACCGTCTACCAGTTCCATTCATTGTTCTACTTGTCGAAAGTTACAAATAATTTCCGATAAAGGATTAACCATTGGGACTCATTGTTCACTTAAACTTGAAGAACAAAAAATTGGCGAATGGTACTGTTTGTATGCTTTGCATATATGTTTCTTAGACTATATGGAAGCAATATATACAAAGATTTCAACCGTCTACGTGTTCCACTCATTGTTCTACTTGTAGAAAGTTACAATTAATTTCCGTTAAAGTGTTAACAATGGGGCTCGTAGTTCACTTAAACTTGAAGGACAAAATATTGGCGAATTGTACTGTGTGGATGCTTTGCATATATGTTTCTTATACTATATAGAAGCAATATATACAAAGATTTCAACCGTCTACCTGTTCCATTCACTGTTCTACTTGTCGAAAGTTACAAATAATTTCCGTTAAGGT
This sequence comes from Cerceris ruficornis, assembly GCA_963989415.1. Taxonomy (NCBI): domain Eukaryota; kingdom Metazoa; phylum Arthropoda; class Insecta; order Hymenoptera; family Crabronidae; genus Cerceris; species Cerceris ruficornis. The sequence goes on along the minus strand of CAXDIW010000500.1, from coordinate 3,725 downwards.
ATTAACAATGGGGATCGTAGTTCACTTAAAGTTGAAGAACAAAAAATTGGCGAATTGTACTGTTTGGATGCTTTGCATATATGTTTCGTAGGTTATATAGAAGCAATATATACAATGATTTCAACCGTCTACCTGATCCATTCATTGTTCTACTTGTCGAAAGTTACAAATAATTTCCGTTAAGGGATTAACAATGGGGATCGTAGTTTACTTAAACTTGAAGAACAAAAAATTTGCGAATTTTACTGTTTGGATGCTTTGCATATATGTTTCTTAGACTATTTAGAAGCAATATATAGAAAGATTTCACCCGTCTACCTGTACTATTCACTGTTCTACTTGTCGAAAGTTACAAATAATTTCCTTTAAAGGATTAACAATGGAGCTCGCAGTTCACTTAAACTTGAAGAACAAAAAATTGGCGAATGGTACTGTTTGGATGCTTTGCATATATGTTTCTTATACTATATAGAAGCAATAGATACAAAGATTTCAACCGTCTACCTGTTCCATTCAATGTTCTACTTGTCGAAAGTTACAAATAATTTCCTTTAAAGGATTAACAATGGAGCTCGCAGTTCACTTAAACTTGAAGAACAAAAAATTGGCGAATGGTACTGTTTGGATGCTTTGCATATATGTTTCTTATACTATATGGAAGCAATAGATACAAAGATTTCAACCGTCTACCTGTTCCATTCATTGTTCTACTTGTCGAAAGTTACAAATAATTTCCTTTAAAGGATTAACAATGGGGCTCGTTGTTCACTTAAACTTGAAGAACAAAAAATTGGCGAATTGTACTGTTTGGATGCTTTGCATATATTTTTCTTAGACTATATAGAAGCAATATATACAAATATTTCAACCGTCTATCTGTTCCATTCATTGTTCTACTTGTCGAATATTACAAATAATTTCCGTTAAGGGATTAACAATGGGGATCGTAGTTTACTTAAACTTGAAGAACAAAAAATTGGCGAATTGTACTGTTTGGATGCTTTGCATATATGTTTCTTAGACTATATAGAAGCAATATATACAAAGATTTCAACCGTCTACCTGTTCCATTCATTGTTCTACTTGTCGAAAATTACAAATAATTTCCGATAAAGGATTAACCATTGGGGCTCATTGTTCACTTAAACTTGAAGAACAAAAAATTGGCGAATGATACTGTTTGGATGCTTTGCGTACATGTTTCTTAGACTATATAAAAGCAATATATACAAAGATTTCAACCGTCTACCTTTTCCATTCATTGTTCTACTTGTCGAAAGTTACAAATAATTTCCGATAACGGATTAACCATTGGGGCTCATTGTTCACTTAAACTTGAAGAACAAAAAATTGGCGAATTGTACTGTTTGGATGCTTTGCATATATGTTTCTTATACTATATAGAAGCAATATATACAAAGATTTCAACCGTCTACCTGTTCCATTCATTGTTCTACTTGTCGAAAGTTACAAATAATTTCCTTTAAAGGATTAACAATTGGGCTCGTTGTTCACTTAAACTTGAAGAACAAAAAATTGGCGAATTGTACTGTTTGGATGCTTTGCATATATTTTTCTTAGACTATATAGAAGCAATATATACAAAGATTTCAACCGTCTACCTGTTCCATTCATTGTTCTACTTGTCGAAAGTTACAAATAATTTCCTTTAAAGGATTAACAATGGGGCTCGTTGTTCACTTAAACTTGAAGAACAATAAATTGGCGAATTGTACTGTTTGGATGCTTTGCATATATGTTTCTTAGACTATATAGAAGCAATATATACAAAGATTTCAACCGTCTACCTGTTCCATTCATTGTTCTACTTGTCGAAAGTTACAAATAATTATCGATAAAGGATTAATCATTGGGGCTCATTGTTCACTTAAACCTGAAGAACAAAAAATTGGCGAATTGTACTGTTTGGATGCTTTGCATATATGTTTCTTAGACTATATAGAAGTAATATATACAATGATTTCAACCGTCTACATGTTCCAATCATTGTTCTACTTGTCGAAATTTACAAATAATTTCCTTTAAAGGATTAACAATGGGGCTCGTTGTTCACTTAAACTTGAAGAACAAAAAAGTGGCGAATGGTACTGTTTGGATGCTTTGCATATATGTTTCTTAGACTATATAGAAGCAATATATACATTGATTTCAACCGTCTACCTGTTCCATTCATTGTTCTACTTGTCGCAAGTTACAAATAATTTCCGTTAAAGTATTAACAATGGGGCTCGTAGTTCACTTAAACTTGAAGATCAAATAATTGGCGAATTGTACTGTTTGGATGCTTTGCATATATGTTTCTTAGACTATATAGAAGCAATATATACAAAGATTTCAACCGTCTACCTGTTCGATTCATTGTTCTACTTGTCGAAAGTTACAAATAATTTCCGATAAAGGATTAACAATGGGGCTCATTGTTCACTTAAACTTGAAGGACAAAAAATTGGCGAATTGTTCTGTGTGGATGCATATATGTTTCTTATACTATATAGAAGCAATATATATAAAGATTTCAACCGTCTACCTGTTCCATTCACTGTTCTACTTGTCGAACGTTACAAATAATTTCCGTTAAGGGATTAACAATGGGGATCGTAGTTTACTTAAACTTGAAGAACAAAAAATTGGCGAATTGTACTGTTTGGATGCTTTGCATAAATGTTTCTTAGACTATATAGAAGCAATATATACAATGTTTTCAACAGTCTACCTGTTCCATTCATTGTTCAACTTGTCGAAAGTTACAAATAATTTCCTTTAAAGGATTAACAATGGAGCTCGCAGTTCACTTAAACTTGAAGAACAAAAAATTGGCGAATGGTACTGTTTGGATGCTTTGCATATATGTTTCTTACATTATATAGAAGCAATATATACAAAGATTTCAACCGTCTACCTGTTCCATTCATTGTTCTACTTGTCGAAAGTTACAAGTAATTTCCGATGAAGGATTAACCATTGGGGCTCCTTGTTCACTTAAACTTGAAGAACAAAAAATTGGCGAATGGTACTGTTTGGATGCTTTGCATACATGTTTCTTAGACTATATAGAAGCAATATATACAAAGATTTCAACCGTCTACCTGTTCCATTCATTGTTCTACATGTCGAAAATTAAAAATAATTTTCGATAAAGGATTAACCATTGGGGCTCATTGTTCACTAAACTTGAAGAACAAAAAATTGTCGAATTGTACTGTTTGGATGCTTTGCATATTTGTTTCTTAGACTATATAGCAGCAATATATACAAAGATTTCAACCGTCTACCTGTTCCATTCATTGTTCTACTTGTCGAAAGTTACAAATAATTTCCGATAAAGGATTAACCATTGGGGCTCATTGTTCACTTAAACTTGAAGAAAAAAAAATTGGCGGATTGCACTGTTAGGATGCTTTGCATATATGTTTCTTAGACTATATGGAAGCAATATATACAAAGATTTCAACCGTCTACGTGTTCCAATCATTGTTCTACTTGTAGAAAGTTACAATTAATTTCCGTTAAAGGATTAACAATGGGGCTCGTAGTTCACTTAAACTTGAAGAACAAAAATTTGGCGAATTGTACTGTTTGGATGCTTTGCATATATGTTTCTTAGACTATATAGAAGCAATATATACATTGATTTCAACCGACTACCTGTTCCATTCATTGTTCTACTTGTAGAAAGTTACAAATAATTTCCGTTAAAGGATTAA